>OX336389.2:207712897-208124072 GCA_946902985.2 Meconema thalassinum | reverse complement strand
CTTCAAATATGATAGGTTATGTCAGTTGCAGAAATCTCAAGCCATTAGACTTGATGCTAACAAGGTTGTCGTAAATTTGTCCAGCAACCCCCTAAGTGATACCCAACAGGCAGTTCTCGCTAAAGGTCTCAATTTTGCTGTAGCGCCTAGAAGAATTCCTATTGAAGAACTTATTACATCCGTAGAATCCTCAGTACATCACCTCACACCTGAAGAGGCCGAGGAAGCCAGGCAAGAATGTTCCCGAGTTCTCAAGACAGCTAAGCCACCTAACACCAACTTAAAACAAGGCGAAAGCCGGGCACTTAAAGATCTAAGGGACAATTCTGATATTATCGTTCTCCCCGCTGACAAGGGTAATGCGACAGTGGTATTGGATAAGGTTGATTATGATTCCAAGATCTCGTCTTTGTTATCAGATCCTGTATATAGGATTAATAGTCGTGATCCTACTACTCGCTACTCAAATGTCACCGTCAAATTGATCAAGCAATCATCTATTCCAGCGGATGCAGCGAAGACTCTCCTTCCAGGGGATGCTATTCCTCCGAGACTCTATGGTCTTCCTAAAATACATAAGGACGAAGTTCCTCTTAGACCCATTGTTAGTACGATTGGTTCTCCTACATATGCCCTTTCCAAATACTTAGGTAGACTACTTCAGCCGCTTCTGGGTAACACGCCTTCGTACATTAAGGATTCCACACACTTCGTGGAAAAGTTAAAAGCTATAACACTTCAGCCGGGTGATATTCTAGTGAGTCTCGACGTGGTGTCTCTGTTTACGAGAGTACCTATTGATGGTGTTATGTCTCTCATTAATGGACTTTTTCCTGAAGACATCACAAGACTTTTTTATCACTGCATGACCTCCTCCTACTTTCTATGGAATGGGAATTTTTATGAGCAGACTGATGGTGTGGCCATGGGTAGTCCTCTCTCTCCTGTTGTGGCTAATTTCTTCATGGAGAACTTTGAAGATAAAGCTTTGTCGTCGGCTCCTTTCAAACCGAAGATCTGGTGGCGTTATGTGGATGACACGTTCGTTGTTTGGACGGAAGGTGAGGAAAATCTTAGCCATTTCCTGGATCACCTTAATCTCCAGCACCCTTCTATTTGTTTCACCATGGAAAAGGAATCTGACGGCAAAATACCTTTTTTAGATGTTCTCGTCACCAAGAAAGGGGATGGATCTTTAGGACACAGCGTTTTTCGTAAGCCAACACACACCAATAGATATCTCCACGCAAGTTCTCACCATCACCCTGCCCAGAAACATGGTATCCTTACAACTCTAACTACCAGGGCTAGGAGGATTTGTGAAGTGTCTTCTTTACAAGAAGAAATGAACACCCTGCGAACCACCTTTGAGAGCAACGGTTATAGCAAGGCTTTGATTTCTACGGTTCTGAAACCAACAAATAATAATAGGACGTCAGTTGAGAAAAGAGATGTAAGAGGAACTGCTTACCTTCCGTACATACATAACACAACGGATCGTATTGCTAAAATCCTACGTCGATACAACATACGGACTGTATTTGGAACTTCTGTTAAGATTAGGCAACTCCTGCGACCAACTAAGGACAGTTTGCCTAAATTGCAACAACCGGGTATCTACAGAGTTCCCTGTACTTGTGGCAAGGTTTACATCGGGCAGACTTCGAGAACAATATGCACTCGCATTAAGGAACATAATAGATGTATCAGGCTCATTCAACCTGATAAATCAGCTGTTGCCGATCATGCTTTAACACCTGGCCATGATGTCATGTTCCAAGGGGTGGATGTTCTTGCCCGTATAAAGCAATATCGTCCCAGAATCATCAGGGAGGCGGTTGAAATACGTAAACACCCAGATAATTTCAACCGCGACACCGGCTACAATCTCAGTGAATCCTGGCTACCTATTATCAGAACCCTGAGAAAGTAATTCACTGCTGCTTTCCGTTGTCCCTAACATGGGGCTATAATGGCGTCCATCTTTGGGCACCTTCTATATGTTCTTCGTTGCTTTCTCTTAGCAACATTGTCGTATTCCAGATTATTCCTGACGATGAAAGACATGGTTTCTTTCGAAACGCGTCGAATTGCAATATAATAAAACACGGCATAAGCCCAAAATTCAACATTATGAATAATAACACGGGCCGTGAAAGTCTAAATGACAACACTCTTATATTGAAATGCAAACTGTATAATGCCGTGAAAGATAATTAATGTCTCACAGATAATCTCTACTGATTTTGCCGTCAGATTTCTGAGACATATCACAAATTTTATCAATAGTAATTAATAAATACATTCTAATACAAAATTAAAATCAAATTATTATTATTATTATTATTACTATTATCAGCAGTAGCTCAGTAAGGTGAAGTGTAACTGACCGTGTGTAGGATTCCCTTCGAAGTACTCTTGTACATTCCGTACAACTTCAGCATTACCGCAGACGGGTCTAGTCCTGGAACATTCCATTCGTTCGTAATTGCAGCTTTGTTCGGCGAAATACTTGTCGAGGCCGCAGGCGTCTATCTGGAAACACCAGTGCATACCGTCTACGAGCTTCAACGGCATTACGACCAGCTTCTCCATATATTAGTATAATGTCCGTGTACTCATCGATGCTGAATACACCAGCGATTGTCAATATGTTGCCAGCAACTGTCGAGTCGTTCTACCACATTTTATGAGTCTATTCCGCTCTCAAATGCGACGGTTGAAAAGGCAATGGGTGCATTAGACGGGTAGAGATGAGGAACATGCAGCTAGCGGCTGTCCGGTTGTTATTCCTTCGTATTCTGCGTAATCGGCCAGCATGCACTATGACCCCTGTGGAAATCAGTTATTAGGCATCCCATACAGCATTAGTGTATGCGGGACATATAAAACTAGATTGCACGGGGGAAACGGACCACCTGGTATAACAATCCAACGTGGCGACCATCCGATATATTTAGACGGTTCACAATATCTACGTATCTATTGAAGCAATCAAACTGAAATTGTGTATGCTGATATAGGCTATTAATATAAGTTCACCTATTTGACTTTCAATAACCTGGTGAGCACAATGCCAACATGGTGGCCAAGCGAAGTTAAAACATTTAAATGGAATTGACTCGCGATTTAATTATCCAAGCGCAGTGAAACTTGGTACGGTAAATGTTTATATAAAATATTGGCATCTGATTAAATTCAATTGTTTCATAACCCTAAGATGGTCGTCGTGCAAAATTTTAAAATTGAGTTTTCATTTCTTGTGTCCTAACCATGCGATCGAAGTGAACGTTTGAATATTTTTGTTTATTTTGTGTGACCTTCTCACAGGCCAAGTGCATGTCTTTCTAGCCGACACCCGTGGGTGACCTGCGCGTCGGGATGAAAGATGGAATAGATGAAGATGAATAAAACTGGGCAAGGAAGTGGAAGGAAGTGGCCATCAGAAGGTACCGTCCCATTATTTGCCTGGTGTTGAAAATGGGGAAACCACGGAAAACCATTTCAAGGACGGCCGACGGGGTGGTGGGTTCGAACCGACGCGTCTACCGAGTCAGCAGAGAGCTTGGACCCATGGCCTAACGATGCGTTTAGCGAGCGTGGCTACCACTGTCGGTTGTTTGAATAATGACCCTACGCAATAATCTTCATCTAATGGTGCATGACTCTATGGCCTACATACAGAACAATCCAACATGGCGTTCCTTTTCATAGGCGGGAGAATTTTATAATAAAGAAGACCAATATGATATATGAAAGTAGGCTATATCTATCGTTCTTCACGGAACTACTTGTTCTGATTATATGTACTTTAGGCTTCACTTTTAGCTTAGGACAAAAATCTTCCGTTGTTCATGTCTGTCTGAATTCCGCCCTTCGTTGCTTTGTTTTGAGGCAGCTCACAGCTGTGTCAGTGTCTAATTGTCTCTGTCACTCATATTTTCTATTATCAGTTATCTTAATACTAATATTATGGCATATGCACACGTTTCAGTTCAGAATGTTCTTTACATTAATACTGCACTATGTCTTGGTGTATTTTAAATACGGTAGTTTATTTACCAGAAATGTTTTTAGTCAATTGAATGACTATGTCCAAAAAAATATCAGTAGTAGATAACACGAAGAAGGGACACTCATAAAGGCATCAAATAAAGATAGTACGTTGCAAAACATTTAGGTCTATTATTGTTAGTCTAATTTATACAGTGCTGTTTTAAGGTAAGCCTAACGGTCACCGTGGACCTCATTCTTGTTTATTATTATTATTCGGAGGAAGCTCAAATAAATAAATTTTAAATACATAAAAATAAATA
Source organism: Meconema thalassinum (assembly GCA_946902985.2). NCBI lineage: Eukaryota > Metazoa > Arthropoda > Insecta > Orthoptera > Tettigoniidae > Meconema > Meconema thalassinum. The sequence continues at coordinate 208,119,756 of OX336389.2, read as the reverse complement.
AATACGAACCTTTAAAAAGAATCGAATAACTTTACATTATATCAGTGAGCAATGCGTCTCTCTCGTGCAGAGAAAATTATTTGTAAAAGCTGTGCCTATATAACTCAATGGGGGCCTCAAATTTTCTACACCTACAGTAAAAACTTTTCATAACTTACCGAACATGTATCCAGTTTTGCCTTCTTTATGACAATGCGGACGATCTTCGAAACACTCGCTAATGTGACAAAAAAAACAGGAAAAAGCAACTATCAAACAACTCTCGATTCTTCCCCAAAACTACCACTTACAAACTGTACATCTCTCCACTCGCACAGACACACAACTACCGTGAATCCCGACAGTGGCGACAATCAACCACGCTGCGCCAGTATTTTAGCCTGGGACATTTTAACACTGCTATTTCCAGGAAATGGAAATTAAAAGCTGACAAGAGAGTGTAAGCTGACAAACTATAACTGGCCCCCTCCGAGAGGTCTCTTGCTAATAGGCAATCTACTAATTTCTTGGTAGACTTTTGTCATCATCACCTGGTTGTATCCCCAGTACTGAGGCACCTACAGTTCTTGGAAAATCCCCCCACGTCCAAGCAGTGCTGACACGAAAATGATGACTGGCCGTGCAGAGATTGTTAGTACATTTTTGTCAACACATTTACTGTATTTAACATTTCGTCGTAGGTTCAAAATTTGTTCGAGCCGTAAGAAAATATGAAGGCTTATGCCCACCCCAATTTCTGGATTTATTTGGGGGAGGGGTGGCCTCTCACCCCCCCCCCCCCCCTCTGGCTACGCCACTGGTCAGATACCTCTGCTCATGGGTCCAAATGCAAGCAACAACAATACATTATTATCTACATCTACCAAATTAGTGTAGGTGCAGGTACAGACACATCCGAGAGTGGCTCATACGGGCATAACGGGTGCTAATATGAGTCGATATGTGTATGAACTGGCAACTGGTCTTTATCAATTTATTCAATCATTTTCCTTCGACAAAACGGATAAAATACACTACATTAATCTTTTCATGATCATTATTACTGCTGATACAGAATTACAAGCATACTGTTAATCCTATTTTGACGATATATATCTTTCCAGCTATAACATGTAAGGGATTGTGCTCCTTTGATTCAAAAGAAAAAGAATAACGACGAGGAACGTGTTTAGTACAGTATGTCATCTGTTGGCTTCTGGTCTAACCAATCACTCAATCAGCTCCAGTTTAATTATATCATAAATTGTAAAGATTAAATGTTCATATATCCCAATTCCCTTGTATATGCCTGTGCCTTGTGGTGTAGCCGTTCTCGTGAAGTCGTGAACTACGGCTGCGAGGGCAGTTGCAGCGATTCCGGAGATCGCAGGTTTGAATCCCGGCGTTGACAGTGGCTATCCTCAGTGTGGTTTGTCCCCGTGTATTTCCACATTGCCTCCAGAAAAATGCCAGAATAGTACCTTAGCTCAAGTCCCGGGCCACATACCTTATCCCTGTCCCAAATACAGTTACGCACACACACTATTACAGTCATCACAGAATTACAGGTTATCATATAAGTTCAACACACACCCAACTACACGGGGCGGATGATCAAAATGTCCCAAACTCATTCAATCAATAACAACAACATTGTTGATTTTTTCTAATGATACGAAAACAGGTGGAATGTGTCAAAACGTCCCTGAGCAAAGGCTTGTAAAGTAGTAAGCTTATTTTGGATATTAAATATGGATTATTCAGGCTGACTTACCTCTGATTTGATGAATTGGTTACCCACATGTATGGTGTCAAGAACCAGAGTGATTGGCATAACTATCAACCAGGGGAAAAGCATCCAGCGTGTGTTCTGTAACATAGAAACCAACTTATTAAACTCAGTCGTTCTGTGCAATGGTTACTGGGAACAGGATATAAGGATTTAAGTCACTAATATTGCTCTCTGCGCAGTGCTGGACAGCGATGCATCACTATATCTGGGAAGCTGGGACTGAGTTTTTGATGAAAAAATAAAAATTATCGATTTTTCAATTTGTGCATATTATTGTACGCCGAACTCCTGCGGATCATTTGGCGGTGGTATTTTTCGGGTTCGGCCATTTTGAAAGTACTAGCGTGACATTTAAATGTCCGGTTGAGTGCTGGGGAAACGCCCCCATCCCCTAGCTTCAACGCAACAATGCCCATCTTCAAATTGCCCCCAGAGCTACTATCTAGTGAGTTGACGAGGTAACAATACTACGGTAACTATAGAAATTCCAATTACGTAACATGTTTCTTCTGTGTTCAGTTTTATTTATATAACTGACGTATTATTAGTTTAGCCTTCAACCATGTTTTATTTACTAAAATGTTTTTTTATTCATATATACATTTTCAGGTACGGTATTTAAAATGTTCCAGCTGAACCAATTTGGTTTCAAATTCCATGAGAATTTCACGGGTTATTAACACCTATATTGTCTTGATATTAACAGAAGTATTTTTTTATAATGTTGATACTTTAAAAGATAGTAGCCTTCAAAGGGGGTATTTTTTAGAATAATTTGAGAAAAACATAAACACATAAAACATAGTTTTTTCTCACATTCATAGAATACATGTGCAGACTTTCTCTCTGTTAAAATTCTTTCTATACCTTGAAGTGCCTGTACACCAGTTTTCAATGTGATATTTGAAGTAACTGTTCAGCTGGAGCATTTTATATGCTTATCGATTTTAAAAAATATTAAATTGTAAGTGTTAATTTCTCAGAACATTATGTTGCTATTTTCCTGAAAGTTGGTATATGGCCTTATTGCACCATCAGGAGACCACAAACCAAATTTCGTTCAATTCTATCAATAATTACTATTTTTCATAAATTCAGTCCCAGCCTCCCTTAAGCCCCATTTCTCGGTTCAGTTCAACAATGTATTGGATAGGAAGAAACCGTGATTTATTAGAAATGCAAAATGCAAAATGCATAATGGGGAAACCCCTGCATGACCGATAATTGGATTCGAACTCTGCAACCTTGGAAATTCTGGTCCTCACTTCCAATGCCTCATCACGCCAGGCTAACTTTGTTTTGCAATATAGTGATAAATAATACAAATTTTAGTTTTCTTAAATTTTGTTAATGAAAGATTGAAGGACTTCGGAACTGAATAGTTTAACACTACGATGCAAACATGCTGCATGGGCAGTGGCGTAACTACGGGGAGTGAACGCCAATATGTTTTGCTCGATGTAATCCATGTGGAAAGATACTGAATATTAGATCGGGTACCACAAGCATGTTAAGAAATACAGTAGGTGTAAATGTGACAATAACAGAACAGACGGAACACATATTGTGAAACAAGATAACGATCTAGAAGCTGCTAAATTTGCATCAGAGATTTCAGACCTTTTACTGCCATTGAAGGAGAGGGTTCTTTAAATTTAAGACAGCGGCGCACCGCGGCCGCGCGGACGGTCGAACATCAATTCCGCCCGATTTTCCTCAGTTCCACCCGGTCCTCCAAGGGACCCAAAAATAAGTTCCTCAACTCCACTCAGGCTTTGACAAGGGGTCGGCAAAGGGGTTATCCCCAATGACGTAAACAAATGTTATAACCCTCCTGCTCGCATACCAAGGGCCGGGTCAACGTCAAACACCTTCTGCAGCGCATAAGTGAATTCTTGCATTCCACACGACAACACAAGCTCTCGGGTGTTCATATTTTTGGGAATACCCAAAACAACCCCCACCCTTTTGACAAGTTGGTTAGTGGGTCAGTTGTTTAAAAGTATTGGAGGCAGTTACACCAACATCTTTTGTGCAACCTTCGTCAGTCAAGTGCTTTGTGTTATTTATATAATTTAATTTTAACGAATTGCTGTTAAGTAGTAGAGTAGATGATATAGTGAAATTAGTGGTAATATATTTTAAATTATTGTTTTTTCCTCTTTGTTGTTGTTGTTGTTGTTTAATGGAAAAATTAGTGGGTGAACGAGGACAGTCTTTAGTTGTAATAAATGGTCTTAAGTACTACCATGCTAAAAACTCAAATCAACAGACGAAGATCGGTGGCGGTGTATAATGAAATCTTGCAAAGCAAGCATTTATACTTTGGAAGAAGGAAACCTCACTTCAAGAATGGGTAAGGATCATAACCTCGACCCCGTTCCTGATCACAAGCTAAATCGTCAGCGGATCACAGCTGCCGTCAAAAGGAAGGCAGTGGACAACATTGAAGAACGGCCTGCAAAGCTTATACATAGAGAAGTGAGCAACAACAAAATATCCCTGGAAGCTTTGATGCGGTCTGATGTGAAGCTTATTGAAAACACGATTTCACGGACAAGAATCCAAATCCTTCCTAAGTTGCCGAAATCATCGTCAGAGGTGAGTAGACTTTAATTGATCTTAGATAAAACCCTTTTTGCCCTATAGTTTTCAAAAATGCTCAAATGGTTTTCACATGATAAGATTATTCTGTTTTAATTATCAATATTGAAATAATAGTTAATATTAAACAATATTATCTTGACATGGATGTTTTAAAATGACTTCATTTTTATCAAAGTAGTTATTTGTGCTAACTTAGAGTAGGCCTTATATGTCTATATGACTGTCCCATTAAATTAGCATATAAAGTAAGCAATTTCAATATTTTGTACAAAAATAACAAAAAGAAAAGAAAAGTTATTTTCAAGACACTGTGGAAAGCTAGCAGTTTTAGCCTGTCGATGAGAGTAAAATAAATTCACGGGACTGAAAATAAACAAAATCTTCGTCTAAAATCTTACTTGGGATAGAAATAGTTTGAAATATTTTGGATTAAATAAATTAAACTTGGCTAAAATCTATAGTGCCGCAAGAAGGTTTTATATTTAAGATACAAATTACTTTAAAAATGCCGTATATTTTAGCCTTTAAAGGAGTTATATAATTTATTTAGTGAAAACATAACCATATCATGGCAGTAACTAACAAAACGAACATTTTTGCAAACTTTGATGAATATCGGACTAAAAATGCGACCTGTAGAGGGGCTACACACACATATACATATATCATACGTTTTGTAGAAAAATAAGTCGGGAAAGTGGGTCGCATTTGAAAATAGGTCTACTTTTTGGTCCCGAAATTCGCGTGTACGCAGCCGAAAGGAAAATTACAACTAAACAAATAAAACCTCAAAGGAAAATACAAGTCAACTTCAAATAATTTGATAAACAGAAGCTCTCTTGGTGATGGAGGCAAAAACTATGATTTTATGTATTATTTAAATTCCTTTATTATCTTTCATTGCCTCCGGAAGTAACATATTATAATTAAGCTGTGTAATCAAAGAGTTTTTACCTCCAGAAGTAATTTCTAATGAAGTTAGGACGTTTAAATGTGCCCTGAGTTACAAAAGCCGCCAAACAACAATAAACTGAGCTCACAAAAATTTTAATAAAGAACGAACCGGTACTATTTTTTAAATCCAAAATATATGTAATTAAATGTGTGATAAATTTAATACCTGCAATAAATATGTTTGCTACTTACTAACTGTCATATTTTTATCACATTACATTTATACATTTATATTCAATCATTTTTTTTTAAATGTCTTAGATGTAAATTTTATAAAATATGATACATTAATTTTCTTGGTGAATTGCCGCTAGATTTAATTAAAAATATATTTTCAGGCTGAAAAATTAGACAATAGTGTAAAAACATTATGTAATGCATAAAATATTGTATTTTCAGGTATTTGCAGCGCTTAGGCAGATGGAGATAAAGACGATAAAGGAGGAAAGCTTTTTGATCCTAAATGACGAAGATAAAGGAATAGTCATATTCTCATGTGACACCAATCTAAAGTATTTGTGCAAAGCAAAAACGATTCTGATGGATGGCACTTTTGAATACTGCACAAAACACTTCACGCAGCTTTTCATCGTGCACAGCTACGCTGATAACCTATACGTTCCGTTAGTCTATTGCCTCCTAAAAGATAAGAAAAAAGCAAGCTTTACAGAAGCTTTGAGTGCCATTAAAAGTGCGTGTGCAGAAAAGGAGCTTCACTTCAAGCCAGAGTGCGCAGTGGTCGATTTTGAAGAAGCAATCCAAGGCAGTTTAAGAAGTACATTCCCAGGGATCAAACTTGTTGGATGTAGATTTCATCTTGCTCAAGCCTGCTAAGTGTCTAATCCTTGCAGTATATATTATAATTAATTAATGAGTAGGCTTTGATAACTCGTATACATATTCACACAAACACACAGGTGTTGTGATAGGCCTTGTTGACCGTTCATTTTATTAATGCATTATTTGTTTAAAGTATACATTCTATTTTCGACTTTGGTATGGAAATATATTAGTTGTGTTTTATATTTGTAGTTAAACTTGAATTGACCGTAACTTTGTCTTGTTTAAGTGAAAACTAAGTGTAATACACATTTAGCTACGTACATGTCCTCTACTGTCAAATTTATTATTGGGAACACCCAGCCCTAGGAAATGACTGGACATAATTTGATTTGTATGTAGGTGTGCCTTTTAATTTGTGTGTTTTAGACTTTTTTTTTCTTTTTAACTAGTCTAAATTTCAGTCAATTCGACTATAAAATATGATGACTATATTTTATGTTTATGGAAACCATTGTATAGTTATTTTTACCATCCTATATAGTTGAATCAACCATCCCGTATAGTTGAATTCACTATACAGTATAGTTGATTTTACCAAATACGGTATATAGTTACTTTTACCATCCCGTAGAGTTGAACTTACTATACTGTTTGGATGGTTTTACCATACCATATAGTAGAATCTACCATACTTTACAGTTGAATCTACTATCCTGTATAGCTAATTCAACTATTCATTTTTAACTATGGGCTACACATTTATCATCTAGGCTTACTATACTGTTTGGTTGGTTTTACCACACCATATAGTAGAACCTACCATCCTGTAAATATAGGCTACAAATATAGTTTATTTAACTATAACATATAGTTATCACTTTTTAACAATATTTTCGGGTTGAATAAAGTACATTACGGTTGATTATACGATATATATTTTTTTTTTTTCAATGAATACAATTTTAATTATATGCTGAATAACGTTTTGATAATTAAACATTACAATAGTATAAAAATAACTAAATAATGTTAAAAAATTAATTGTAGGTTAAAATGATAACTGTATTCACACCAGAAATTACTTTTGAAATACAGTATTAGACTACAGGCCTACTGTAGTTCTGTGTCCCTCCCCGTTTTCGAGTCATTCAACTAGGTCTGTTTTGTTACCCTGTATAAATATTTGTATATACGTTATAATTGTATATAAGGTTAAATAATTATTATTTTATTTGTTATACAGGTGACGGAAAATCCAGAAACTTGGATTAGCATCTGTCTACAGAGACAAAAAATTCGAAGAGGGGAAGTGGCTTCAGTACTGCTTTGGCCTGATGTATTTGGACCCTAGCGAAGTTTCAGACGGTTTCTGTGACCTGTTTAGTATCCAGCCCACCAACCAGCGACTTAGGGAATTTTCGGATTACCTTCTGCAAACCTACATTGAAGAGGCTCCAGGTACGTTGTTCCCCCCACATCTGTGGGCGTCACCGTCTTCAGAGTTGTGGAGAACAACTAATGCCTGCGAGTCTTTTCACTCAAAATTCAAAGCACAAAGTACAACACCTCATCCAAATATATTTGTTTTTTTAAAGTGCCTACATCAGATACAGACAGACACGTACATTTTACTTAACAGCAGCGGGCGGGTGTCGAGCAAAGACAAGAAAAGTCGTGTGAGAAAAGAATTCATTGAAAACAAGCTCATGCAGTACGCCAACCAAACAATGAGTAGATTAGATCTTGTGAAGTGTGTTTCTCACACAATAGTTAGGGAATGAAAAGAGTTTCATCTAATGTTTTTTGTATAATTTGAAATGAAGTAAAGATTTATGTGATTTTAAGATGCTGATTTCTCTTATTTTATTAAATTTCCTGTCCATATTTTTATTTAACAACAGTGATTAATATCTAGCTATTTGTATTATGTTTATATCTGATTTTACGATTGAGCGGACTTGGTGGTGGTGATTTAAAATTAATCATAATATTCTTTTACATAAGTCTGCCAAGTTTTCTATTTTTTCTACTCATGCGCTGCATAAGGTGTTTGACACGGCCCTTGGTTATAACATTTGTTTACGTCATTGGGGAAAAGCCTGGGCGGAGTTGAGGAACTCATTTCTCGGTCCCTTGGAGGACCGGGTGGAATTGAGGTAACCCTGGCCACCTGACTGGAATTCCCGGGTGGAATTGATGCCCGCCCGCGCGGACAGCTGCAGCAAGTCCGGAGATCGTAGGTTTGAATTCTGGTGCTGACAGCGGTTTTCCTGAGTGAGATTTCTCCCCGAGGTTTTCCACACTAACTCCAGGCAAATTCCGGGATAGAACCTTATTTCATATCTCGGGGCACTTTTGCCCCTAATACAGCTACACACATTACTACAGTCACTACATAAATACAAGTTATCACACACTTAACCACACGGGGCTGATATCCCAGATGTTCCAATCTTAATTAATAACAACAAAAAACATTGATTCATATGGGATATACCGTAAATATGACCTGTGGACATTAAAGAATTCATACCGTCTCGAGTGACAGTACCACGAAAAGTGCAATCTTGCGCAGAGGAAGTACATCACAAAACGATGCCGGATATACTGTAATACAAGCTGTTATGTCTAGGGCCTGTGCTAGTACGTGCCTGTTGGTAGAAGCAGAATTTTCAAAACGAGAGAAAACCACAAATGTATTTTCTATATAGAACAAACCATGTAACTGCATTTCATGCCCTAATTTTCATCCTTTGTATAAGTGTCCAAGATTACAGGTACTATCCAGACGCAGTTCATCTTCCATATCCTCTTGATTTCCTCTGCAAGCTGTCTATACTTGGTGATTATGTCTTATGAGTGTATGACAGGAGAAAAATCGTGTACCATAAGAAACGATGTTTCAATTGTCTTTCTGAGCAACATATTATGTCTGACTATTAATCTAAGGGCACTTGCATATATTGCAAAGCCAGACATCGTTCTTTCTTGCATCGGTCCAAAAGGTCACGGTCGACCCCTTCCACAAATAGGTCCAATATGGACACCTCTAACTGAAGTGTTCAATATTATACCCAAAGTGCAACTTTCTTGCGTAGTTTACAGGTTCCTCTTTTAAAAGTGCAATTACAAATCCAGCATTCTTCCGGTAAATGTCTTTAATTACGAGGTATACTAAATAACGCTGCCACTCATGACTTTACCACTGAAGCTCTTTTTGGAAAATTGGGTCTTCAAACACATTCTACTTCAATAGAAGTAACTGGCGTAAGTAATACTAAGGCTACTTCTTTGAATTTCGTGAAGGTACGCATTATGATTCGGTTCAGATAGGAATTAATCTTCACTTAAATTGCTTAGTCATTGATGTTATTGGTAGTGATACACCAAGCAATTCCTTTGCAATTGACAACTGGAACCTCCCACCTAATTTTAAATTAGCGGACCCCTACATTTATCAATGTGCTCCTATTGATATTTGGCTTAGTGCTAATGATTTCTGGTTTCCTACCATCTAGATTGAAGCTAGTACAGCGTTTTTTCACCCTTAACACTAAGTGTGCATGACTCATTATTGGGCAAATCCCTCGCAGCACTTTCCAACCCGCATCCCAGTGCCATCCCATCAATACTGTGCTTGTCAAATATATAGGAAAGTGTTGGCAAATTGAGACAATTGAGACAAATTGAGAATCTGAAGCTGGCGAGCAAGTATTTAAAGTTACCACCACTCACAACCTCGAACGTAGGTTTATTGTGACCATGCTTCGTATTGCAAATCCCCCCCCCCCCCCCCCTTGTGTGATTCCCATCCCAGAGCACTTTTTGCCGTCGAGGGTCAATTTAAAAGAGATCCTCCTGTCAAACTGCAATATTCTGAGTTAATGAACTATAAGAGGGACTTCATCAAATGGAATTCAGTCTGACCTCTTCTATTTATCTACATTTCAGACTTCATCCTAAAGGAGTCATTGCTGACATCAAGGAGATGCACATACGGATTTTAATTAATGCCGAACATCGTGTTCTTCAGTGAATTCTGTGGCGTGACGAGCCCTCTAAACCAATGAAAATCTTTCGCTTTAAATACGGTCACTTATGCTCTTAAGCTATCAGCCTTCCTGACTATTTACTCTTTGAAGCAATTAGCAGACCCAGATGGTTCTTTGTTTCATCCCAAGGCCTCTGAAACCCTAAAAGTTTCCTTTTATGTAGGTAATTGTCTACACTCGTTGGAAAAAAATCTCTGATGCCCTTCAAGTTTCTCAAGACTTGAAAGCCTAGCTTCAAGGAGGTGGTTTTTCGCTCTACAAATGGAATTCCAATTCAGAAGAATTTTTGTCTTGCTTTTCAGCCAAAAATCTCTTTGACACATTAGTATAAATCTTTCAAAATGAAAATACTGTCAAGGCACTTGGGGTTCATTGGTGCCCTAAAACTGATTTATTTCTCCATCAGGTTAATTTATCGGATTCTCAACGCTAACCAAAGGCATTTTTTCTGAAATAACAAGAATCTACGATCCCCTTCAATTTATAGCTCCTATCATAATTACTGCTAAAAACAAGAGTTTAGTGCTTTTCAGTCGGTCAACACGAATGTACCCAAAAGAGCTGGGTTATGCCCTAATCCTGAAATAAATTACATGAGATTAATAAATACACTAGGATGACTAGTTTCGATCGTCAAGCGATCATCATCAGATCCATTACACTTAGGCTATAAAATGTATGTTTGAAAATACAGGTAAAAATATTTACCTGGTACTGCAACTGTCGGTGTATGCTAAATGCAGTATATATGATGTTAGGTGAAATGCTAAATGGTGATAGATATCCGGAGTTTGTAATTTGGAGTGAGTATATGGTTGTAAAAATCAACTATGGTTAAACTGTAATATTACAGGCTACTACTTATTTGGTTGTCTTCCTTACTGGAGCTACGCGCAGTTTTCGTGTTCACTGTTACTCCAGGCGTGGTCGACTGAGATGGGCTGTTATCTCAACGACACTGGTATTTTCCTTTTTCTCCCCCCTGTTCATATGTGCTGTGCGGAGTCAGTGCGATGTGTGTATGTGGGGTGTTGCCAACCTAGATAAGATGTATGTTATTGAATGAGGTGGGTCTACAACTATCAAAGACCGTGGAACATTCCTCGCCACGCGTGGACCATAAGCCACTCAAACTAAGCGCTGCCCGGTCTTATGAGGACGTCCCGGCACCTTTAATACTGCCGTGAATACGGGCCATGGTTTATTGCAGAAGAAAAGTACATCGTGCACCTGATCAGATAACATTTACCTATTAAAACCCCCTAATTTTCCCCCTCCCCCCCCCCCTTTCTTATCTAGCTTGGCTGTACCGCTAAATTGTGTCTTGTTTCCGACAGGGTGTGTTTTTTAGTAGCGTGAAGAGGGGTGAGCTCTCCATGAACGTGTGTTCATTTAGATTGTTGGGATTGTTTCGTTTGGCTAGGTGTATCTCGATTGTTTCCTTTATGTCAAGAGCTCTGCCTTTCGATTCGTGATGATTTATTTTGAGGTCCATCTCGATGTTAATAAAGCTGTGCCCCGCGTCACACAAATGTTCGCATACGGCTGAATGTGTTCCGTATCTTATCGCATTCCTATGTTCATTATAACGTGAGTCTAGTCGTCTTCCACTCTGTCCGGTGTAATTAGCTTGACAACCGGTGTCTTGGCACGATATAGAATATACCCCTGACTTTGAATACGGGTCATGTTTATTTAGATTACTATTTTGTAGGTGCCTACCGATTGTGTTTTTCGTTGTGAAAGCTATTTTTATGCTTTGCTTTTTGAATAGATTAGTGATTTTATATGTATTCGCATTCACATACTTGAAACGCGCAAATTTTTTCTTCTCATTACTGTCCGGTTTAGGAATCGGTTTATCTTTATTTTTATGTTTGGCTATAATTTGGTTTATTTTGCTTGGCGGCAAATTGTTGTCCTTTGCTATTTGCTTGAATGAAAATCCACAGCCTGTTTCCAGTCTCCGACCGGGTCAGGAATGGAATGAATGAAGCCCCCCATCTAGCGGCGAGGATATGAACTGTGCCGGCTGCCGAGGCCTGGCGCACTCTTCTGGGGCAATGATTAAATGAATGACAGATGAAATGAAATGATAGTGGAGAGTGTTGCTGGAATATGGTTCTTATTTCCTTATTATAGTTGTCTTTTGACATGGGTATGTTTAAAGCCCTGTGCACCATTGAATTGAACCCCGCTAATTTGTGCGTACTGGGGTGATTAGACTGATTGTCGATTGCATGCGAGGTTTGTGTGGCTTTCCGGAATATGGAATATTAAAGCTCGTTGTCTTTACGTTCAATAGTTATGTCTTCTTAGACAATCTCCTGACATTTTCGTGATGAAGTGGTCTTGTAGGACTTCACTGTAGTAGCATTTTCCATAGTTATCATTGTGATCTCTTATCTGTTTAATTTTTAAAGTGTTGTCGAAAACCATCGTCTTCTCTGCTTCATTTAGTCAATTTCAAATATCTTCAACATCTTGCATATTACGTTGTACGTTTCCTCCAAGTATTTTGTACGCCATCTCTTCCACCTTAATAATGTTTGAAATCATCTCCCCTAATTTCGGCTTATTACTCATTATGATGAATTTTGGAATATTTAATGTGGTGCAATATTCCCTTCAGTTTTCGCTTTGTAATGTTCAATATGCTATCGTAACTTTCTATCACACAAAGAAATACGATGTCCGTAGAATGATAATTCGCAATAATTTACAGTAATTATTTTGCAAATTCCTTATATCATATCACTGAAATATATCGTCAATGTTTCTTATGTCGTCATTATATAACTTCACAATTCGCTGAAATTCAATTAATATTTGTTGGAGTATAATCGCTGATTGAATATTTTCTAAGTTCACTCCTTAAAATATCACCAAGTCTTTGTTACACGAGTGCGGCCCTCAGCCTTTTACTTCGCCCAGATTACCGTATTACTTTCCGATAACCGAACTTGCTATCGCACGCACTAAAAATTGGACACCTCAAAATTACGTCTTGCTCCTTCGAGTGTCAGACAATAAGAGTCTCGAGTCCTCTTGGTGGGCTCCTCTTCTCCCAGTCAAAGATAGCATCTCCCTCCAAAACGGCGAGAAAATTTGGCGGAATCCTGGAAATATCTAGTTTCTGCTTCTCTGAGACTTCTTAGTTTAAAACTAAAATTCAGATAATTTCTTGAATAAATTATTGCATTTTCTTAGCCAATGAACATCTTTTTAATGTGCATATATTCCTTCTATTAATTGGCTATGGGCAGACACGTGACGAGTGTGGCGCGTGACTTCCCCCCCCATCACCCTACCCCCTGCTGTTCGCGCGTGCAGGTCATGCCCCTAACACAAAGCTTGCCGGTCCACGCTACTCCCTGTGACTTGTGCGGTCTTCTCTTCAAAACAAGTTTTTGCCACTACGCCTAATCTCTCGTATCGAATTTTGTGATTGGCCCGGCTTATTCTTTGCGAGCAGACTGACCTGTTCTCCCTTCTGAATATGTTTCCAGACATCAAATTTATCACAAAGGAAGCTTCATTCCCTGCACTGTCTCAAATGCAATTCTTATCAATAAAATTCGAGTACAGTAAGCTTTTGTGACATTTGTTGATGAAACGCTACAAAATACTCTGCCGTGAATTGAGCGTTGTTGGATCTACTCTAATGTGCAGAAAGTGAGATCTGTTTTCAGATGGATCAGGTTTGTAAATCTCTACTATAAGGAACTTGGGTGGTAATACAGCGACACGATTGGTGAAGCATTCCAAAGAGTAGGTGGTAAAGAATCACAGGATATTGAAATGAAGTAATAAGGATACAAGGAATCAGTACTAGAATTGTAGACGAAATAGACAGATATGTTTGAGTTTTGTGCATTTACCCGTAGAGCAAGCACCCAGGGAAAAGGTGCTATGTATTCCCAGGTATTATGGAATTGAGGGAACGTTGCTACAAGCAATCAAAGGTGCTAATCAGGTTACTGTGAGATTTAATGGTAGGATGAGTTCTTGGTTTAATGTTGTTACAGGAGATAGGCAAGGTTTGTAGTCTTCCACCATTGCTGTTTATTTTATACTAGCAACCCGACCCGGCTTCGCCTGGGAGGAGTTATGAATGCATTACGTGATAAGCGTTTTCTTTTTTTCAATGTCAATGAACAACGACCAATATCTGTTTTACGTCTCGGCATGATGGGTTAAAATCACTGACTGGACTATTAATTATATTATCATGGAGATGCATGTGCAACAAAGTCTTGTCAGACGTAATTTAAGAATGGCGAGGTGCAAGAAACACAAATCCCCCTTCCGTCCAATCTTAACTTGACTGTGAATTTTTCGGAACGAAACGTTCACAGGCGAAATGAAGAAAAGCTGAGTTGCACTTCCAGGGAAACTCCAAACACAACCACCCTTCTCAGAAGTCTTAACTCAACACGACTCAACGTTTTGCTACTGGCTGTATCCGGGGCAGTAGGTTCGCCCGCTAGCTAGGCTGTAACAGGGATGATAGACTCGCCCTGAGCTAGCTCGTAAACTGTCGCCTCAGTAGTTGAATGGACATGGTTGGAAGAAATTAAAACGTAAAAACACTTATAGTGGGCGATGTATTGAAGATAGACATATGCTCTCCCGGACTTTTTTGTAGAACTTTTCATGCTGAAAAATTCTTACACACATAGTATTTAGATATTTTTAACGGTTTGCCCAGCGTAAGCTTACAAAGCGCTCGGACGCCAGGTTTTTCATCGACTTTTCCACTGAAATTGTTACTGCTCGTCTTCCTTTGATCATAAATAAATTATTTTCTACAGAAATCATCCTCGAGATATCCTTTACAGAATGGTGAAAACCGCATCAAAACCCATCCAGTGCTTCTAGAATTTACCCGCAACATCCAAGAATCGGGGACTTTGTACTACAGTAAGTAGAGATATTGGACATTATACTGAAAGGATGGGAATCAGTTACGTGGAAACGCGGTAGGCAGTAAGGCTTATGCTGATGATCTGGCTGCAATGGTAGATCCTGTGTAAGCTAACATGTTAGAACTTGAATACAAATTTACGGAACATGGTATGGAAATCAGAAAGTCAAAAACAATGGTGATGTCGGTACGGAAGGGAAGCAAGGAAATAGAAAATAGAGGGAACAAAATTGGAACATGTGGACCATTGCAATGACTTGGGTTGTGTATTCTGTCAGGATGTTAGTACTGAACCCGAGGGGGTTATGCTGACTGATATCGAACGTGGATCTCAGAGACTGTGATCTCAGTATAAAGGTTCCACCAGGGAACGAACCCGAGGTCTGTTGAGGGAGTTTCATTGTAAAAAACCCCTAGAGAAAAGTGTATATTTAATCACTGGTGTGATTTCAGTTGATAATGACATTATTTATTAAAATAATGCAGGGAAAAGGAGCAGAATACAGCATTATTAGACTACTTGGAGTAGGCTATGCTGGGCTTGGAGCACAGAAAGTGCAGAGTTTGACGTTTTACTAATTGGCCCAGAATTGTGGGAGGTGCCCCTTGGAGCCACGTCAATCTTGCTGACCTCGTTATGTCGTCTGGAAGAGGTTGGGGGCTTGAATAATGACCCAGTTTTTCCCCGACTGAGAATAGGACGAAGAAGAGTGGGGAGAGATCCCAAGGAAAATCATTGATTACTCGTGATTGGAGTAACGCAATGACATGAGAGTGGCACACAGGTGAATCTTTAGCCAGGAGGCTAATTTTAGAGCCTTTAATCTGCGAAATTGACGCATATTTAATGGAGTGCGGAAGGGCATAAGACTATGGTTGTTCGCGGCTGGGTTTGACGAGGTCGCCAGGGATTCCCAGTGAAACAGCGTCCCCACGCTATGGAGAAAGGAATTAATATTAATTAATTGGCCGAGCGATCCTTCAGCACGCGGATAGTTCTGGGATCAGTGAAGAAAAAGGAACCCGATGAGCATGGTTTCGAGACCAGAATCATGCTGGGAGAGGAGTCGAGATAACGCGGGAAAATTTAGCTCTACTTTCTGTGTGAAACCAATATAAAGGGAGTCGACCCTTGGCAGAGCACCCAGTTGGACCCAGTTTGTCACTGAGAGTCGCAGACAGTCGTCGCTACACAGTTTTTGTCAGACAGTCAGAACACAGTTGTCAAGCAGTTGTTGAGGCGGAACGTATGGCGGTCCGGCTCATGAAAGGACGCTCAAACCAAGACTTGTACATTTGAGTGAACCATTATATTCACCGCACATTGTAATGCACCAAGTGAGAAGATAATAAGGCATTTTTTTTGTTATTGGACTTCAACTTGGGAAGCCGTGCAGTGAAACATTTAGTAAGCTTTTATTAAAGACAGTCGTGCTGCATGTGTAGTCAGCAGTACGAACGATGGTGTGTTCACTTAGGAAGCAACGTGTGAGATAAGTTGCAGAACTATTGTAAATAATAATTTGTGTAAAGTTATGTACAGTGTTAAGCGCAATGTATAAAATATTGACTGATCATACATGTCTAATTACGCTGGAATGCGCTGGGAGAAACTTTACGAAGCATTTGGTAATGTCTTAAAAATACCAAATAGTAACGCTCAGGACGGAAGTTAGCATATTTATGCAAAGCAGGAAGCTTACCGTAAGAGTATGGATAAACTGTTGGTGAATTCCGGGGGCAGATGAACCAGACTTTCAATCAGGAGTTGGTAGGAGCACGGAAGATGCCGTCGACACGTGAAATTTTGATATCTTTGCTAGGGAATTTCAACCAATGAAAAGTGTACAGAGTGACGTGTGTTATGTATAAATCATATGTGAAATGTCTTTTAAATTAATGGTTTAATAAGTGCTATAAAGTGTCATGTGTTTTGGAAGCAATAGCTTCTTTATAGAAATGCAAAGTGTCGTGTGGTTAACGGAAAATATGTGTCATAAAATGTGTGTATTCAAGATGCAAATGTCGCACTAAATCTGCATATGGCAGGCGACCCGGAAGGATATGAGTGGTTGGAGCCACCTTGATGAGCCGATATGTAAGTACCCCACAAATTATGTTCAAGTAGAGGTATAGGCCACATGTAATGTGAGTTCAGAGTTATAAAGATGCCAGTAAGAATCAGATTAGGAGATAGACCCTCCAGGTTTAATCATTATTGTGTTGATTTTAATAGAGTTGAGATGTTAATTTGCATCAGTGAGTGGATTAATCGTTACCACTATTAATTAAAAATGGCAAATCAGTTATGTAAATGAAACGAACACGGTTGTTCGAGTTTTAAGATGATTAGTTGTGTCGGAGTTTGGTAATTTATGTCAGTGAGAATAATAATAATAATAATAATAAAATAAAGGTATGAATGAACGCATCAGGTAAAAATGTTGTAAGCAAGAAATATTTACGCTAACGGCAAGACTTATCGATCTAAGCAGTAAGATTATACAGTAATATTACGTTACGGGATTAGGAAAAGAGTTTTATGTCAGAATATATTGTATTAATGGGAATATAATTATGCCAGGAAATGAAAGAGCTTTTTTAGTGAATTGAATTTGCAGCTTATGTAAAAGCTTATAGAGTAATTGATAGATTTCTCTTAATAATTATAGAACGAAAATCACAGCATTAGGTAAGGGACCAGGTAATCTATTCTTCGTATGAAATCTCGTATGCCGTGGGCATAATTGGAGATGTGCTTTGTACCAGAGTGTATTTAGTGAATGGACCCTAACTCTGATGATGGATATGGAATGTTCCGGGTTTGAATCCCGTGATAGGTGAGAGGAAAACGTCGGACATCTCTGCACTCTATCTGATCGCCCGAGAACTTATTATTGAGTGATTCGGCTCGTTGAAGCGAATCGTATTACGGCAGCATGTTATGACTGACCGCAGCATTTATTAAAGTTACCGGTTACCTACTAGACCAATGTTTTATGAATCTCGTGCCTTCATGTTGAAATGGGCCTATTTGGTGCCAATTATTATTGTCCTCAGGGTAGGAGTAAATGTTTAGCTCATCCAGTACCTGTTTGCATAATATTCAGTTTAAATCCATTGGGATATGTGTGTCACTAGGACCACGGTATTTGTCTGTTAAAATCTTATACTGCTTAGGGGAGGTAAGGCATATGGCATGAAACGAGGGTCGAGGCACTGTAGGACCTCACTCCACTGCTATTGTGTACAGGCCGCTTGGAAGAGGGTCGGGACGGTCAAGCGAACCGTGAAAGAAAGTTTGAAAAGAACAGATTTTAGACCCTGTTAATGACATGAGATGAAACATTGTTATATTGAGTAATGAAGTCATGTGGTTGGAGAACACATTGATAATTATAGATCACCCTGATGGTTCACAATTTTAGCAATCTAACGAATGGTTGGATTGTTGCATTTTTACTGTCACTGACATCTTTTTCAGAAGTTGGCTACTGAATGCCACAGGCTACGCGCGCAAGGGTAGTTTAATTGTACCATCCGACACAGCAATAATTAACGTTTTTAAGATGAAATCACAAACGGCATGCAGTGGAACTATATAAATAGAGGAAGTGTAGGGGTAGCTTACATAATTATGGAGTTGCACGTAGTATGCTGTGCAACACCAGAATAGGCTAATGCATGTAAAGCATTTGGTTGGAAGAGAAAGATCAAAACACACACACGATACTCATTATTGTCAAATTAAGACAAGGTTTAAGGAATAAATAATTTTGTAGAATTAATGAAGTCACATTGGATGACAGAAGAATTAAAGTACAGTTTGTTTCTGAAGTTGTATGTGCATCAGCGCACTAGCGTATATTGTGAAGTTGATATAAGGGTAAAGGTTTGAGTTATGATATGATTTTATTGTGATAATATTATGTTGATATTAGTGGATTGTGGAAGTAAATTTTTGTTTGCTTTTGTTTTATGGTTTTGGGGATTGTTTTGTTTGTTTGAAGCCATGAATTTTATTACTGAATTAAAGTTTTAGAATAGAGTTGTGCCTTATCATTGTAGAGTTGATACCTTTTAGCCTCAAATCCAAAATATGCAACTGCTCTATGGGGAGACGGTACACGCTCGAGTCCTGACGCTAGCTGGAGGCGGAAGCATATTTTCCATCGAGATTACTCACATGGGTACATGGAAATTGATGTCCTGTACAGTGATTTGAGCTGTAGGTACAACTGAAGTCGGTCTAGATCTAATGCACACAACTCTATTAAAGTAACAGTTAACATGAAGTAGGGGATGACCGCGCATAACTCTAGCTAAGCTCCGACACGAACAATATAAATTTTGATAAACACCTTAATTAACTTGATCCAGGTAACTTGGGGCGGTAGTATTCTATCATGGAATCGCCTCAGTAGTGCAATATGTATGTTTTGGCATTGCAAGACCTGATCTTTATTTATCTGGACACTCGTACGATGATATTAATTTATCATGGCGCTGGTATGTGGGCCGGTTTGAAATACAGGTCACCATAGGCGCAGAGGTGTATTTCATTATCATGGCGAGACCCAAGTGGGGCATTCGACAGTACAACCGAGACCTTGGAGGGTTGCTGCGATGTCTTAACGTGGACCACCTCCCATGGCATTTCATTATCATGGCGCCCAGGTTCGTGGAGCTTATGGGATTTAGGGAAAACCCATAGATTTTTATGGTATTTCATGGGGAAAACCATAGTAATTGTTTTTTTGCCTCAAAGTGTGTTTGAGTGATTGTTGAGTTCAGTAGGCTTTTGATGTAACGCAGAATCTCTCTATTGAGAAGAGAATTACCCAAGGGTACGAGCGCTACACACCCAATCCACAATTTATCATAAAATTGACAGGTTTTGTACGATTTACAATGTGTGTACGGTGTTTGATGTTTCTCTTCAAAACATATCCACACATTTTTCCAGGAAGCCTGCCTGCATATCAAAGTATATTATTGTAAAAATGTTAGGTAAAGAGGAGATCCTGCAGGTTATTGCAGGGTTGAAACAACATTTTGATGCTGTTAACGAGCAAAATAAGCTGGAAGCCAAGGCTTTCCAGAATGAAATTAACACTCGTTTAGATGCCAATCAGGAGGCAATTAATCACAACCAGAGTGAATTAAGTAACCGTTTGGATGCAAATCAGGTTGCACTGAGTAATCGTCTAGATGCCAATCAGCGGGCAATTAATGAAAACCAGGTTGAATTGAGTAACCGTTTAGATGCTAATAAGGTTGAATTAAATGATAAGTTAGGTCAAATGCAAGAGGTAATTAAGACCGAAGTAACAGAAACTGTTGTAAGCATTGTATCAGAAATGCAGGTTAAAACAGATAAACGTTTCTAGGCTATAGAAGCCAAGCTCGAAAGTAATTTACAAGCGTGTAAACATGCTCAGGATGAAACCAACAGTAGGTTAGATGCGCTGTCTAACGACATTAAGGATATTCAAATCCAAAATGAGGCGAAACTCGAACGCCAAGCGAAACAGTTTTCAGAATTTACGAGAACGGTAGATCAGAGGTTAGAAGAGAACGACTCTAAATGGGACCAGAAATTGAAAAGCTATGCTAGAGCAATTAACGGTGATCTCAAGAAACAGGATCAGAACATATTAGATCAATGTCAGGAAATAAGCGAGATTAAGGCTATCGCTAATGAAAGTAAAGAGCTGGGGCCTGTTCCACGAATAAACTTTGCAACTTTTCACTTTTCACTTTGCACTTTTCAATTCTTGCAAAGTGCAAAGTCTTTCTGTTCCACCATGATCTATGTATTACTTTTCAATTTCTTTGCAAAGTGAAAAGTCTTTGCATAGGAATGATCTGATCATGTTTATTCCATGAACAAACTGTATATTTATTCCATGATTTAATGCTTTATTTTTCATGGTGAAACATGTCCCACTAATGACCACACAGTGATCTTAATTAATAAAAGTATTGATCAGGTGGAACTTTTAACCCGTCTATACTGAACCCTTATTGATCTTCGATAAATAAGTATTCATATTTATTATTATTATTACTACGGCCTAGGCAGCACATAAGGAAGTCGACTTGGATATTAGGGAGGCCAGCATTTCGTAATGATTGCAACAGAAGCTGAGTTGGTAGCTATTCCTGGGGGACGGCCAGAATTAGTCGAGTTCAAGGCCAAAATGTGCAACTACTGTACCAAAATTGGAGACATAAAGGAAGAATCACGAGGTCCTCTCAACGAACATACGATTGAATCAGCCAATCGCAAGAGACCAAGCTGTGACCACGAGGTGGACGGCGTCAGTAGTAAAAAGCGCGCGGAAGTGTGTATCTAAGGAACCGCCGAACGGATTAATCTCC
Organism: Meconema thalassinum; assembly: GCA_946902985.2. NCBI lineage: Eukaryota > Metazoa > Arthropoda > Insecta > Orthoptera > Tettigoniidae > Meconema > Meconema thalassinum. The sequence continues at coordinate 208,098,278 of OX336389.2, read as the reverse complement.
GCTCGAGTAATTTGAGACGTTGGATTTATTTGGAGAAGAATGACACTAGCCCCATCTTTGTGAGACAAAAACTCTGGAAGTTTTTATCCGACTCCGCCCCACTCCGCCGCCCTTGTCAGTTTCTCATAAATAGTCTGGCCTGACGCCAATCTAAGTCTATTCTTGTGGAGCCTTCAGAGGCATACTCCACGCCAGTTTGTAGTGTGATTTTTGACGCTCGAATTTATCTAAGTCTTATTGTGTGGAGCCTTCAGAGGTATACTCCACGCCAGTTTAAAGTGTGATTTTTACGCTCTAAAATCAGTGAAGCTAATTTATTTTCTGAGCTCTGGGAAGCTAAAGTCCCAGCGTTTGCAATATCGAATTTTAAAAGCTATAATACATTTTGTTCTAAAATCAACTAAATTGTGTGATCTAAATATTTCACGCCAGCGCGTGATAAACTGTAACATTCTTTTAAAGACGACGAGTTCAACTTTAAGGGGGAAGTATCGTATCACCCTAATTAGCGCTTACCAGAACCGAAGTCCAAGACGGGACGGAAATACTGGACGAGATAGCGACTGCTGGTGCAGCCAGGATTTTGAACTTGTTAACGAGCCAGTGGCGCGGACTCGAGATGTATATTTTATGTATAAATTGTGTGTATTGTATGTGTGTTTTTATAGTGCGTATGTGCGATATAATTAGGGCCAGTCTTCGATATTAATCGCAGTAGGACAATTGTGGGTGAACTGAGTAGCCTGCAAGCGATTATAGATAGGCAAATATTTAACATTGAACTTTTCTGCCAAGGAGTCGAGACCAAGATGATCAGCACGTGGTTTGAAGTTGGGATGAGCTTCAAGAAATCAACGCAGACGACTACTATGGAGTGCTAAATTGTCCATAGGGCAATGGGTTGAGGAGGATGTCCTTAGTCCTACATGCAGAAGCGGTGATGTACTAAAATTGGATTATTTCAATTATGTAGTTAGATTTGGCCGGGGAACTTTGTAAATAGTCATGTTTTTCTTTCTTGTTTTATAGCTGTTTTTCTTGTACCGACACTATATGTTTAAATGTCCGTTGGCGCGTGGCCAATGTGTTTGTTGATATTTTGATTTTTTTCTTGAGTCATGTGTAATGTACGCGGCGTGCGTGCGTGATTTTTATCCTTGCAATTGCGGAACCCGTTACATTCGATAAATGGTGCTTTATTAACGTTAATATTTGAAATAGGAATGGGAGGAAATGATTGTAAAACATTTTGCTGAACAGGTTATTATTCATGTTAGGGTAGCCGAGTGCACCAACTTAAAAGTAATTGTAGAACACCTTCGTTCTAATTTGATAGGTTTTTCTTGAGTCCTTTTCAGGTGACTAGTCACGGCATAGAACGATGGCGCCAGCATGTGGATATTATTTGTGTCTTTTATTTCAGGGTCTGTCACAACCCATACGTGTGATTAAGTGTGTGTTGATGTGTCTAGTGTGTGTTGATTCTACGTGAGGAGGGGGTAGTTGTCCTACCGCCCTTATATATTTTTGCTGCTGTTGTATTTTAGATGGAAAGACAGAGTGCTCTTGGGAGACTGCTGATTCTTGTCCATATGTTTTTCTGACACACACGTATTATTGTGCTTTGGGGCACATTTCTTCGAGGTTCGACCCCATGCTCTGGGAGGTCGAGGTTATTGACACGTGGGTTGACAGACATGCAGAGTTCCACAAACCGCCCGTTTTGCCTGTGACTTATTTTGATAGGCAGTCCTTTTTGTCCGACTGAACCCTGTAAGCTTTCATGCAGCAAACCTGTTCATTGTGATGGCTAATTTTAAGCCATAATTAATTGGGGAGTTCGCCATGTGTGTAACGGATTGTTGTACCTTGTATGGATAAGAATATTGTGATTAACGTAAATGTTGGCTGTTTGCCTATTGCTTTGTTGATGACTCGATTTCATGTAATTTTGTTTGTCACACCCGTTTGGTGTAGTGGTAGAGTATTTGTAAATTTTGACAGCGGTCATTTGAGTATTTTTCTATTGGTCACGTGTTAATGTACTTGTGTTGATTTGTGTGAGAAGTCCTAAGTTTTTAGGCAGTAAATGTTGCTACGGCAATTTAAGTCCAATTTCACACGGAAATTTTGTGTTTGTTTATAGTAGATTTAGGAAGTGTCGGTTTAATTTAAAGTATTGTTGTTGTGTTCCCTTGTGTCGGTCTAGCTCTAGGAAATGCGGATTCGTTGTCTGAAGGGTCATTCTGGATGATAACGAATCACGCATTCAATGTACACATCGTGGTGCATGTAGAACGGCGTACGCACTTATATGGTCACTTTTGGTATCGTTTTATTTAAGGACACTTGGTCCAGGTAATTAATCTCTCCAGAGATATCGCCTAGTTTTTTGGCATTTTTATTAAGCGGGAGTCAGTTGGGAGTTTTTGTTGTTAATGGTTTATGTGTAAATATGGTGATTTGTTATTAAATTCAGTTGTTTTTAACCCTGGCTTCACTCTTTCCTGCATGTTATTTTGTTATATGTTACCCTGCAAGTTAATGAAGCGCCCTGACAGCAACTTACGAATATGACCTGTTACGCCCCGAATCTGAGTCTCATATGCTTCTTTGCAAGGGTTCATAAAACAAAAATGGCTGCCCAAGTGGGGATTGTTGTTGTTGTTGCTTCGCTGATCTCATATTTATTTCGTTGAGAAATGATGCCAGGTCAAGCGGACATGTAAATTCAGTAAATGGAGGCGATGTTGTACCGCCATGTGCATTAGTAAAATCACTGAGTTCCTAAAGTTAGAAATATTGAACAAGGTTAGAATTTGATTTGGTATTTGTTATAAACTTGTTCTGGCGCCCACATTAAAATTAGAAATTTGCATTATTAATGAACTCAGTCAAAGCAGGAAGATGTTGCCTTATATCTGACATTTAATTGACTTCGGTTAATTGGTGTTTCGTAAATTCTGTTGGTTAGGAATTTAAAAGCAGATCACTAGGGGTTATTTTGTTGTTTGGGAATAAGTGTCATTGCATTCAGTAAATTTTGTTACAGAAATTTTCATTAAATTAGAGCCAGTAATATTTAAATGTGTGACATGTATGTGCGTATAGGGCTGAAACCTTAGCCCATAACCCTGTTTTTCTCTGAATATATTCTGTGTGTGATATGGCGAGTGTTGATGAGATAAAGGCATTGTTAGAACAGATGTCGATCCAAATGTCCGCGAAAACGGAAGAACAATTAGTGCAGATGTCCGTAAAAACGGAAGAACAATTAAAAGAACAGTTAGAAGCTCAGCGTGAGCATAGTGAAAAACAATTAGAACAAATGTCCGCGAAAACGGAAGAACAATTAAAAGAACAGTTAGAAGCTCAGCGTGAGCATAGTGAAAAACAATTACTTGATATGAGCGGTAACTTTTCGGTCCAGTTAGAAGTCCAGAAATTAGACACTGACAAACAATTCAATGAACTAAACCACAAATTGTCACAACAGGCGGTAACACAAACCGAACAGTTAGGAAAAATCACGAATGATATTAATCAGAGCGTTCAAAAAGTAGAGAAACTGGCAGGCGAGGTTGCGGAAAACAACATCAAACAGTTAGGCGAAATGAAGAAATTGGAGGCGAAATTTGATAACAAATTAGTACAATTTGACGAGATGGTGGCAGATAAACTCAAGCAGATAGAGGCAGCATGTGTCAGTAACACCGCGGAAGTGAAGAAAACCCAAGAGAAACTACAGCAGCAAATTAATTCGGTAGATAACAACGTGCTGGAATTAATAAAGGAAATAGATAAAGTCGAAGTTAAGGCTGAAACCGAGCGGATACACTTGCGGGAAAATTTAGAGGAGCAATTAGGCAGAACACAAGAGATCATAAGAAAAGAGATGGAAGGCCAGCTAATAAACACACAAGAGGTCATAAGACAAGAAGTAGGGGAGCAGCTCGTCAAAACTCAGGATAATTTGGAAGAACAACTAGTAAAAACGCAGGAACGGATACGTGAAGAGCTAGAGAAAAATCAGGAGAGGAACGAGGAGAAAATAAATAGCTTAAAAAGTAGGATCCGGCGAGATTGGGACCAGCAGGCTCATGCGAATAAGGAAGACAGGCTGGCAGTTTTAAAGCGAATGCAGGCACTGGAGGAAAATATGAAGTCGAAATTACAGGAACACTCAGAATTAATCATAAAAAACGAGATTAGATCGTTAGAGAATGCGACGTTATTTTCAAACGAAAATATTCCGGAAAAGCAAACAAGTATTGGAAGTCCGGCAGGTTCGAAGTTGGCTGAGGACACGAGTCGGGGTCAAAGTCCCAGACTAACGACTAATGCATTCCAGCAGTACAGGGGGGAGACTTCAACTCCGCAACCGAACTTGGCACCAGCCCAAGTCATCCAAGTCATTCGGGGTAATGATTTTAAGCCCGATAAGTTTAAAGAACATTCAGGAACCACTCCCAAAGCATTTCTACGGCAATTAACTGACTACTTTAATGACCAACACATCGGCCCGGAGAAACAATTAAGAATGGTGGAAAAATTTTTAGAAGGACCTAGCCTGACCTGGTTTTTAAGTTTCAAGTACACGTTTACAGACATGGCTCAATTCCGCGAGGCGTTTTTGAAGAAGTTTTGGAGTCCTTCGTTACAGCAGGGGTTAAGAATGGACCTGTACACGCGCAAATACCACAGTACACATCCAACCCGTTTTTCAGAATTCTTCAGTCAGCAATTGGTAAAATTCAGGGATTTTGATGACCCGCCTAGCGAGCCGAATATGGTTCTAACCATCGGAAAACAACTCCCAATGCATATCCAACAATTATTAGTCGCAGGAAATATTCAGACCGCAGTCCAAGCCGAAGAATTACTCAGACACTTAGATGAGACGAGTATGGTAAGCCCACAGACAGGAAGAAGGAATTTGGAATGTGTCAACACGGCAGAGGTAGTTCAGGGACTCCAAAATAACCACGGCCAGGGGAACCAAAGTAAGACACAGTCCACAGGGACACAGTTCACGCCAAGAAGACAAGATTTTGACGGCCGAAACCAGTTCCATAACAACAATCAGAATTATCAGAATAACCGCGGGAGATATTATCAGAATAACCAAAATCAAAATAATCAGTGGACGTACCAGCGGGAATACACGAATTGGAGGGGAAACCAGAGACAAGGTAGACCTTACCAAAGAAATGGAGATGGTAGATGGAGTAACGGCAGGGACTATCGCCAAGAAAACAGAGGGGATTATAGGAATAACTGGGACGAACGATATATTGAATCCCGTAAATACTTGGATCAATTAAGTAATGAAGAAGCGGAGAAGGAGAAGTGGGGGCGTGCCATGGCGAACAGACAGAGCCCAGATAACCATCAAGGAGAGGGGGCAGAGAGTTTACTGAGGCAACAGGAGCGACAGAATGATAACCGGCGAAACACATCTAATGGGGCCCGGGATAAAAAAAAAACCCAAATGAACTGAAAGGAGACAGGCTAAAAACGGAGATCGCCAGGGAGCAAGAAGAGATGATAGTGGCCAATATAGAAGAGTGGGTAGCATTCCCAGACGACTGCCTGGAGGAAGTGGTGAAGAACCGTGAAAATGTTATCAGACAGCTACCAATTATTTACGCGCATATTGGAGGTATGAGGGTGAGATGTTTGATTGATACAGGTAGCCAGGTGAGCTTAGTCACTGAAATTTTGATAAAAGAAATAGCAAGAAAACAGACTGTTCCTATTATGCCGGTACCGCTAATGAAAGTCAGAGGTGTCATTCCTGACAAAACTATGAATTGTAAACAGCAAGCATTTCTAGATCTGGAAATATTGAACCATACTTTTTCACAAACATTCATTGTTATTCCAAAGATGAACTACAATATAATTTTAGGAGCCAACTTCATCTGCGATTTTCATGCTGTAATTGATTTACATAACAACACTGTAAGCTTCAAACAAGTAGAAGGATTGGATCATGTGGGTTTAAATATGGAAGAGAATCCGCTGGAGAGAGAGGCCAATACTTGGGTTGTTGAGGAATGCACTAATGAGGCCGGAGATAAGATCTTGAGGGGAGAGCAAGTCAACCAGACAGCAGTGCTAGAAATGGACAGCCGAGATATTTCGCAGGAACTTTGGGTGCATTTGGCGGAAGAAGAAATGGGCGGAACCAAATTCGAAATTCTACTTCAGGAGCGACTTAAGGAAGCCATCGTAGGGGAATCTGATAGAAGAAGATTGGAAGAAATTTTAAGATTACATAAAGGAGCTTTTGACACCGTACCTGGGAAAGTTTTAAATTTTCAATATGCGATGCAGGTAACAGATTGGACCCCATTCAAAAGTAAATTGTACCCGATCCCAGAGAAGCATTTTTCTCAGGTGAAGGACATTATTACTAACTTATTAGATTCTGGCATGATAAGGAAAGCTGCAACTCCTTATCTGAACGCAATATTGGCTGTGACCAAGCCAAACGGATCAATTAGGCTATGCCTAGGCGCGCGAGTTTTAAATAGCAAACTGCTAGTTGAGCATGACCAAGCACCGAGGATCAAAGATGTTTTGAAAGGCTTCCGCGGGAAGAAGATATACTCAAGTGTTGATTTGACAAATAGTTTCCACCATCTTGAACTTGAAGAAAAATCCCAACTGTTGACGGGATTTTTATTCGATAATCAAAGTTATATCTGGTGTCGAATGCCCTTTGGCGTGAAAACTGCGGGATGTGCACTCATTAGAGCACTCGATAGAAATCTGACTGAGGAGGTCAAGAACTTCACCACGAGATATGTTGATGACATATTAATCGCTTCTGAGACAATGGAAGAACACTTGATAAATTTAAATAAACTGCTGGACAACCTGAGAACCATGAACTTCAAGATCAACTTAAAAAAGTCACATTTTTGCCAGAGCGAAATTTTATATTTGGGACATATAATTGATGTCGAGGGCGTGCGGCCTAATCCAGCCAAGATTGATGCTATTAAGAAATTTCCCACACCTACCAAAGTCAAACATGTTAGAGCATTTTTGGGAGTGACAGGTTTCTTCAAAGAAAATTGCCCTGGTTACACAGAAACAGTAGCGCCTATGCAGGAGATGTTGAAGAAAGCGAATCGATGGTCGTGGAACGAGGAGTGCGACAGGTCTTTTAAAGCAACGAAGGATTTATTGGAAAACTGTGTGAAACTTGGATATCCGGATTTTGAGAAACAATTTATCATTCAAGCAGATGCTTCGTTAATTGGGATTGGTGCTATGCTGTACCAAGAGGACGCTGAAGAACCCAAGAAGAAATCCTATTTGGCATTTACGAGTCGTAAATTACGGAAACATGAGAGGAACTACACAGTTACGGAACTTGAGCTACTAGCAATTCTATATTCTCTCCAACAGTGGCGCAAGATGATCTATGGTTATTCCATCATTGTTAGAACCGACCACCATGCACTGACATTTTTATTTAAGACAACAATAGCAAGTGAGAGAGTTACGCGCTGGTCCATCTACATACAGCAGTTTGACATCACAATAGAGCATTGTCCTGGGAAATTGAACGTCATACCAGATGCCTTGAGTAGAAACCCTGAGGACGGAAACGAAGTAACAGCGGAAGTTCACAATATTACCTTGACACCTAAGGCTCGTGAGTTTTTGGCAAGATTGAAGGATATTCGGAAGGAGCAAGAAGCTGACCCATGGATGATGATGATGATAAAATTCTATAGGAAGGAGTTACAACCAAATTCACCGGAGTACCGGGAAGCCAGTGCTAAACAAGCGAGATTTCACTACTTGAATAACTTGTTACATAAGTACGTGGATGAGCATCATACTAAACTGCGGATCTTAGTTCCAGCATCACTACAGAGGGGATTAACTTGGCATGTTCACGAGAGCCTAGCACATATCGGCACGGATAAGACTGAAGCTACGATAGGGGAGACCTTTACTTGGCCCAAGATGAGATTCACCATTGTTGAAGTAATTAGAACGTGTGACGCTTGTCAGCGCACAAAGCCGAACAACTTTATTCTGAAACAACCTCCAAGACCACTATTACCGCAGAAACCATGCGAGATGCTCGCGATTGATTGCTTTGGTCCTTTAGTAAAAGGAAAGCGTGGATGCCGACACCTCTTGGTATGTGTCGATGTATTTTCGAAGATGGTCGTGCTATGTCCTATTCAGAAGACGACATCAGGACAAGTCCTTAGTCGAATTAAGAACAAAGTCATTCCGATGCTTGGGAAGCCGGAATCCATTCTATCAGATCACGGTACCTATTTCACAAGCAATGTTTTTAGGCAAGGTTTGGAGAGCCTAGGAATAAAACACATATTTTCAAGTATTCGTCATCCTTGTGGAAATCCGAGCGAAAGAACAATTCGCTGTGTCGCTAAATACTACAGAGTAATGATTCCTAACGAACACAATAAATGGGTAGACAAAGTAGGGGAAATTGAGATGTGCATGAACACTACTAAGCACGAGTCGACGGGTCAAGTCCCACTGATTGTACACCACAACAGGTTGCCGGAAAGAACTTGGGACAAGATCATTCCTTGCCCAAGGGATCCATTATTAGCGCATGATTTGCGAATCCAGCGAACGAGAGAGCACATGAGGAACCAAGCGGACCGAAGGCTGAGACGGTACCGAGGAAAGAAGTTTCACCGAGAGTTACAAGAACAAGAATTAGTGCTGGTTCGTAGACCACCGATCTCCGACCCTAAGAACAACGTCTTCGCCAAGTTCTGTCCAAAATTCATTGGCCCGTTCCGGGTAATTAAGAATCTGGGTAACAATGCCTACAGATTAGAAGAAGTGAGCACTGGTGCAAAATCTGTTTTTAATAGCGCCAATTTGAAACCGTACTACAGAAGGGAACCATTTGATGATTAGGAAAGATGATATGTGCAGAATCTGTATTGCCAAAAAATTTTTTTTTTTTGAAAGCAAACACTCAAATCCACGGGGAGCGCGTGAGTACGCACTTTGTTTGTAAACAACGAGCAGCTGAGACGACGGGAGTGGCAACTACGTGAGGAGAAGGGGGAGACCTAGAGAAAATATGAATGACATTCCAGCGAGAAGGGAGCACACTAATTGAGTCAGAGGGGCATACACTCGAGCAGCTGAGTGAGATTTAAAGAGATGTGTTGTTACTACAGTGGATTTTGTTTTTGAAATCCAAACCAATAAATTGTTTCGAATTTCAAAACCTTGCTGAGGATAAATGAACCCTTATTGATCTTCGATAAATAAGTATTCATATTTATTATTATTATTACTACGGCCTAGGCAGCACATAAGGAAGTCGACTTGGATATTAGGGAGGCCAGCATTTCGTAATGATTGCAACAGAAGCTGAGTTGGTAGCTATTCCTGGGGGACGGCCAGAATTAGTCGAGTTCAAGGCCAAAATGTGCAACTACTGTACCAAAATTGGAGACATAAAGGAAGAATCACGAGGTCCTCTCAACGAACATACGATTGAATCAGCCAATCGCAAGAGACCAAGCTGTGACCACGAGGTGGACGGCGTCAGTAGTAAAAAGCGCGCGGAAGTGTGTATCTAAGGAACCGCCGAACGGATTAATCTCCGCTCGAGTAATTTGAGACGTTGGATTTATTTGGAGAAGAATGACACTAGCCCCATCTTTGTGAGACAAAAACTCTGGAAGTTTTTATCCGACTCCGCCCCACTCCGCCGCCCTTGTCAGTTTCTCATAAATAGTCTGGCCTGACGCCAATCTAAGTCTATTCTTGTGGAGCCTTCAGAGGCATACTCCACGCCAGTTTGTAGTGTGATTTTTGACGCTCGAATTTATCTAAGTCTTATTGTGTGGAGCCTTCAGAGGTATACTCCACGCCAGTTTAAAGTGTGATTTTTACGCTCTAAAATCAGTGAAGCTAATTTATTTTCTGAGCTCTGGGAAGCTAAAGTCCCAGCGTTTGCAATATCGAATTTTAAAAGCTATAATACATTTTGTTCTAAAATCAACTAAATTGTGTGATCTAAATATTTCACGCCAGCGCGTGATAAACTGTAACATTCTTTTAAAGACGACGAGTTCAACTTTAAGGGGGAAGTATCGTATCACCCTAATTAGCGCTTACCAGAACCGAAGTCCAAGACGGGACGGAAATACCGGACGAGATAGCGACTGCTGGTGCAGCCAGGATTTTGAACTTGTTAACGAGCCAGTGGCGCGGACTCGAGATGTATATTTTATGTATAAATTGTGTGTATTGTATGTGTGTTTTTATAGTGCGTATGTGCGATATAATTAGGGCCAGTCTTCGATATTAATCGCAGTAGGACAATTGTGGGTGAACTGAGTAGCCTGCAAGCGATTATAGATAGGCAAATATTTAACATTGAACTTTTCTGCCAAGGAGTCGAGACCAAGATGATCAGCACGTGGTTTGAAGTTGGGATGAGCTTCAAGAAATCAACGCAGACGACTACTATGGAGTGCTAAATTGTCCATAGGGCAATGGGTTGAGGAGGATGTCCTTAGTCCTACATGCAGAAGCGGTGATGTACTAAAATTGGATTATTTCAATTATGTAGTTAGATTTGGCCGGGGAACTTTGTAAATAGTCATGTTTTTCTTTCTTGTTTTATAGCTGTTTTTCTTGTACCGACACTATATGTTTAAATGTCCGTTGGCGCGTGGCCAATGTGTTTGTTGATATTTTGATTTTTTTCTTGAGTCATGTGTAATGTACGCGGCGTGCGTGCGTGATTTTTATCCTTGCAATTGCGGAACCCGTTACATTCGATAAATGGTGCTTTATTAACGTTAATATTTGAAATAGGAATGGGAGGAAATGATTGTAAAACATTTTGCTGAACAGGTTATTATTCATGTTAGGGTAGCCGAGTGCACCAACTTAAAAGTAATTGTAGAACACCTTCGTTCTAATTTGATAGATTTTTCTTGAGTCCTTTTCAGGTGACTAGTCACGGCATAGAACGATGGCGCCAGCATGTGGATATTATTTGTGTCTTTTATTTCAGGGTCTGTCACAACCCATACGTGTGATTAAGTGTGTGTTGATGTGTCTAGTGTGTGTTGATTCTACGTGAGGAGGGGGTAGTTGTCCTACCGCCCTTATATATTTTTGCTGCTGTTGTATTTTAGATGGAAAGACAGAGTGCTCTTGGGAGACTGCTGATTCTTGTCCATATGTTTTTCTGACACACACGTATTATTGTGCTTTGGGGCACATTTCTTCGAGGTTCGACCCCATGCTCTGGGAGGTCGAGGTTATTGACACGTGGGTTGACAGACATGCAGAGTTCCACAAACCGCCCGTTTTGCCTGTGACTTATTTTGATAGGCAGTCCTTTTTGTCCGACTGAACCCTGTAAGCTTTCATGCAGCAAACCTGTTCATTGTGATGGCTAATTTTAAGCCATAATTAATTGGGGAGTTCGCCATGTGTGTAACGGATTGTTGTACCTTGTATGGATAAGAATATTGTGATTAACGTAAATGTTGGCTGTTTGCCTATTGCTTTGTTGATGACTCGATTTCATGTAATTTTGTTTGTCACACCCGTTTGGTGTAGTGGTAGAGTATTTGTAAATTTTGACAGCGGTCATTTGAGTATTTTTCTATTGGTCACGTGTTAATGTACTTGTGTTGATTTGTGTGAGAAGTCCTAAGTTTTTAGGCAGTAAATGTTGCTACGGCAATTTAAGTCCAATTTCACACGGAAATTTTGTGTTTGTTTATAGTAGATTTAGGAAGTGTCGGTTTAATTTAAAGTATTGTTGTTGTGTTCCCTTGTGTCGGTCTAGCTCTAGGAAATGCGGATTCGTTGTCTGAAGGGTCATTCTGGATGATAACGAATCACGCATTCAATGTACACATCGTGGTGCATGTAGAACGGCGTACGCACTTATATGGTCACTTTTGGTATCGTTTTATTTAAGGACACTTGGTCCAGGTAATTAATCTCTCCAGAGATATCGCCTAGTTTTTTGGCATTTTTATTAAGCGGGAGTCAGTTGGGAGTTTTTGTTGTTAATGGTTTATGTGTAAATATGGTGATTTGTTATTAAATTCAGTTGTTTTTAACCCTGGCTTCACTCTTTCCTGCATGTTATTTTGTTATATGTTACCCTGCAAGTTAATGAAGCGCCCTGACAGCAACTTACGAATATGACCTGTTACGCCCCGAATCTGAGTCTCATATGCTTCTTTGCAAGGGTTCAATACTAAAGTGAGGTTATGAAAATTCATCCTGTCCTTGTACGTCTTCTTGTTGGATTCTTCATCACTATCCTCACTTGATGATAACAAAAGCTCCTGCGTAACATATTTATAACACTAAACCAAATTCTGCGCCGAGAAACTAGTGTAGAGACTTGTTCATTAACAGCTGAAATGGGAATCGTCTCTTTGCAAAGATTTCTGAAAACTTTTCAATCATTCCTTTGCACTTTGCATTTCTGCACCAATGGAGGAACATAACAGTCTTCTAAAGTGAAAAGATTCCTAACTTTTCACTTTTCACATTGCAAGACAAATCTGAAAAGTGATGGTGGAACAAAATCTGAATTGAAAAGTGCAAAGTGCAAAGTGAAAAGTTGCAAAGTTCATTCGTGGAACAGGCCCCTGGTAAGCAACGTGAAAGGTCAGATGGACAAAGTTCATCAAGAACTGGACCAAGTTCAAAGTGACATTGTTGTAGTTAACAAAAGGCAAGAGGAGAATAGAGGTGAGATCATCAAGGTCCGGAATGAATTGTCAAAAGTCAATGGACACATTCAAGAGGAAATTAAAGGGCTGAGAGAAGAACTTGAAGTAAGAGAAGGCCAGAAGACAGAGGCAAGCGACAAGACCCTTGCTCAAATTAAGGAAGATGTAGAGGATGAAATCTCCCATATCAAACAAAGCCTGAAAGAAGACAAGAAGAAAATATTTCAAGTAGCTGAGGAAAATCGAGATAGGCTTACCAGAATCGAGAAGGAGGTAATTACTCGACTGGAAAGAGTGGAGATGCGCCACAATCAAATGGAGACTAGGATAATCGCACAGGAGGAAACCCTTCTGAAAGATCCTAAGTCAAGTGAAGGCAGCATGGAAGATATGAGGAAAATAAGGTGGGCAGACTTAGAAACCCAACCTATAATCAGGAATGCTACAGGCCCAGGCGAAAGTCCTTATATGACGCCAGGTGCACCAGTTGCAGCATCAACGCCACATGAAAATGCTATGCACACCCAGGTGATAAACGTAATCAGGGCAAGCGAAGAGAAACCAAGGAAATTCTCAGGTAGCCACTGTAATATGACACCAAAATATTGGTTGAAGGAAGTGTCTGAATATCTGAATGATGCGCGGATACCGCCAGAGCGCAGGCTACGAGCCATTGAGAAACTAACAGAGGGAGAATGTGCATTATGGTTTCGCAGTTTCCGGTATACTTTCGATACTGTTGAGGAGTTTCGAGAGGCATTTTTGAAGAGATACTGGGATCCAGCGACCCAACAGAATTTACGGTTGGATTTGTATTCAAAAAGATACAGCACCAACAACCAAACGAAGTATGCAGAATTTTTTATATCGCAGATGTGTCGCTTCAAAGAACTGGATCAAAAACCGAGCGAGCTGGAATTATGTATTGCTATCGCCAAACAGCTCCCATACGAGATCCAAAGACTGTTAATCTCGGCTAATGCGAAAACTGCGATAGAAATGGAGAGAGTTCTTAGACAACTGGACCTCACAACAGCCAATACGAGACGTCAGAGGAGAAATCGTGCGAAGAGGTATCACAGACCGCTTCTCGTCGGAGAAAAAGTGTTAGTCAGGAAACCCGCCAGTTCAGATCCAGAGGCACGGAAGTATAAGAAGTTCATTTTTGCATATCACGGCCCGTTCGAGGTGATCAGAGACCTACAAAACAATGCATACAGGATAAAGCATTTAGAAACTGGAAACGAGGTCGTTATGAACGCAGCCAATTTAAAAGTTTATTATTCGCCAGAAGAATTCGACGAACAAGAAGAAGTATTAACAGTGCACAACAAACTCAACGTGGATAGCGAAGTCAGCCAGGCAGTCAGACCTGAAAGTTCACGCGGCGAGACGAAACGAGAAGCATACAGCTTGCCCAGTGGAAGGGACAAACAGCAAGAATGCCAGTGCCTGCGAGAATTCTACAAAGAAATGGTCGAAGCGGCAAGGCAAGTTGAGGCCATAAATGAAGCCCTCCGTCAAGAGAATGAACAGCTTAGAGCTAAGCGCAGTGTGGAAGGGGGAGCTGGACTAACCTACTCGCAGCCGGACGAGGTGAAGGACCCCAGATGTAAACACAGACAGTGGTAGACAGTCAGCTGGTTACTTACAGAGAGTCATTTGCAATTGACTTCTATAAGTTTTGCAAGGGGAATATGACCCCGAGGGGGTTATGCTGACTGATATCGAACGTGGATCTCAGAGACTGTGATCTCAGTATAAAGGTTCCACCAGGGAACGAACCCGAGGTCTGTTGAGGGAGTTTCATTGTAAAAAACCCCTAGAGAAAAGTGTATATTTAATCACTGGTGTGATTTCAGTTGATAATGACATTATTTATTAAAATAATGCAGGGAAAAGGAGCAGAATACAGCATTATTAGACTACTTGGAGTAGGCTATGCTGGGCTCGGAGCACAGAAAGTTCAGAGTTTGACGTTTTACTAATTGGCCCAGAATTGTGGGAGGTGCCCCTTGGAGCCACGTCAATCTTGCTGACCTCGTTATGTCGTCTGGAAGAGGTTGGGGGCTTGAATAATCACCCAGTTTTTCCCCGACTGAGAATAGGACGAAGAAGAGTGGGGAGAGATCCCAAGGAAAATCATTGATTACTCGTGATTGGAGTAACGCAATGACATGAGAGTGGCACACAGGTGAATCTTTAGCCAGGAGGCTAATTTTAGAGCCTTTAATCTGCGAAATTGACGCATATTTAATGGAGTGCGGAAGGGCATAAGACTATGGTTGTTCGCGGCTGGGTTTGACGAGGTCGCCAGGGATTCCCAGTGAAACAGCGTCCCCACGCTATGGAGAAAGGAATTAATATTAATTAATTGGCCGAGCGATCCTTCAGCACGCGGATAGTTCTGGGATCAGTGAAGAAAAAGGAACCCGATGAGCATGGTTTCGAGACCAGAATCATGCTGGGAGAGGAGTCGAGATAACGCGGGAAAATTTAGCTCTACTTTCTGTGTGAAACCAATATAAAGGGAGTCGACCCTTGGCAGAGCACCCAGTTGGACCCAGTTTGTCACAGAGAGTCGCAGACAGTCGTCGCTACACAGTTTTTGTCAGACAGTCAGAACACAGTTGTCAAGCAGTTGTTGAGGCGGAACGTATGGCGGTCCGGCTCATGAAAGGACGCTCAAACCAAGACTTGTACATTTGAGTGAACCATTATATTCACCGCACATTGTAATGCACCAAGTGAGAAGATAATAAGGCATTTTTTTATTATTGGACTTCAACTTGGGAAGCCGTGCAGTGAAACATTTAGTAAGCTTTTATTAAAGACAGTCGTGCTGCATGTGTAGTCAGCAGTACGAACGATGGTGTGTTCACTTAGGAAGCAACGTGTGAGATAAGTTGCAGAACTATTGTAAATAATAATTTGTGTAAAGTTATATACAGTGTTAAGCGCAATGTATAAAATATTGACTGATCATACATGTCTAATTACGCTGGAATGCGCTGGGAGAAACTTTACGAAGCATTTGGTAATGTCTTAAAAATACCAAATAGTAACGCTCAGGACGGAAGTTAGCATATTTATGCAAAGCAGGAAGCTTACCGTAGGAGTATGGATAAACTGTTGGTGAATTCCGGGGGCAGATGAACCAGACTTTCAATCAGGAGTTGGTAGGAGCACGGAAGATGCCGTCGACACCTGCAATTTTGATATCTTTGCTAGGGAATTTCAACCAATGAAAAGTGTACAGAGTGACGTGTGTTATGTATAAATCACATGTGAAATGTCTTTTAAATTAATGGTTTAATAAGTGTTATAAAGTGTCATGTGTTTTGGAAGCAATAGCTTCTTTATAGAAATGCAAAGTGTCGTGTGGTTAACGGAAACTATGTGTCATAAAATGTGTGTATTCAAGATGCAAATGTCGCACTAAATCTGCATATGGCAGGCGACCCGGAAGGATATGAGTGGTTGGAGCCACCATGATGAGCCGATATGTAAGTACCCCACAAATTATGTTTAAGTAGAGGTATAGGCCACTGCATGTAATGTGATTTCAGAGTTATAAAGATGCCAGTAAGAATCAGATTAGGAGATAGACCCTCCAGGTTTAATCATTATTGTGTTGATTTTAATAGAGTTGAGATGTTAATTTGCATCAGTGAGTGGATTAATCGTTACCACTATTAATTAAAAATGGCAAATCAGTTATGTAAATGAAACGGACACGGTTGTTCGAGTTTTAAGATGATTAGTTGTGTCGGAGTTTGGTAATTTATGTCAGTGAGAATAATAATAATAATAATAAAATAAAGGTATGAATGAACGCATCAGGTAAAAATGTTGTAAGCAAGAAATATTTACGCTAACGGCAAGACTTATCGATCTAAGCAGTAAGATTATACAGTAAGATTACGTTACGGGATTAGGAAAAGAGTTTTATATCAGAATATATTGTATTAATGGGAATATAATTATGCCAGGAATTGGAAGAGCTTTTTTAGTGAATTGAATTTGCAGCTTATGTAAAAGCTTATAGAGTAATTGATAGATTTCTCTTAATAATTATAGGACGAAGATCATAGCATTAGGTAAGGGACCAGGTAATCTATTCTTCGTATGAAATCTTGTATGCCGTGGGCATAATTGGAGATGTGCTTTGTACCAGAGTGTATTTAGTGAATGGACCCTAACTCTGATGATGGATATGGAATGTTCCGGATTTGAATCCCGTGATAGGTGAGAGGAAAACGTCGGACATCTCTGCACTCTATCTGATCGCCCGAGAACTTATTATTGAGTGATTCGGCTAGTTGAAGCGAATCGTATTACGGCAGCATGTTATGACTGACCGCAGCATTTATTAAAGATACCGGTTACCTACTAGACCAATGTTTTATGAATCTCGTGCCTTCATGTTGAAATGGGCCTATTTGGTGCCAATTATTATTGTCCTCAGGGTAGGAGTAAATGTTAAGCTCATCCAGTACCTGTTTGCATAATATTCAGTTTAAATCCACTGGGATATGTGTGTCACTAGGACCACGGTATTTGTCTGTTAAAATCTTATACTGCTTAGGGGAGGTAAGTCATATGGCATGAAACGAGGGTCGAGGCACTGTAGGACCTCACTCTACTGCTATTGTGTACAGGCCGCTTGGAAGAGGGTCGGGACGGTCAAGCGAACCGTGAAAGAAAGTTTGAAAAGAACAGATTTTAGACCCTGTTAATGACATGAGATGAAACATTGTTATATTGAGTAATGAAGTCATGTGGTTGGAGAACACATTGATAATTATAGATCACCCTGATGGTTCACAATTTTAGCAATCTAACGAATGGTTGGATTGTTGCATTTTTACTGTCACTGACATCTTTTTCAGAAGTTGGCTACTGAATGCCACAGGCTACGCGCGCAAGGGTAGTTGAATTGTACCATCCGACACAGCAATAATTAACGTTTTTAAGATGAAATCACAAACGGCATGCAGTGGAACTATATAAATAGAGGAAGTGTAGGGGTAGCTTACATAATTATGGAGTTGCACGTAGTATGCTGTGCAACACCAGAATAGGCTAATGCATGTAAAGCATTTGATGGGAAGAGAAAGATCAAAACACACACACGATACACATTATTGTCAAATTAAGACAAGGTTTAAGGAATAAATAATTTTGTAGAATTAATGAAGTCACATTGGATGACAGAAGAATTAAAGTACAGTTTGTTTCTGAAGTTGTATGTGCATCAGCGCACTAGCGTATATTGTGAAGTTGATATAAGGGTAAAGGTTTGAGTTATGATATGATTTTATTGTGATAATATTATGTTGATATTAGTGGATTGTGGAAGTAAATTTTTGTTTGCTTTTGTTTTATGGTTTTGGGGATTGTTTTGTTTGTTTGAAGCCATGAATTTTATTACTGAATTAAAGTTTTAGAATAGAGTTGTGCCTTATCATTTTAGAGTTGATACCTTTTAGCCTCAAATCCAAAATATGCAACTGCTCTATGGGGAGACGGTACACGCCCGAGTCCTGACGCTAGCTGGAGGCGGAAGCATATTTTCCATCGAGATTACTCACATGGGTACAGTACAGAGAGTCCAGTTTGTATGTATCGGAGACCCTCGCTAGCCCGCTCGCCCGCGGCGCGAGCCTGTCTCTCGCCAGGCACTTTGCCGTTTTGCGGCGCAAGCGCGGCATTGAGTCATTGAGTATAGGAATTTGTACTTAAATTTGTACTTCAATGTGATCCTTGACCAATTTTTTGACAAACTGACTTACGGAGAGCGATTGTCAACTTATTTTCAACAAGATTCTGCCACTGCTCACAATGACGAAGCATCCATGACAGAATTGCGTCGCATTTTTGGTACTAGGATTATAAGTCGGAACATGTGGCCCCCGCGAAGCCCAGACTTATCACCATGTGACTTTTATTTGTGGGGGACGCTTAAAAATAGAGTGTATGCGAGAAACCCTCACACTATAAATGAGCTTAAAGACTATATTACAGCTGAAATACAGCCAATCGGTGCTGAGGAACTTCAGGGAGTAAATGCCAGTTTCATAAAAATGTGCCAGCGATGTGTAGCAGTGAATGGCGAACATTTTCAGCACCAGCTGTGAACTAGGTAAGTACAAATTCCTATACTCAATGACTCAGTGCCGCGCGGGCGCCGCATAACGGCAAAGTGCGTGGCAGGAGACAGGCTCGCGCCGCGGGCGAGCGGGCTAGCGAGGGTCTCCGATACATACAAACTGGACTCTCTGTATATTGAGTCAAGAGGACGAAAGGCCAATGGAGTGAGTTCTCATTAGCGATCTACTGTACTCTACAAGAAATTAGTTAGCGTTGCGACGAAGCTCACTCTACATCGTTTGGTATTTAGACCGACCTTCCTGTATGGAAATGAGAGCTGGGTAGATTCAGGATATCTGAGACACAAACTTGAGATAACTTATATGAGGGTAGCCCGAATGATTTCTGGGACAAATAGATGGGGGGAATGGCAAGAAGGTACTCGTAATGCAAATATAAAGGCTAAGTTTGAAATGAACACGCTAGATAAAGCTGTTTGTAACAGCCGACTCAGATGGTGGGGTCATGCGAAGGGAATGGGGGCGGAGAGATTACCCAAGTCGTAAATGAGTTCGAATGTAGAGGGCAAGAGAAGCATAGGTAGACCTAGAAGGCGATGGTTAGATTCAGTGTTGAACGATTTCAAGGGGAGGGATGTAGAGGCAGAAGAGGCCGCAGTGCTAACCGCCAGTAGGGGATCATGGAGGAAACTCGTTCACAAGGCCTGCAGACCAGACGGGACAGTAAGAAGGAAAAAAGTTTCTAATGAAAAAGAATGAAAGAAGGAACCAAAACACCACTCATCCGCGAAATTGTAGAAGCAAACTGTTAGAAAAATAATGAATACTTAGCTTGGGGTTTGAGCTCTAAATATTTGTAACTCTAATTGCCCTATGATTGGGAAATAAGTACCGTGGATGAATTTTTAATCATTGAATATGAAGCTTAATAAACATAAATGTTTGGCGGCTTCGGTGGCGTAGTTGGTAGCATGCTGAGCTTCTATGCCCAAGATCGCGGGTTCAAATCCGGCCGAAGTCGTCTGAATTTTTTAAGAGCGTTCAAAATCCCTCAGTATGCCTTCCTTCGGAGGGGAAGTAAAGCCGGCTGTCCCATGTCATAGATTTATGGCATGTTAAAGAACCTTCCACTAATTACGCCTGTGTGAAGCTAAATTGTATAGGTTAAGAATGTAAACAACGCTCTTAGGTTCCTACGTTCGTTGCCAAGAGCCAACTGCGGTGGCGTCTGGTGGCTAAGTTCTGAAATATTAGTCGTTGACGGTGGCGTTTGGCGGCAAAAGTAGGAACTACTTGAAATTAAAAGTCTGCAGTCCTCACTTGAATTGAAAACAGATAACACACACTAATACAGTCATCACAATTAACACCGGTTATCAGACAGATTCTACACACAACCAAAGTACACGGGGCTACATGACCGCGTTGTCGCAGCCCCTAAAATAAGGAACCAACCAACCAAAGATAAATGTTCATGATATAATTGATGTGTTGTTTAAAGTTTGTAAATATTTTCTTGTAATTAAATGGGATGTGTTTCAAAGATTCTATCCCTCGTACATCGTGTGATTTGGTTACACTTTTACCACTCATGATATATTCATGTCAAATACAGTACATCGGCAAAAGTAGAATAAAAAGCCAATTAATCCGAAAATGGTTTGTACAATATCGCACTGATCGCCAGATTATTTGCAATTAATGTGAAATAATCACTAGCTAGGTACCGGTATTCCTTTTGGTTATGCAGTAGGACGTTGGAGTGGGTCAGTACTGAGAAATACGCCTTGTGGTGCAGTGATTAGCGTAATTTACAGCCACCCAGGACACCCATGTTCGATTGACGGCTCTGAAAATAAATTTAATCCTGATTTGAGGCAATGAAACGATATCGTCGTCATACATGTCATCCAAATGGTTTCGAATTCAGAGACTTGCAGCTTTGCCATTGTATCACAAGAGTTGGCTTATGTATAAAAGTACCGTGTTGGAAGTTCAAAGAAAAATGAACATCTGAAAATCTGCAGGAAGTCCTTGGAGTTGCTATTAGACAGGTCTCAACATCTCTCGAGGTTATTGATCAAACGATGCTAGTTAGAAACTCCTTCAATTTTGAAGATGGTTTGTTGTCCTGTGAAGTTAATTTTGAAATAGTTTCGTGGGAATTTTCACTGCATCAAATAATTCAAAAACAAGTCCTTTACTTGAAATAACATAGATTTCGGATACTTTCATCAAGCCAGTGGGCCACACGAGTTACCTTCCAAAATACGGAACAGACATCTCGGTAACGGGGCAGCACGCTTACCTTTAACCTAGGAGGCCCTTGTTTCGAATCACGGCTCCGCCAGTAATTTGAAGTCAGACGAGAGGGCTGGAACGTTGAGCACTCAAACTCGTGAGGACAGATGTGTAGCTGTATGATGTAAAAAGCAGCACCCCATGGTGCGAATGACGATGTCGTCACACTGACCATTTGTCTTCCATAATCCATAGTCTATAAGATGGGTGGCAGTCGTCCTTGAATACTTGTGGTTCGTGCGCATAATCGTGGGATAATACATTTTAGTTAGAACTAACATTGACTAGTTATAGCCTACACTATTTGCTTCAGAGAAATGAGTGTGAGAAACTAGATTTCACTAACTTGTTGTAACATTCGTCTGCGATTCTAACAGCGCCGTCATGTTGATGTGACGCTAGACCATCACCAACTATTATAATATGTATTCCACCGGAAAAAAGTAACAATTGAAACCAACTTCTTGACATATCCTTATGAAAGTTGGTAATTTGTTTAAAGCTCTCAGTGGTTTGATGCAGCACTCCATGTCGGCCTGTCCTGAACTAATCGTTTCATCTCAACATTGCTACCACACTTACATCCGAGGCTATATGTTCAACATATTCTGACCTTGGTCTTCTCCTACAATTCTTGTACTCAACATTTCCTTCCATAACTAAATTTGCTATTCCTGGGTGTGTTACTATGAGTTCTATTAACCTACCGTATCTCTTCTGTTCATTAGCAGTCGCCAGAAACATCTCTTCTCGCCCACTCCTCTTAATACTTCTTCATATGTTACTCTATCTACCCATCTGATCTTCGTCATTCTCCTGTAACAATGCATTTGAAACGCTTCCATTCTCCTCTTTCCTGCCGCGCCAACAGTCCAAGTTTCACTTCCATAGAGCACCACGCTCCAGGCAAAGGATTTGAAAACTGTCTTTCTAATACTTAAATCGATATTCGATATCAACAGATACCTGTTCTGCAGAAATGCTTTCCTTGCCTGAGCCAAACTACTTCTTGTATCCTCTTTGCTTCGGCCATCATTGGTTAATTTGCTTCCTAGGTAGCAGGAGTCTCTTATTTCCCTTAGTTTTTCACCTGCCAATTTGACGTCTAGGGGTATATAGTATAAAATAAAAAAGATACGAGCCTTACAGTAGTCGCATATGATGTGTAACATCTGACATGTTATCCTACTCGTATACTACACAGCTTGGACATTCTTAAAATGTTAATTTACACTCCATTTTCATACTGGTACTATGATGAATGTATAGATTGAATTGGAGATTTGCCACTGTCACATTTGTGGTGCAGCGGTCAAGCTGTTAGTTTCTCACCAAGGTAGATCGGGTTTGATTCCCGGTCAATACATGTGAGATTTTCGAATTGAAATGCCATGTCCTGTGGTTCGCATTCCACGTAAAAGGGAGGTACCGTGGTTCATGATCGTGAGATTAACGGACACGCAAAACTACAAGCTTCCTTCCTTCCTTTCACATTAGTTAAATAATTCATAATAACAAAGTGACACACAACGTCGACAGTACTCTCAAATACTGTGAGCACATTCCTCAGTAACTATAACATTCATTATTCTCGAGGCTCTCATACAGTTCGTCGTAAACAATCAAAACATGGCTTCCTACAATCATGAAATGACCTAGTCTCACATATGATGAAAATACAGCTTTTATTCAACTCATATAACAACATTCTGTTATGCATTTAATATTTGACTACTCACCCACAGCTTGACAATAATGCCGCTTACTTAAATGTCATTTGTCGTCTTTGTCCTACCCCATGTGATATTCAACCTTGAACGTGAAGCTTCATAAACTGCTCAATGTCAAATGAAAGTCGGTGAAACATTTGCCACTGTGCTCGTCAAACCACTGCCTGCTAAATGCACTGCCTACTGTATTGCCATAACATTCTCACGCTACAGAGCACACACCGCCTTATTTCCAATACACACATTTTCAATTGTACATCCAGCTGGCAGTGCGTCTTCACTTACGTCCGATCCACTTCCGTTCGATCCACTTCCGCCCGATTCACTTCCGTCCCATTTTTCTGGCAGTGCGTCTTCACTTCCGTCCGATCTACTTCCGTTCGATCCACTTCCGCC
The DNA here is from genome assembly GCA_946902985.2 of Meconema thalassinum. Lineage (NCBI taxonomy): Eukaryota > Metazoa > Arthropoda > Insecta > Orthoptera > Tettigoniidae > Meconema > Meconema thalassinum. The sequence goes on along the minus strand of OX336389.2, from coordinate 208,074,992 downwards.
TGATTCACTTCCGTCCCCAATTTTCAAAACCACTCCCACAAAACTATCCAGCAACCGAGCGGAAAGATGTTACACATCAATAATACCTTTGATTTCGTCTGACTGTCTGTATGTCCGGGCTAATCACGAGAACTACTGGGCGGATTTTGATGCGAATTTTCCCATTCTATAAAGCATGTTTCGAAAAAGGGTCGTATATGCAGAAACATTCACAGATCACCAAAGGAAACCGAGGAAAACGACTTAAGTGAAAGAAATCAAAGAAAGAAAAACGAACATACGTGCTCCTTTTCAGTCTACGCTGGCTAAACCGTTCAAGATATATCAATATTCCATCAATATTATTGTCCAGCATAAAACATTGTACAAAAAGTCCCTGACAGAATATTATTGTGTCCTCAGGGGCGTAACTGAGGGACGGAGGATGTTCAAAGTAAGAGTAGTTCATTATCTAGAGGACACTAACGTGTGTGTAGAATGCGAGTCGGAAGTACTGCGTCAGCTGGACTTGAGAAGCCAACTGCTGTCCTTTGTGTACGCGAGTGTGTGTGGAATTGCTGAGGTAATGTTTACACTAGACTGGCCAGCAAGGCGAGTCAGGGCAGGAAGCGTGGCGCAGCGGTAAGGGAACAGGAGCGTTTAAAGAAATGCAAGGGTTTGCTTTAAAAGCGTTTAAGTGTTTTAATTCTGAAAGTGTGACAGTTAACCAGTCGCTAGAGGCCTTCTGGCGACACAAAGTGTAAACAAAAAAAGATGAAGTGGTACCAGTCGATTAGGTGCGAAGTGGGAAGGAATTGAGCTCAGGATAACCTAGAGTCACTCACCTGGTTTGCGATACGGCGTGAAGGCGTTCGGACAGCACGACAGTAGACGTAAGGTCCTCTCTCCTGCGGTGGGTTGAATGAAAATCCACAAACCCTGCCATGACGCAAGCATGGTCAGCACTTTAATGTTTATTGTTGCGTTCTACATAGCTGGTGTTTATGTCTGTGAGGCAATGATTTCCTCATGTAATGAAGTTAGCTAGCCAGGCTGTGTAACTGTAATTGCAGTGTAATTGTTGTCGTTTTTATTTGGGGATTGTGGCATGAAAGGGGATGCGAGAGGGTGGCTACGCCCCACGGGAGCTCGGGGCGTAACAATATATCTAGCTTTAATACCCAGCCCTCTACAAGTGTTTTAAATTAGAATATGTTAAATATTTGTTAGTAATTGCAACATAAAACATTTACATTGTATTATTGTATTGTTATAGCTATTGGCTGCAATTCAGATATTGTTATTGTTTTAAGGGGCGGAACAGCGACGTCATCTGTCCCTAGTGAACTGTGTATTAAAGATAGATAATTATTATTGTTGTTATAATGGGTGGAAAAGCAAGGCCATCTCCCCCTTAAGGTAGAAAAATGCTGTCGCGGACTCCTTTGCAGAACGGTTTATGCTGAACAATAATATTGATATAGAATTGACATATCTTTAACGGTTAAGCCAATGTAGCGTAGTATGAAATGACCACCTCTTGGTGTAGCGGTTAGCATTCTTGGCTGTCGGCCTGGAGGCCCAGGTTCGATTCCTGGCTCTGAATAGCAATTTTCATTCGGGTGTGAGGGCTAGAACAGGGTACACTCAGCCCCCTGAGGTAAAACTGAGAAGAGAAGGGTTCGATTCCCATCTCAGTCATCTTGGAAGGGGTTTTCCATGGTTTCTCACTTCTACTCCAGGCAAATGCCGAAATTGTTCCTAACTAAAGGCCACGACCGGCTCCTTTCCATTCCTCATTTTAATTACAACTGCACACACTAAGAGAGCCATCTCAACGACACAGGTTATCAGACAAATTCCACACACGCCTAAGTATACGGGCAACATGACCACTATGTCGCAAGCCCTTAAATGAATCAACAACAACGTACTACGAAATGTCAGTTTTAAAAATTTGCGAGTTAGCTGGCCAGCGTGCGAATCAGTCAATCAGCTAACTAGCGAGCCTTTCCATGAATCACATTAAAACTTCCGAGTAGAGTAGATAAGTTGACTCCTAAGTGATTTAAGTTATAATCTTTAACATTGTTACTAATTGCAACATAAACAAACTTTTTATAATCCGTCATGCCGAGAATTAAACCAAATACAGGTCGTATTACATTGGCCTATAAAAAAGAGTTTATGCAGTAAACTGCTGCCGTGCAAAGCCGTGGCGGATATCTATTTACTAAATGAGATAATTATACCTAATGCACCAGTTTAATCTCTTACTGCTTGTTTGCGATGACTTAGTAGGGTTCGAGTTTCCAATGTACACTGCTCCAAGTAACTTCACGTGATCTCTGTCCCTGGCAGTCGGCGGTGAACTACTCACATCTTCTCAAGCTCGTACATTACTGAGGCGATATTACTCGCAACCTCTAGAATCTTACAATTCCTTAATCATTCGTATCACATCGCTAGTTTGGTATGAACACAGGGGGCTACTTGCTACCATCTGAAAACTAGAAACTACAAGTAGCCTATCTTAGTTACCATGTTCTGTATAATAGTTGTGAAATTGTGATGAATTAGACCTCATATGGATTTATCATTATTAGCATATTCTAATTGATGTGTAACTACTTTCCGCTCGGTTGCTGGATAGTTTTGCGGGAGTGATTTTGAAAATTGGGGACGGAAGTGGATCGGAACGATCGAGCTGGCAGTGGTGGATCCAACGGAAGTAGGGGAAGGTACCCCAGTATCGTACACTTAAGGTTCCTTTTGTATAATAACTTAAGGAAAGGATCAAATTAAAATTAAAAATTATTTTTGAAAACTTGATTTGATTCTCCTTCATTGTAGCAAATCATCTTTCTACATTATATACTGATATAAAAGAATTTAAAACATTTATAAATCTCACATTTTTCACAATTCAAAAACGAGGCACACAGTATCGGACAGTCTTAATATTGTAAGATTATTCTATTATTATGCTCATGTATGTACAGTATATCCATATTACTTTTTAGCACATATGTCACATTGATAATAACGAAGTGTCCCTTCAAGGAAACCTTTGCATATGTTGCACTGGATCCAGTCCTCACTGAAATTCTCACCACAAATTATGCAGTGGGTTGTTTCGCAATCAAAATTCAGTGTCTTCTTTGCTTTTTCCCCCAATTACGCCAAAGATTGTAAATTCAGGCCAACACACCTTGAGTTCACATTATGCTTTGTATATTATATAACAATAAACTTAGGGAAAGGATTTCCAAAAATTAACAAAGAAATTAAATTATTACATAATTGTGACATAAATTCAGTTCTAAAAAATTATCTAGACATGTTTATATCAGCGTCTTGCTCATCAGAACACGTGCTTTTAAATGCACCCATGGCAGTTTTCTTGTCTCTCTTTCGCTGGAGAAATTAATTTCAATCTGTCACCTAATGTACTTCTAGGGACACAGAACTGCTCACTTGCGTACTAATGCTCATTTTAATCCCTCTTACTTCATCAATTGCCAATTTTATGTTTTCCATCACCCAGATTCACCTTTATACTCCCATATTTGCCTGAAACAAACGAAGGTATTGTAAGAACTGGTAAGAAAACTTCGGGTACGTTTGTCCGATACTGTGTGCCGGAAGCTTGTCCGATATTGGGTGCCCAGCACGTAAAATTTGAACGGGTCATCATACGTAACACATTTAAACAAAAGCTACGCCATCATCCACATTTCTTCATTAACGTATGGTTAACAATCAACAACCCTTAAAATATTTCACTCATCAGTATTAAGGTGCCGAACAGGTTCACAAAATTATCTTCGTGCAGCAAGAAACAGTCACATAAGAGAGAGCATCTCACCACGTGCTTACTTCTTTGTTTATGGACACACAATGGTCACCCTCCAACGTACCTCGTGAAGGGTCAGTACTACCATCGTTAAAGTTTCCGCAACAATATGCTGAACATCAGAAACTGACACTGTCCGATATTGAGTTCCGTCCGATACTAGGGTACCTTCCCCTATGCACTGACCACTCGATCGATCAAACGGAAGTGTACTAGCTAGCAGTGGTGGACAACGGAAGTATGCACTGCCCGCTCGATCGATCAAACGGAAGTGTACTAGCTGGCAGTGGTGGACAACAGTAGTATGCACTGCCCACTCGATCAATCGGACGGAAGTGTACTAGCTGGCGGTGGTGGAAAACGGATGTATGCACTGCCCGCTCGCTCGATCGATCCAGCTACCAGATTATCATTTCAAACGATGTTTATCATATCAATATGACTCATTTTAACAGAATCCATATGAAATTACGTGTTGGTCTGTGAAGAGGACCTGTTTATAAGGAATTTAAGGTTATGAGCGGTGTCGCGTCTATTAATCTAGTTGATCCATATCGTATTCTTTATTTAGGCTAGTGCTGGTGGAAGCTACAAATCATCTTTTTTTTTTCGTGTGGTCTCCTCAGAGACCTAGTGCAGGTCTTTCTATTCGACTCCCGTGGGCGACCTGCGCGTCGGGATGAGAGATGGAATTGATTAAGGTGAATGAAATTGGAGAAGGATGTGGAAGGAAGCGGCCGTGGCCTGTCAGAAGGTACCGTCCCAGCATTTGCCTGGTGTTGAAAATGGGGAAACCACGGAAAACCATTTCAAGGACGGCCGACGGTGGGGCTCGAACCCACGCGTCTACCGAGTCAGCAGAGAGCTTGGCCCCATGACCTAACACTGCGCTTTAGCCAGCGTAGCCACTACTGTCGGTATCTAATAAAATGAGTTCCGTATTATAAACTACAATATCTGTAAAACACTCCCTTTAACAAAAACAATTGAAAATATGTGTATTGGAAACAAGGCAGTGGGTGCTCTGTAGCGCGAGAATATTATGGTAATACAGTAGGCAGTGCATTTAGTAGGCACTGATTTGACGAGCACAGTGGCAAATGTTTCACCGACTTTCATTTGTCATTGAGCAGTTTATGAAGCTTCACATTCAAGGTTGAACATCACATGGGGTAGGACAAAGACGACAAATGACATTTAAGTAAGCGGCATTATTGTCAAGCTGTGGCTGAGTAGGCTAGTCAAATATTAAATGCATAACAGAATGTTGTTATATTAGTGGAATAAAAGCTGAGACTAGGTCATTTCATGATTGTAGGAAGGCATGTTTTGATTGTTTACGACGAATTGTATGAGAGTCTAGAGAATAATGAATGATATGGTTACTGAGGAGTGTGCTCACAGAATTTGATAGTACTATCGACGTTGTGTGTCACTTTGTTATTATGAATTATTAAGGAAGGAAGCTTGTAGTTTTGCGTGACCGTTAATCTCACAATCATGATCCACGGTACCTCCCTTTTACGTGGAATGCGAACCACAGGACATGGCATTTCAATTCGAAAATCTCACATGTATTGACCGGGAATCAAACCCGGTCTACCTTGGTGAGAGACTAACAGCTTGACCGCTGCGCCACAAGTGTGACAGTAGCATATCTCTAATTCAATCTATACATTCATCATAGTACCAGTCTGAAAATGGAGCGTAAATTAACATTTTAAGAATGTCCAAGCTGTGTAGTATACCAGTAGGATAACATGTCAGATGTTACACATCATATGCGACTACTGTAAGGCTCGTATCTTTTTTTTTTTTGAAAATATAGGCTTATGAGATCACTTTTTGTCCGTGTCTCTGTGCGTATGTGTGTTCCAAATAAATTCTAAACGGCCAAAGCGATTTCAATGATACATACTACGACCTCATCCGACCTCGACCATGACTTTCAAATTTTAATACGTTTCACCAATCCAACATGGGGGCCACGCGAAATATTTTACTCCACAACAATAACAGATATGAACTTCAAATTTTGTACGGTTTTAATAGTTTGATATTAACCAACAACAACAACAACGACGTCCAATAATTGGATGACAAATGAAATATTTTTGCTTACCTGATACTTGATTATAATAATAATAATAATAATAATAATAATAATAATAATAATATACGTTGTCGGGCGCCAGGCTACAACACACCGTCGTAGATCAAATTTCTAAGTAAATAATTATAATAACAATAATAATAGTACTGGAGTAGAGCCACAATAACCTCATACCTCACGTCGTGTCGTGATTAAGTCGACCAACCAATCAGTAACTATATCAGGAGTTAAGGATGCCTTATAGTTAGGCTTGCCAAATTTTTGGTGAGTGAAACAGGGACACATTAATATGCCATGGTCTTACCGGGGGGTCTGGGGGGTATTGAGCGGGGAGTCAAGGAAATTTTTTAAAAATTAGAAGCAAAGTGGTGAGTTTTAAGCCTTTATTTTAAGCCTCAAAAGTGACGGGAGGGGGCAATCTGGCACCCTAAATTGTTAGTTCTACACACGTTTTAAAAATAAAAAAGGATTTTTTGCTACATAAAAATAAATAATTATCCTTTTTAATGATATTTTTTTCTGGTCTACCATCTAGAAAGAAGTGTTAATAAAATACAATTTAAAATACTTCATAAAATTGTTTTATTGAACAATTACTAAATCTTATTATTTTTTGAAAAACTACAACTTTGTTTCTAACTACAAAAACAATTACAAAAAAACCGATGTTGATTGTTGAAAAAAGTAACGGATTCATAAAAGATTCTTAAACTCATAAATTCATTATTTTTTACATCTTACAGCCGTTTTCCGGGACATCGATAAAACCAGGCGGGACACCGGGACGAATGGCAAGCTTACTTATAGTAATATCTAGTTACAAAGGATAACAACCCTAGTGTGGATTAAAATAAATTAATTTAATTAATAGAACAAATTATAGCAAATGAAAAATATGAAATATGTGATAATAGTAATACGAGAATGCGTGTACTGAATTTACTGATTACGTGCCCTAGTTCGAAAATGGGGGAGTACTAAATTTTTAGTTACGTTAATTAAAAATAGCTTGACTCCAAAATGCCCAAATTGATGTTTCAGAGAGAACTCAAGTATTGCATTTGGCGTAGCTCACCGAGTCGAATTCCTGAAGTCGATTGTTGGCGTAGTTGAAGCTGCATGGTAGAGATGTAGGATAGTAGTTCTCGAAGATCGCCGTAGGATTGAAGATCATGATGTAGTACGTTACTTGAAGTTAATTATTGGTTGAATCGGATGATGGAATGCTGACTCCAAGAATCATCACTGAGAACCTGGCTTTAGCACAACCACGTCCCAGGGCAATAGGACTGAGAAATTCAAAGTCCTTTGACTTCAACTTCCAGTGAACCGAAGTTCCTTACGGTATCGCTGTGTGAGTATGACTGGTGACATTTCAATACAGTCATCTCTACTGAGTAGAATGTTTCTGACAAGGAAATAGTCTGACAGAATATACCGATAAGTCGAAAGTCTTTGACAAAAATATAAGTAATAGTCCTCTGACAAGAACAGAAGTCATCTTCACTCCGTAGAACACCCGTAAATCACCACGATTCCCACTCCTTCGTGACGTATATCGTTTCCATAACAACGGTCCATATTCCACCATTCTTCGGATTTCCTCTCATGGTAATTGGTTGGAAAACTTATGTCGAGTACACAAGAATATTTGGTGTAACTATATTTTGTGGTCTGCAATATTTCAAATCCCCTTCCACGAGGCTAGCTGACAAGAAATTATTTCCTTGTATTGTTCGGCTGAAATTTCCAACGTCCAAATACAACTCGCTTTCCAAAAAGCCCATCGCTCGCTCCTCGGTCCAAGTTTAACAATTTGTTTTGATTGTGGAATGTCCAGGTCATTGGTGGACATGTACCGTGTATGTTGTGGTGAAGAATGTTTTGTCCATCTTGGGGGAGCTGGCAAATTGAGCCAGCTAATCTTCTGAGTGGATCTTTCTTATCTTGTCATTCCATCGCACAGTCCTTTCTGGCCAATTGCCCCAGGCCTAGTTCTGGTTCTTCCGCTGAGATCCTTCTCCCTTCGGTCCCCCACCACTACCATTGTCAAAACCCAAAGGCTAAGATAACTTACTTGATCTTGCAGAATGACCCACTGGTTCTGGAATTTCCCGTAAACACACTTCCATGTAGGGTTGTACAAAATGGGATTTGCACACTTTCAGTGAAACAAACATTATGCCTTTATTCTTTTAAAAGGCCACAACAGTTAAAAGGTACCTTAAACCCCTTACATTATTATTATTATTATTATTATTATTATTATTATTATTATTATTATTGTCCCCCGTGGTGTATGGATAGCACGCTTTTCTTACCGAGGAGGCTCTGGGTTTGATTCCAGCCAGAAACTTATGATCCATAGACGCCGGGGTGTCGGAATGTTGTCCCGAAGGAGATCTTTAACGTGCCAGTCAAACTACTGACACGGCTCTGGCTCCATCGCATTTACGCACCCACAAATGCCAACTGCGCCAGGATTCGATCCTGTAACCTTGGCCACAGCATGCGAGAACGTTACCACTGAGCAACGCAGCCAGTCATAGTTAAGATCTGACTCGAGGGCTGAAAAGTGGTACTTTTTGTCGTTTATTCATTTTGAAGGCTTTGCGATTATGTAATACTTTGGTGTATGTGGAATCTGTCTGATAATTTGTGTTATAGTGACTGCTGTAGCGTACTATTGTGTACTTGTAATTGGTCTAGGATATCGCTAGGAGGTGTCCATGGTCTTAATTTAGGTACAATCTCGGCATCTGCCTAGAGTAGAAATGAGAAACCTTGGAAACCACTTCCAGGATGGCTGAGGTGGGAATCGAACCTGCCTCTTCTGAATTCTGCATTAGGAGAAGGAAAAGTGTACACGCGACCTGACCTCGCTTCACCCTTCAATCTGTAGGCCGAATGACTGGGCAGCGGTCGCTTAGTAGGCCAGGATCAAACATGGGCTGTAGTGCCACGGGGTGGTTCGAGTTATTTTGCGTGGATGAAAATTCGTCTAGAGATATTTGCATTCAAATGCTCTCGCTATGTGTTGTAACTTGATAGAAAATAAGTTCTTAACCAGCTGTTTCACTCAGACTGACACTATTTGCATAACATTAGCCTATGTTTGGGCAGATGGCCTTGCTGTTCCGACCGTTAAGACACCAATCATCATCATCATCATCATCATCATTATCATCATCAAACTTGTTATATAATCATTCCTATCCTGCAAATTACATGCACAGTTATTTTTCTCTTATTTTGAAATTCATCAACTGTAGGCGTAGCCCAGTGGTTCTCAACCTTTTGTGGCCCATCTCCCCTTTCTAGAAGTTGACTAACACCAAATGCAAACACCTTACAAGTAAAATAAGAACAATCTATATATTTCACAATTTAAAACATATTGTCTATTACAAATTAATAAGAGACATCTCCCATGCTCTAGTCCAGTCAGTTTTTGCCTGGGGAGGCGCCTATAAAAATGTACTAAAAAGTGTTCAGATAGTGCAGAATCTCATACTGCGAATAATGTTGATCACTCTATTTTATATCAACCTAAGTTATGTATAGCCAAACGTAACTTTCTGTATTTCTCACCAAAATTATATAATATTCTCCCAATTAAATTAAAAGAATTTAAAGGAAATCATGCAAACCTGAAGATGCATATAAAACATTTTCTCAGAGAAAACAAAATTAAAATTGAAAATATAATTAGTTGAGCCTACAAGTTTATACAAACACAAATTCAATTTTCCTTCATATTCATTATTTTTAGCCTACTTTCGATTTTTGCAAAAAATGAAAGTAGACTTATGAGATCACTACAGGGCCAAAAATTGTGTGTCTGTGTGTGTGAGTGTGTGAGTGTGTGAGTGTGTGTACTCTGAATGTCTGTCCCCCTCTATCCATTCGAACACGGTGAATCCGAATTGAACAACATTTGGTACAGAGTTAGCACTGGCAAAGGGCATCTCAGTGTCATGTTTTATATCGCCACCATCTTGACGTAAACGTAATGGCGGCCACTCAAATGTTCAAAGCTTAAATCAAATTACGACCAACTTATTCATCTGATCTCTACCAAATTTTGTAACATTATACCTTTAAGTATGAAGAATCCTTTGACCAAACTACGAGGTCATCTGCATAATAATTTGCGGATGGTGGCCATATTTGTGTGCAAATCGATTCCCCCTATCTTTTCAAACACGGTGAAACCAAATTGAACGAAATTTTGTTCAGAGGTAGCACTAGGAAAGGGCACCTGAGTGTCATGTTTTATATCGCTGCCATCTTGACGGAAACGTAATGGCGGCCACCCAAATATTCAAAGTTTAAATCAAATTACGACCAACCTATTTATCTGATCTCTACCAAATTTTGTAACATTATACCTTTATGTATGAGGAATCTTTTGACCAAACTGCGAGGTAATCTGCCCAAACATTGCGGATGGCGGCCATGTTTGTGTGCAAATTGATTTCCCCTATCTTTTCAAACACGGTGAATCCGAATTGAACGAAATATGGTACAGAGGTAACACTAGCAAGGGGCATCTCAGTGTCATGTTTTATATCGCCGCCATCTTGACGAAAACGTAATGGCGGTCACCCAAATGTTAAAAGCTTAAATAATATTTCGACCAACCTAATCATCTGATCTCTACCAAATTTTGCAACGTTATACCTTTATGTATGAAGAATCTTTTGACCAAACTACGAGGTCATCTGCCCAATAATTTGCGGCTGGCGGCCTTGTATGTGTGCCAATCGATTCCCCCTATCTATTCAAAAACGGTGGAACCGAATTGAACGAAATTTGGTACAGAGGTAGCACTAACAAAGGGCACCTCATATTCATGTTTAATATCCGTATGACACTTATTTCAACAAGCTACTACAACCAACATTCAATTATACTCCTTGGAAAGGACAAAGAGTTATAACAATACCCATGCATTTAGGAGAAAGTAGGCTATATGTTCTTTACTGAACATCTTGTTTAGTGTATACATCATTTACATTGAACGTGTTATTCGGCTAAGCCATTATACAATATTTTAAAATAGTAATCAATGATATGCATGCCACACACAAGGTTGCACCTTTTAGTGGCATATGTGATATCTCTTCCTGCTCTGTATGAATTTGTATCCTATTTCGACCTGTCTTTATCATATTGTAACAATATAATTTAATAATTGTAAATTGACACGTTAAACAATGAGTAGGAAGTGTAAGGAAATTCATGAAATGTGTCCAGTTAATCTGAATTTTGTAAAATGTGTGTATTTGTAACGATTTAATACATAATAATAATAATAATAATAATAATTATAATAATAATAATAATAATAATAATAATAATAATAATAATAATAATAATAATAATAATAACCTATGGCCCCCATTTCATTTTCATTGTATGCCTAACTTGAATTTGAAGTAAAGTGAAAATAATAAGGCAGATTTATTATTTTAAACAATTTTACTACCGTATATAAAAACAACCGAAGCAGTTTTATCCGGTCACTCTTAAATAACACGGAAAAAATTAAAATGTACATTTTTTACGGATTTTTTTAAGAACAAAGAATTGAAATAATTAACTAAGATCATTGACGTACATTTAAAAAATAGGAATTCGTGTTGTTTTTAGCCTACATTCGATTTTTGCAAAAAATGAAAGTAGACTTATGAGATCAACACAGGGCGAAAAATTGTGTGACTGTCTGTGTGTGTGTGTGTGTCTGTGTGTGTGTGAGTCTGTGTGTGTGTGAGTGTGTGTACTCTGAATGTCTGTCCCCCCCCCCCCTATCAATTCGAACACGGTGAACCCGAATTGAACGAAATTTGGTACAAAGGTAGCACTAGCAAAGGACACCTCAGTGTCATGTTTTATATCGCCGCTATCTTGACGGAAACGTAATGGCGGCCACCCAAATGTTCAAAGCTTAAATCAAATTACGACTAACCTAATCATCCGATCTCTACCAAATTTTGCAACAACATACCATTATGGAGGAAGCATCCTTTGACCAAATTAATAGGTCATTAGCCTAATAGTTTGCGGATGGCAGCCATCTATGTATCAAAATCGATTCCCCCTATTAATTCGAACACGGTGAAACCGAATGGAACGAAATTTGGTACAGAGGTAGCACTAGCAAAGGGCACCTCAGTGTCATGTTTTATATCGCAGCCATCCTAACGAAAACGTAATGGCGGCCACACAAATGTTCAAAGCTTAAATCAAATTACGATTAACCTAATCATCCGATCACTACCAAATTTTGCAACAACATATCTTTATGGGGGGAGCATCCTTTGACCAAACTAGTAGGTCATCAGCCTAATAGTTTGCGGATGGCTGCCATCTTTGTGTGAAAATCGATTCCCCCTATTAATTCGAACACGGTGAAGCCGAATGGAACGAAATTTGGTACAGAGGTAGCTCTAGAAAGGGCACCTCAGTGTCATGTTTTTAATCACCGCCATCTTGACGGAAACGTAATGGCGGGCACACAAATGTTCAAAGCTTAAATCTAATTACGACCAACCTAATAATCTAGTCTCTACCAAATTTTGCAACAACATACCTTTATGTGGGAAGCATATTCTGACCAAACTGCAAGATCATCAGCCCAATAGTTTGCAGATGGTGGCCAAGTATGTGTGCAAATCGATTCCCCCTATCAATTCAAACACGGTGAAACCGAATTGAACGAAATTTGGTACAGAGGTAGCACTAGCAAAGGGCACCTCAGTGTCATGTTTTATATCGCCGCCATCTTGACGGAAACGTAATCGCGGCCACCCAAATGTTAAAAGCTTAAATCTAATTACGACCAACCTAATAATCTAGTCTCTACCAAATTTTGCAACAACATACCTTTATGTGGGAAGCATATTCTAACCAAACTGCAAGATCATCAGCCCACTAGTTTGCAGATGGTGGCCAAGTAAGTGTGCAAATCGATTCCCCCTATCAATTCAAACACGGTGAAACCGAATTGAACGAAATTTGGTACAGAGAGCAAAGGGCACCTCAGTGTCATGTTTTATATCGCCGCCATCTTGACGGAAACGGAATGACGGCCACCCAAATGTTAAAAGCTTAAAACAAATTACGACCATCCTAAACATTTGATCTCTACCAGATGTCGCAACAACGTGCCTTTTTGTGGAAAGCATCTTATGACTGACTACAAGGTCATCAGCCCAATAGTTTGCAAATAGCGGCCATGTATGTGTGCAAATCCATTCCCCATATCAATTCAAACACGGTGAAACCGAATTGAATGAAAATTTTTACAGAGATAGCACTAGCAAAGGGCACCTTATATTCATGTTCAATATCCCTATAGCACGTTGTATTTCAACAAGCTACTACAACCAACATTCAATTATAGACTACTCCTTGAAAAGGACAAAGAGTTATAACAATACCCATGCATTTAGGAGAAAGTAGGCTATATGTTCTTTACTGAACATCTTGTTTTAATTGGAATCTGGAAAAATGATTGACAGAAAACTTTGTTATTGTTTTATTTTACCTTTTCAATGGCTGCCTTGTGCTTGGTGGATTTCAGTTAAAGCTTGAATATCCGGTTTTATGTTCGTTAAGTTCAGTTCACGGGCAAGTCTCCTTTGAGGCATGTCCAACTTATTTCTTTGTTTTGTGAGAAGCTGGATAACAGAACTAAATCCTTTTTCAACTAAATATGTTGACGGGAACGAGATGAGAAGTGGTTCAGTTTTTCCCTACAGTTGTGGATTAGTGTTCATAAGCTTCACCCTGGTATCCCAGGTAACAGTATCTGCAAATCGCACACTTCGTACAGTTTTTTTAAATTCATTCTTTAAAGAAATTATAGATATTTATGAAATTAGAGTGCAATGCGTCACTGGTAATGTATATTCTCTTTCATATGAATGCTCATTTTTCACGCTCGGTCGCTTGTGAGCATCGCAGGAGGGATCTACACTACTGAAATAATATATATGATGATGATTGAGCATATACGAACGTAAATATAGTACATGATGTGAATGGTCATCACCTAAGGGCTGATGTTGATGCCTTGAAAATTCGCCTACTGCCTAGTGCTCAATGTTGTTGTTGATTGAGGGGCTTTGCGACATCGTGGTCATGTAACCCCTCGTAATTGGGTGTGTGTGTGGGGGGGATTTGTCTGATAAGCTGTGGTACTGTGATGGCTGTATTATTGTGTGTAGGCCTAGTGTAATTCAGATGAGGATTGGGAAGGAGGCGGCCGTGGCCTTCAGTTAGGACCCAATCCGGCATTTGCTTGGAGTGAAATTTTGTATGTTGATAGAGGCAATTAACATAAGTAGGATATAATTATGCAAATAGGCTAGTTATTTCTTCACAGAACTACTTGTTTTTGTAATGATCTTGAAAGTCACATATATGTAGTTAGATAATAGTCCTCTACCACCATAAAACAATTTAGTTTTGTTGCTTAAATAGTTTCGGAGATATTGTGAACCGTTGAAATATACCATTGTATGTAGCCTACGCCATGTTGGATTGTTTCATATAAGCTATAGAACTATATGCCAGCAGATGAATATTCTAATGTTAGATCATTATACAACCTACATTTCTATTACTTGTTTAGAACACGAGAAATAACAAGTAGTTCCGTGAAGAACTAAAGCCTATATTCATATATCCTACCTAAGTTAATTGCCTCTATCAACATACAAAATTTCAGTTTAATTGTAATAGATTCGTAGATATTGAGAACGGCATGATAAGTACACAAGAAGTAAAAAGGAGATTAAACAAGAAGTTCCGTGACGAACTAAAGAGCCTACTTTTCTTAAAATTTAAGATTCATGCCAATGATTAATCTATATGGATCTATCTAGAATAATGACGAACGCAAGTTGGTAATATTGAAATTTCTAATTAGTTCGAAATACTGTATACCTGGCACAATGTAGCCTAATAGAGAACTACAGTTGGCAGCCCTGGTGACTGAATATATTCTTAGTTCCATCTCTTAAGGTACAGAATACAAAATTTGGTTGAAGTCTAATGGATAGCATGGACGTTACATGCAGGTAAACAGTGGATCTAACAGCGCGCGTAAAATCATGTTGGCAACAATTACATACATGTATTGGTCAGAAATAATTTGAAATGATCGGATCTATTGATGTGTCAATTTTGAATGAAATCCATTAGTTAGTATAGAAGTTACATGCATTTTAAAATTAGACCTATCGGCAGGCTTAGAATCATGTTGGCAGCACTGACGTAAATTAGTTACTCCAAATTAATCTAGAATGCCAGGTACTATACGTGTGCAATGTTTAGAGCTATTGGCTTGCATACTTTCCGATATATTGATATTAGGGTAACAAAAATAGAGACAGTATTTATTAACAGTTGGCAGCCCTGGTTACTCTTAAGAATCGGCATATACATATCTGTTATGGTACACATAGCACACATGAAATTTGGTTGAAATCCAAATGATAGTATAGAAGTTACATGTATTTAAATTTGGACCTCTCAGCAGGCTTGGAATCATGTTGGTAGCACTGACGTATATAAGTTACTCCAAATTAATATAGAATGTCAGGTACTATACGTGTGCATAGTTTATAGCTGTCGGCTTGCATACTTTCTGATATATTGGTATTCGGATAAAATAAATTGAGAGCATTTATTAACAGTTGGTAGCCCTGGTGGATCTTAGGAATACGCTCAGTCATATCTCTTTATGTACACATAGCACATACGAAATTTGGTTGAAATCCAGTTGATAGTGTAGAAGTTATATGCATTTAAAATTTGGACTTATCAGCAGGCTTATAATCATTTTGGCAACACTGCCATGTATGGCCTCCTGGAAATTAAACTGCAATATTATTATCTATACGTGTGCCAATTTTGAAATAGCTCCCATTCATACCTTCCAAGATATCCAACATGGAGCTCAAATTTCAATTGCGATTTTTCAGCAGTTGGTAGCACTGACATCATTTAAAATATGGCCGTGAGATATTCAGGTATAGATCTTTACTCCTACCAAATTTTGTTTCGATTGCTGCAGCCGTTTAGGAGTTGATAGGGGGGACACACACACACACAGCCAGACAGACAGAAGGACAGACAGACAGACACACATTTGCCCGATCTCATGTCTACTTTTTCCTCATTTTTGCAAAATGTGTAAAGTAGGCTAAAAATTCGCACAGCTGCCACCTTGTGGTTATGAAAACAATTGAAATAAATTAGATGCCATTGGGTTAACATTTGTATAAGCATTTACCGTACCAAGTTTCACTGCACTCGGATGGTTAAATCGCGAGAAACGTCCAATTAAATATTTATAATTCGCGTCGCCGCCATGTTGGATTTGTTCTCACCATGTTATTGAAAGTCCTATAGGTGAACTTACGTTCATAGCCTCTATGAACATAAAAAAAATCAGTTTGATTGCTTCAAAATATTCGTAGATATTGAGAACCATCTAAATATTTCGGTTGGACGCCATTTTGGATTGTTATATGTATAGGCCATTGAGTTATGTACCATTAAAGGAAACTTATTGCATAGATATATTATTCAAACTTTCCCTTCCATCGAATGATTACGACACAAGAAAAAAAATAGTTTTAAAATTTCCTACAGCCGCCATCCTGAGGTTATGTAAACAATTGACATAAATTAGGTTCCAGTGCATTACAATATGTATATATATTTACTGTACCATATTTCACTCCGCTCAGAAAGTTAAATCGCGAGAAAGGTCTATTAAAATGTTTCAAATTCGATTGGCCGCCATGTTCGTTTTGTACTCTACAGGTTTTCGAAACTTACCTATACAGTATAAACTTGCAGTTGTGCCCTTTATCATCGTACCAAATTCCAGTGTGATATCCTTAAGAGTTTTGGTGATATAGAACGCCGGTTAAATATTTCGCACAGCCGCCATCATGAGGTTAAGTAAACAATTGAACTAAATTGGATGCCATTGCATTACAATGTCTATGAACGTTTGCTGTACCATGTTTCATTGCGTTTGGATGGTTAAATCGCAAGAAACGTCTATTTAAATGTCACAACTTCGCTTGGCCGCCATGTTGGTTTTGTAGTCACCAGGTTTTTGAAAGTCTCATAGGTGAACTCGTAGTTGTACTGTTTATCACCGTAAAAAAATTCAGGATGACATCGGTAATAGTTTCGGTGATATTGAATGGTGAAATATTTCGCACAGCCGCCATGTTGGATTGGTGAGACGTAATAAAATTTGACTAGCACAGTCGGGGTCGTCCAAAATGGTGCTATGACGTTAGCGAGTTTTATTGAAATCGCTCCACGCATACGCACACACACGGACAAAAGGTGATCTCATATTCCTATTTTTTTTTTTTCATAAAATGAAAATAGGCTATAAACGAGTTTTTTTTACAGCTGCCATTCCTAAGTTCTCATAAAATTCCATTAAATTAGACGTCAATATATTAAGGCTTGTGTGACAATAAACCGTTCCACGGATCTCAGTGCTCGGATGAGTAAGTCAGGAGAAAAATCCATTTTAATATTTAAATTCGCGTCACCATCATGTTGGTTTTGCGCTCAGCAGGTTATTGAAAGTCCCATGGTTGAATGTATGTTAATTACCTCTATAAAAACACACAATTTCAGTTCGATTTCTGGAATAGATTCGTAGATATTGAAAACCATTTAAATATATCGGTTGTTCGCCATGTTGGATTATACTATATGTAGGCCATAGAGTTATGTACCATTAAATGAAGATTTATTGCTGGTTCATCATTGAAGCGTTCACTTCGATGACAGGATAAGGACACAAGATACAGTAAACTCTCGATTATCCGCGGAGGAGAACATTTTTATAAAAAAGGAAGGTTTTGAAACCGAAAATGATTTCTCAAAAATTGTGATGCCAATGAACCGGGCTTTGAGCCCCTCACAGATGGAAACATAAATCAAGTACGAGGGATGGAATGGGTTGAATCGGAAGACAATGAGGAAACGGAGATGCAGAGGACCGTTACTCATGATGCAGCATTAGGACACATTGACAGGATTCTTCAATACCTTGAAGAGCAAGACGACGCATCACTTTGTGACAAGATGGTGTTGAGAAAACTCAAATCACAAACAAAGAAAACGTGTTTCACTACGAAAAAGCAAAAGCAAATGACCGATTTTTTGTTAAACACTAAACAAGACTTTCTAGTAACACACATAAAATCGACTGAGGTTTGTTATCATGTACGTCCTTTTATTGTATAATAAACTTATTTAAAGCACTTGTGTGTTTTTAGTGCCTTCGACCTTTGTTTAACCATTACCAGCAATTTTGCGGCTTATCCGTGAAATTCGATTATCCGCGGTATCCGTGCCAGTCAATTCCGCGGATAATCGGGAGTTTACTGTATAAGAAATAATTTCAATATGTTTGCACTGCTGCAATCTTGAGTTTATGAAAACAAGGTTAGTAACAGCATAATTGATTACTGAAAAATTTGATCCAAATTTAATAACAGTGCTACGACATGAACCGTGTGATAATTAAAAAGAGCGTGAAACCAGTGTAATGCGTAATATGGACACGTTTGAATATTTATTTAGTGTATAGGACTCTCTTTTCTTTCGAGTGAAATGTCATTTATTGAGTATAGATAGTATGAATCTCAGGGCAAGGTACTCCATTTTTAGCTGCCCTCAAGATTGAGGCAGGAGTGCCCTGATATGTATTACTTTGATTTAATAAAAGTGTCATTTTTCATCCTTCATATATTCAAGCGGGGATCTCGAATTCAGTTCGCACCATTAGCCCATACCCAGTTTTACCTGAGATTTTTTGAGTCTCATGCTCAACTGGTTTCGAGATTCTCGCATATGTGGGCGTTAGTCTCTGGACTGACGGGCACAATACGTACACACTCACAACACATATTCTTACTCCATAATCAATTAATAAACTTTCAGTATACTTGTATTATATTCCAATAAACTCATCAGTAACATCATCATCCCTACTGTACTCAATACGACTTCAAAAAACTTCACCAATACTTATAACATTCGACGATGTCGTATTACTACTCTAATACTCAATTTAACCACATCTTTATTCACCTTAATACGTTAAATACTAAGTACCCAGTATAAATACGTAGTAAATCCTTATACCATTCAAATAGATTTCAAACGTCAATTCCGTAATTTGAATTATCATTAATTGCATGTTCATGATCATATCTTGTTGAATACAAGTCGCTATACTCTTCTATAACATTTTGAATTATATTGTAATAAATATATACTTATTTAGAAAATTGACGATCAGAAACTATGAGTATTGATAAGATTCAAATAATTTAAATTCTCAGTTCAAAATATACCAGACTTCAATAGAATTCGATCAATCCTACACCATGGAGATTATGTCAAATATTAATTGAAATAAACAAAAACCATTAGAATAGATTGGTTCAAGAAATAACTGGCATTGATCCTGGCTGAATAAAATCAGAAAGACTGCTATTATCCTACGCCATGAAATCCACGTTAATTAACAAACATAACTCACTGGAAATCATTAGAAATCATGACTGCAATCGTAATTCAAAAAGCTCAAAGGCATCTCAAAATGAGAATAGTGAAAATATCAGTTCAAAATTCAAAGTCTCATCAAATCCAAATCTAAATTCAAATTGACGAAATATTTCATATATCATAAATTATTCAAGTTCATCGTAGGTTGTACTGTACAAATATTCAAAATTATTCATAAATATCTCACGTAGAATGTTCATTAAATTCCATTCAAAATTAAGAATTAAGAGAGAGTTTCATGAACTATTCAGCAAACGCAGGGACTGTTGAAATATCTTATTTATTTATTTTATGTATTTAGTAGTGGCGAAGTAAGGGCTCGTGGCTCTCTCTTACACCTAACACGCAGTATGGTTCCAGTGCATGAGACAATTTTTGAAATACAATAAATAATTATACTGATAAATAAGGAGTAAATTAATTATGATAATATTAATTTTTATGGAAAAGTCATATGAATAATAATAATAATAAAATAATATTTATAATAATCATTATGTCACAGACCTTTCTACTTATATAATATCCTAAATATAATCCTAGCTCAGTCATACGTCCTATCATCCTTCACCAATCACACGGGTCAATCAGCAGTATTCAACAGGTAATCTCGGCATGCGGTCTTAAATTTCTTTATTGTTATAGAATTTCTGATATCGGCAGGATATCTGATATCGCTACAATAATCAAATATATCCGGTTATTAACAAAATGTGTATGCTACGTGAGTTGCCTGGAAATAGTAAGAAATTATTGGATTTTAATAAACTGACATTGCAGTTCCACTAACAATACGAGAATCGTCAAATCTGCGGACATTATTGAAAAATTGTGAACAATTTTTAGGACGACCGTGGGTTCCAGACCTAAGTTGAGAGGGATGCTCAGTATTACCATTGAAATGGTCGTGATAATGGAATTTTAAACGATATGTACGGCATTGTCTTAGCTATATGCGACATCCGTTCACGAGTAATTTGAGTGACTAAAATACAGCATTTTAAGAGGTCATGAAGGAAGAGAATATGGAAGAGTGCGACGATCAGACACTTAGAAGAAAAACTATTGTAAATTCGAACAACATCATGAAGAAGAGTGCAGCCGATGTGAGGACCGACAAGAGATCTTCCAACCTAGTCTTGAAGAAGATGGCGACCACAAAGCACAGAACATCCATGGAGGAATTCGATCCATGGATGATGCTGAGGAAGAGTTAACCTGGAGGATGACTACTACACTACTGCATAGGAGATAGGATATTGAGGGATCGTGTCAGAAACCAGGCAAGGTATCACAGATATCGAACTGGTGGGATGAAAACTCTCATTTATATAACTTTGTATTATCGTTGGAGTCTTACACGTAGTGGCCAATTTGTTTCTATGTTATTTAGTTGTTTGGATCAATCCATTATTCTTCGATTGAGTTATGTTTTGAACACATTTCCGACTTAATTATGTGAGGTTACTCATTGTTACAATTTGGAATATTTTATGCGAAATGTAGATTTCAAGGTAAGGATTTTAGTAGGATATTACGGATCAGCGTATGAGATTTGTTTGATGAGTTAAAGACTTACTAGAGTTGGATAATAATGATTAATAATGTTCGCAGATATCAGTTATAATAAGCAAAATGATGGATTAATAATTATCCGATATTTTTGATAACAAGAAGTTCCGTGAAGAAGTATACAGCCTACTTTTCATGCCAATGATTATTCTACAGTATATGAACCTATCTAGAATAATGACAAAATTAAATTGGTAATATCGAAATATCAAATTAGTTCAAAATATACCTGGTATAATGTAGCCTAATAGAGCACTACAGTTGGCAGCCCTGGTGACTGAATATATTCTTAGTTCCATCTCTTAAGGGTCAGAATACAAAATTAGGTTGAAGTCCAATGGACGTTACATGCAGTTAGACACTGTATCTATCAGCACGCGTAAAAGCATGTTGCCAACAATACCATGCGTGTGCTGGTCAGAAATAATCTGAAATATTATGATATCTTGTTGTGCCAATTTTGGATGAAATCCATTTGTTAGTATAGAAGTTACATGTATTTTAAAATTGGACATATCAGCAGGCATAGAATCATGTTGGCAGCACTGCCTTGTATTAATTACTCCAAATTAATCTACAATGTAAGGTGCTATACGTGTGAAAAGTATAGAGCTGTTGGCTTGCATACTTTCTGATATATTGATATTAGGGTAAAAAAAATATAGACAGCATTTATTAACAGTTGGCAGCCCTGATTGCTCTCAACAATACTTATAGTCATTCTGTTATGGTACACATAGCACATACGAAATTTGGTTTTATTCCAACTGATAGTATAGAAGTTACATGTATTTAAAAATTGGTACTATCAGCAGGCTTATAATCATGTTGGTAGAACTGACGTATATAAGTTACTCAAAATTAATCTCAAATGTCAGAATATACGTGTGCATAGTTTAAAGCTGTTGGCTTGCATACTTTCTGATTTATTGGTATTTGGATAAAAAAATAGAGAGAGCAATTATTAACAGTTGGCAGCCCTGGTGGCTCTTAAGAATACGCTCAATCATATCTGTTTATGTACAGATATTACATACAAAATTTGGTTGAAATTCAATTGATAGTGTAGAAGTTATATGCATTTAAACATTGGACCTATCAGAAGGCTTAAAATTATTTTGGCAACACTGTCATTTTGGCCTCCTGGAAATTAAACTTAAATAGTATTATCTGCATGTGTACCAATTTTGGAATAGCTCCCATGCATACCTTGCGAGATATCCAACATGGAGCTCAAATTTCTAGTGCGTTTTTTCAGCAGTTGATAGCACTGACATCATTTTCAAATATGGACGTGAGATATACCGGTGCACATCTTTACTCATACTAAATTTGGTTTTGATTGCTGCAGCCGTTTAGGAGTTGATAGGGGGGGACACACACACAGACAGACAGACAGACAGACATTTTCCCGGATCGATCTCATAAGTCTACTTTTTCCTCATTTTTGCAAAATGTGAAAAGTAGGCTAAAAATGGGAAGTTGATAAACTTGTAATAATAAATAATATTGTGGTCAAGACGCGACAATATGTGAATTATACTCGTATTAGTGAATGAGGACGGTCTACAACAATTAGGAGTTGTTTAATACGGTGAGTATTTGGAATCGGTATGACATTGATGTTAGCGTCATGGAGTAATTTATTTCAAGAATAAGGCTGATGATTGATGAGTAAAGTTATTTGAAACTTGTGTTAAAGGAATGTCAGATGAGTACACTATTACTATAGAAATGCATGGTTTTAGAAATGACAAGAAGTAAAGCACAATAAACGAAGAAATTTACAATATTGAAATAGGCTATGTGAAAACACGAGTATTATAAATGTTAAAGTAAGAGATAACGAACGGTATGTCATTCGTTATGAATATAGTCCAGAGTTGGAATGAAATGAAATATTGTGGTATAGTTTGCAATGATGAGCTATTTATTGGCTAAGTTAGCAGGGCTAAGCTATTGGAAGGTTCGAAGCGATTATATTGTGTTATTGGTAGAGGATTCACTAGGAATGTGATAGTTATATTTATATTGCTGAGAATGTTAAATAAAGGAAGGATTGCTATTATTTGAAAAATAGTGCTTCGTATAAGCAATTCCGAGTCATCTACGATATTGTTGTCACGTATTAGGAAAGAATTGAATCTGAAAGTTGAACAGGTGATGTAATGTGCCCATTTACGATGTCGTGGTCCGGCGTGAGTTTAAAGAGAGCGCGCTCGTGACGTCAGCGAGTCAAGGTCTAGCTGCCAACTCAACGCAAGCTTTGAACCGGCCACATGTTCCACGTGTAACTAGCGGATATTGAAGGCATATTCGTTATAAGCTTTTGTTTTAGAAGAAACGTATCTCAACGCTTCAGTATTGTATGGGGAGTAATATGCTTGCTTACTCAGGATATTCTATTGGAAATTACAAACCTTCTGGAGGGTTCTATGAACTTAGCCAATGATATGGAAGATCAGGCATTACGTAATGCAAGTTGAATGATCGATATGTGCCCGTGAGACGGTATAAAAACCGGCCTTGACACAGGTCTAGTACACAGTCGGACATAGTCTGACCCGTCATCGAACCACGAAGTGTGTGTGTGTGTGTCACCGATATAGTTGAATACGACGTCAGTATGAGCGAGTGCTCCTTCGAACTAGGCAATTAGTGCGACGTTACTCTGTCCGTTTGGACATAGCCTAGGTGCGACGTTGGTGGTGAACATAGCCATAATTTACAGTGCTTCGAACTTATAATTCTGCCCCTGATAGAACATTTCAAGACATCAAAAGGTATGTTAGTGCGACTTGTATTTTACAAGTATTTCACTGTGGTTTTGTGTATAGTTCCCACTACCAACAACAAACTGTTAAGAACTGGGACCACCTCATAAGTTAGCAATCGAACATTTGCAAAAGCTAACAGGCTACCCTCACAACTTATATTTTTATACGGGGAAATATCGGGCCAGATTCCACCTATATTCACAAAAACACTATCACCTGGAATTGTTGTTATTTGCCTGTCCCGTCAGACCAGGGGGTCATACCAGTGAACTCCATTATTAAACATGAGCATTACTAGCAGCATGCCTTATGCGCATGGATACCAGTCCCAAGATAGGATAATTTCATTACCCCAGTCCATGGAGATGACTAGCGGCTAGAAGGCAGGATGTGAGGAGACCAGACCAGGATGTCCTTAGGAACGAGGAATAAAGCCACCTGCGGCTGAGGTCCGTAGGCCAATCAGAATGCTGCATCATACCCCAATGCCCTGCGTTTCAACCTCTCAGGTCCGTGGTGCGTGGAGTCGACCTGCACCGGGGTAGTTGAACGCGACATCATGCCCCATGTTAAACTTTTCAGATCCATGGTGCGCGGAGTTGATCTGCATCGAGGGAGGTCTGATAGCCAGGAAACATGATAACGTAGACTTCCGCAAGCTTAAACATTTCAGAGAGCCATGAATATTCCTCCGTTCTGATAGACCAATTCACCTTCTTTAATAAGTAACTCTTGTACAGTTAGAATGGTTGCATATTTTTAGGCGCAATTTTTCCAAATAGTCAGGGTAGACTTGCAGCCGAGGTGCAATCCTCAATGTTTCATTTTTGCAGTAAATAATATGAGGATTCCTATCCTAATTCATAAAGCAGCAGATTTTCAATGATTAGATGCATTAAATAATTTTTATTCTGCATGACAGAAAAATATGATGTCTCATAATAATAATAATAATAATAATAATAAGAAGAAGAAGAAGAAGAAGAAGAAGAAGAAGAAGAAATATTTTTTCTGAATAAATAATAATAATCTTGAATTCTATAAATAATGATGGAAGTGATATTCCAAATGAATAATAGTCATGAAAGTTACTGATAAAATATATTGAATAATAATTACTGTTGATATCCATTTGAACGCTTAATATTTGTTTTCTTTTAGGATGTGGAGAAAAGAAATTAAATTGCTAGGGCTCTTTGTAAAAGTTGATTTAAGAGGCCCAGATCCTCGTGTTGAGTGGAGATTAGAGGAGTTGTATCCGAAATCCACCGAAAGCTGTATGATTTGATGAAAAAATAAAATGGGAGTTGCGGGAATTGTCTCCTGTTCCATAATGCTTCTGTGTATTCCAAATCCTAAAGATTTCCCTGTGATGTGATAGCTCAAATTATTATGGATTATTTCAAGCAATATTGTCATGCAAATTTTATGGTCATATGAATTCATGGTCATTGCATTAGATCTTTAAAGTTATGAAGGAATATGTCTAGCTAACTCCATGAAACCAGATATTATTATTATTATTATTATTATTAATAATATTATTATTGTTCTCAATTGTCTGCTATAAAATTAACTGCTGTGCCCAAGTAATAGTCATCGTGACATTTTGACATAACTGCGTTAAGAAGTGTGTTTATTAAATAATTGAATGAAGAATCGCGTGTGAAATAATCCGTGCTAATGTCAGAACTATTTGTAAATAGTAAAATAGAGTAACTATGCAACATAATAAGGAAAAAATATTTTATGTCATCTCAACTTGTATAAATTAAAGAATGACGTGTAATTCATAAACATAGTTAAGATATGGACAATTTTAAATACGACTATGGTTTATTTTCATATAAGAGAGACATAAAATCTGCTATTGAATGCGTGTGCTATTTTTGTGCTTCTGCAAGAATGCAGGAATTTAATGAATAAATATTTATTTTTGTGAATTGGTTCGTCTTGAAACATGGTCTTCAATTCTCAATTGCATGTCATGTCTTTCCTTTTTCCTTTACGAGCGACATGAGCACAGTGTTGGTAATTATCGCCCAAACCCAGAACGCCCTGAGAGAGATCTCGCGCTAACACTGTGTTCACTGCTGTCTCGCATGTGGTTGTCTGTCGCTCCAGGTGCACAGACGGGCACAGTAATGATAGGAATTTTACGGTTGAAAGTAGAGTGATGGAGGCATCAGAGATCAGCTGATGCACTATAACCGAATAATGAATTTAAAAATTATAGGAATAACTATTTTGACAAACACAGTTTCTTATCTTGAATGTATTGGAAATTAAGCCAGGATTTGACAATGATGAATTTATTTTGATATAATAAGGCAATAATTATAATCTATGATACGGAGAAAGATGTATTAGAATGAAGAAGGGTCCTAGAAACAGTTGATGTAGTAGTCAGAGAAATTAGGTACCGTAGTTCATTTACTCATTTGAAGTAATTAAGACCTCTGTCTGTCTGTTAGGTAGTCAGCCCAGAGGCTGGTCAGATTCTCAAAAAGTACCAACGTTGAAAATGTGGGTAGATACCCACAAAAACCCAAGGCTACACTATATGGAGGCGTACTAGGCAAGATGAGGAGTGAAGTAGTTTGTTTTCCTCAAGGAGTCGGAACAACAGGACTGACCCTATGAAACGAACCTTTCACAACATCCACATGCAGTGGCTGTGCCCTGAAGATCATTACTCATACCTTAGTAGCTTCCGTATAATTACAGCCATAAATGAGACTAAGATATCGGTGAAAAGCCACATTTTACTATAGCCTGTGCCAACAGACAAATGCAAATGTACTGCATTCATCAAGAGGTGGAAAACAGGAAATTTAGAATGCTATCTAAGGAGATTAGTTACGTTAATCAAATGTGTCATATTTTGATTTAATAAACTTAACAGGGATGTCACCCGAGAAATCCTTAGGATGTTGCTTATTTTACAGGAAGTGAAGTGCACATTCATTTTTATCATTTATGGACACTGGTGGATGACAAGAGGATTTCATTAGCAATTTGCGTTGTATTTCATTTTAAATCTCTTTTAACAGAGTAGGAATTTAGGAGAATGCTCATATTGAACTGATTCTCTAATTTAACATTGAGAATAGTCACAGTTAATTAGCAACGAAGGTTATTTGACTATCATTACCGAGCATTTTAGGAATTGCTATTTAGGCAGGGTAATTATTGTAAACACGCTGCATTAAATAGGTATGGATGATTTTTCTCTTCGTTTTTATACGAATCTTAAAATTATTATTTTAGTTTCTGCCTGTAGAATTGAGTTTATACTATGGTTAACGTGACTTGATGAAAACCCACCTACCGACATCTCAATTTATCATTGAGATACAAGTGAAGTTACATGTCACAAACCTAGATATCCCACATTTAGGAGTAGCCTCGTTTGTTGACCAGTGTAATGATTTATATCCGGGGACACAGCAATTTATAGTCGATGGATAAAAATAAGTATTAGAAAAGATTGAGATTACACGTTTATGAACTCTCCTCTTTTACTTACCAAACGCTTCAATTTCGGACTAATCTGAGCCATTTAGTCATACCAGTACACCTGATATCAGGTAAGAAATTTAAGTAGCACCTGTCTTGAATATATTTGTTAAATAGCTCCAAGATCGTGACTGTGCTTATTTTCAACAAGTAGTTCCGTAAAGAACTAAATAGCCTAGGTGTTTTCATATATCCTACTTGTCTTACATAGGACACGAGAAACGAAAACGAGATTTTAAAAATTACGCAGCCGCCATTTTTAGGTTCTCATAGAATTCCATTAAATTAAACGTCAGTGTATTAAGATTCGTAGATATTGAGAACTGTCTAAATATTTCGGATGGTCACCATGTTGGATTGTGATAAGTGTAGGCCATCGAGTTATGTACCATTAGGTGATGATTATTGCGTTGGTTCATTAGTCAAACGTTCATTTCGATCTCATGGTTAGGACTCATGATATTAAACCTTAATTTTAAAATTTCACACTGCCGCCATCTAAGGTTATCAAAACAATTGAGCATAATTGAATGTCAGTAGAATACATTTTACATTAACAATTACCGTCCCAAGTTTCACTGCACTCGGATGAATAAATCGCGAGTTAATTCCATTTAAATGATTAAATTTCGCTTGGTAGCCATGATGGTTTTTTGATCACCATGCTATTAAAAGACACAGGTGAACATAAGATAATAGGCTCTATCAACACACAAAATGAAAATTTGATTGCTGCAATAGATTCGTAGATATTGAGATCCGTCTAAGTATTTCAGATGGTCGCTATAATGGATTGTTACATATGTAGGTCATAGAGTTATGTATCATTAGATGAAGAATATTGCATAGGTTCATTGTTAAAACTTTCACTTCGATCGCATGATTAGGACACAAGAAATAAAAACTTAATGTTATTATTTACATTTGAGGTTATGTAAACAATTGAACTAAATTAGATGCCAGTGAATTATTATTAACAGAAAAGCGCACGAATGTGCATGACATAGATTTACATTAGTGAAACAAACATGTTACAAAAGAGTTAATTGATGTGAAAAACATCATGATCCAGTAATCAATCAGGAATGTGTGCATTAAAGCATTTATTCATGACCAGTCATTATATTGTGAATTGAATGTTATTTGTGAAATAGAGCAACACTGTATGATGCTTTATTCATTTTAAATGTTATTCCTTGCTATAATCACAGAGTGATTTCTGGTTATTTTTACATCGTGTGATGTGATATGTGTCACAGAACTGGTCACATAACGAGCACACGCAGAGTTCATTTGGGGCGTGGTAGGACATGTTTTTACATATTTTATGGTGGTACCCATGCACTGCTAACTTTATCACCACATGTCTCAGTTTCTGATTGGCGCTGGTCCAGTTCCGGTTGATCATGGCATCCGTGCTGTAAAATTCTAGCGGAATGTCTTCTCTCTTATCTCTTCTCTCTGCTAGGTGCGCTTCAGCATTCTTTGTTGATGGAAGCTGTAATTTTGTTCTTATTTCTTCGACGAGGAAGGGTTCCCGTGCTAATTCATGTTAGGCGTGAGCGCGTGTATTTTGAGATGCCCATTAAGGTTTTCAGGAATTGGGCTTTAACTCTTTCGATGGTGGCCAGATCTCTCTTCTTTAGTCGGTCCCATATCAAGTGGATCCCGTACGTGAGAATTGGTAGGATCTTTGCGTCAAACAGATGCATAGCTGTTTTTAAGGATAGCTGCTGGAGATTGATAATGTCGTACATGGCTTTCGAGCAAGCCACTGCTCTGTCTTGGATGTGTAGTCTGAATGTTCCGGTAGTCTGTAAAGTAATCCCAAGGTATTTAACTGCATTCACTATTTCCATTTTGACCTCTTCATATTGCAAGTTGTCGTTTGCTGCTACACGCCCACCTTTCCGAAAAGCCACCTGTTGGGTTTTTGTCCAGTTTATTTTCAGACTGTTATTTCCTGCCCATTCTACCAGTGCTGAGAAGGCGTGTTGGAGTTCTTCCTTATTTGGTGATCCTAGGACCATGTCATCCGCATATACACACATCAAAAAAAGTTTTGCATCACCTCGGTTCCCAGATCTCCGGCATATAGACGTTGACTGTGTATATTGTATCCAAGATACAGTCCCTTTGACTGTTCATAGATGTCACTAAAACTGCTCAAAGATGTAAACAACCATGCATGAGCAGGGCCTATTAGACGGAGGGGGTACGACAGCCGATCAGTTCCAGTCATTCCACCAGGACGAAGGTACGCTGCTCATGTTGTCTGTAGTTCTACCATGCCTAGAAGGTCAATACCGCAGTTCGATCGCGTCCGCATTGTTACTTTGTGTCAAGAAGGGCTCTCAACAAGGGAAGTTTCCAGGCGTCTCAGAGTGAACCAAAGCGATGTTGTTCGGACATGGAGGAGGTACAGAGATACAGGAACTGTCGATGACAGGCCTCGCTCAGGCCGCCCAAGGGCTACTACTGTAGTGGATGACCGCTACTTACGGATTGCCGCTCGGAGGAACCCTGACAGCAATGCCACCATGTTGAATAATGCGTTTCGTTCAGCCACAGGACGTCGTGTTTCAACTCAAACTGTGCGCAATAGGCTGCATGATGCGCAACTTCACTCCCGACGTCCATGGCGAGGTCCAGCTTTGCAACCCCGACACCATGCAGCGCGGTACAGATGGGCCCAACAACATGCTGAATGGACCCCACGGAATTGGCATCACGTTCTCTTCACCGATGAGTGTCGCATATGCCTTCAACCAGACAATCGTCGGAGACGTGTTTGGAGGCACCCTGGTCAGGCTGAACGTCTTAGACACACTGTCCAGCGAGTGCAGCAAGGTGGTGGTTCCCTGATGTTTTGGGGTGGCATTATGTGGGGCCGACGTACGCCACTGGTGGTCATGGAAGGCTCCGAAACGGCTTTACGATACCTGAATGACATCCTCCGACCCATAGTGCAACCATATCGGCAGAATATTGGAGAGGCATTTGTCTTCATGGACGACAATTCTCGACCTCATCGTGCACATCTTGTGAATGCGTTCCTTCAAGATAACGACATCGCTCGACTACAGTGGCCAGCATGTTCGCCAGACATGAACCCTATCGAACATGCCTGGGATATGTTGAAAAGGGCTGTTTATGGACGTCTTGACCCACCAACCACTCTGAGAGATTTACGCCGAATTGTCGTTGAGGAGTGGGACAATTTGGACCAACAGTGTCTTGAACTTGTGGATAGTATGCCACGGCGAATACAGGCATGCATCAATGCAAGAGGACGTGCTACTGGGTATTAGAGGTAGTGGTGTGTACTGTAATCTGGACCACAAATGCTGAAAGTCTAGCTGTATGATGGTACAACATGCAATGTGTGGGTCTCATGAGCAATAAAACGAGCTGAAATGTTGTTTGTGTTGATCTCTATTCCCTTTGTATTTAACGGTTCCGGAACTCTTGGAACCGAGGTGATGCAAAACTTTTTTTGATGTGTGTATGTAGATCACTGCGTCCTTTGATTTCTCTCGGATTGCTGTTGTTACATCGGCTGTGGCAATATTGAACAGTATGGGACTGAGGGGGTCACCTTGCAACACTCCATTAGTTTGGGTGATTTCCTTTGTTTTGCATACTGCGTCATCTATGGTGATCTGGTTGTATGCCAGGATATTTTTTACTAAGATTGTTAAAGGATTGTGATTTCCGATGATATTTTGAAGTTTCGATGTGAGCTTTCTTCTGTCAATTAGGTCGAAGGCCTTTGTATAGTCTATAAATACTGCATAAAACTTTCCCTTTTGGAGTCGTTTTGCTTCCTCTATGTCATTTAACATATTTTGAATTGCGTGCAAGGTTCCTCTTCCTCGTCTAAAGCCGAATTGTTCCTCCGGTATCTTGGAGTCGACTTCGTATACTATCCTGTTGGTTAGAATTCTTGTCAGTAACTTGAAGGTGTTGCTTTCCAGTGCAATTCCTCTGTACGAGTTGGGGTCATTTGTTTCACCTTTTCCTTTATAGAGAGTTTTAATGGTCGATTTTCTCCATTCATCGGGAATATTTCCTGTTTCTAGGCATTTGGTAAAGAGCTTGGACCATAGTTCTGATAGGTATTGTGCCGATTCCTTTAGATGTTCGTTGAAAAACCCGTCTGGTCCTGCGACCTTGTTACATTTCGTAGCATTGATTATGTCCAAAACCTCTGTTTTAGTGATGGGGAGTATTTCTTCGTGTTGATCTCTACATTCAATTTCATATGCCGCTTGTTGACCTGTACCGTTAAGGATGAGAGTGAAGTGCGATTCCCATATTCCTATTTCTACGTTGCTAGATCTTGACGATCTTCTTGGTCTGATGGCTATGTATGGATCATTCATTGCTTCTTTGGCGATCCTCTCACCTTCTTTTTCTATGTATTGAAAGTGAATTAAAATGGGTATAAAAATTTGCTGTATCAAGTTTCTTTGCGCTTGGATGGTTAAATCGTGAGAAAAGTCCATTTAAATGTTTCAACTTTGCTTGGCCACCATCGTTTTGTACTTGAGAGAATTTTGAAAATTTCATAAGTGAACATCTAGTACTAGGCTGCCCTTTATCACCGGACAAAATTTCAGGGTGATAACTGTTATTGTTGGGGAGAAATGGAAAGTCTGTGAAATATTTTTCGCGGCCGCCATGTTGGAGTGATGAAACGTATTAAACTTTGAAATGCACGGTCAAGGTCGGACGAGGTATTAGCATGCACTTACCGAGTTTTATTGAAATCGCTTCGGTCGTTTAGATTTTATAAGGGACACACACACACACACACATACACACACACACACACACACGGATGAAAGGTGATCTCATAAGACTATTTTCTTTATAAATGAAAATTGGCTAAAAATTACATGTTAATGCTGTCTATTTATATCGTATAACAAGTTTAACAATTTGAAACAGGCTTTGATTTTGAAAAAGTACAGGATTTGATCCTAATTCTGCACAGAAGGTCGTACTGAAAATATTTTAGTGCAATTAGGTAAAGGCTTTTGCACGTTTAAAATAGGCCTATTCGGATACCGGAATCATCAAATTATAATTAGCTAGCACTGAAATAACTGGCACAGAATACTTATGATTAGTAAATTAGAAGTTGCAAAGCCGAGTATAAATCATTAGTATAAGATATCCTTATTGCGCATAGACCATAGAATACATACACGCGAAGTTATTTATGCTGTTCATTTCATGATTCTTCTGATCCTTCGCTACGCCGATACTCTGTTATCATGCTAATGAACGGCAATAAAGGGCTACGTGTGGATTCAGCTAATAGTGGCTTCACATTCATAATGAAACGATACTGAATTCCAATTACGAATTAAATCATTCAGCGTTTAAAGTACGTAACTTCATGGTTTGTATTTGTATTTGGTGTTTTCACGTATGGTCATGTGACGTGCCACCCAGAAGTAAGATAAAATAAAGCTACGGGCATAATTAATCACATATTTGTCCATACAATATCACTTGTTGTCTTATTTGAAACGTTGATCAAGTATTGCCATTTGTTTTCATTTTTATCCGTGGAATGCAGTATCGTTCGTAGCAGCTTCGGTGGCATAGTCGGTAGCATGCTGAACTGCTAAGCCCAAGATAGCGGGTTGAAACCCGGCCGAAGTCGTCGGAATTTTTTAAGAGAGTTAAAAATCCTTCAGTATGCCTTCCTTCGGAGGGGAAGCAAAGCCGGCGGTCCCATGTCATAGATTTATGGATTTGTAAAAGATCCTTTCACAGACTGAACTTGTGTAAAGTAAAATTTGTTAGGTTAGATTTCGTCAGAACGCTCTATCAAAGTTCCAACGTTCACCACTAGGTATCATTGATATCTGGTGGCGAAAGTTGGAACTACTTGAAATTGAACGGAACTTGTAGCTCACCCTTTAGGGTATCCGCTGGAAACAACTACAGACTCAGGCGAGCCGAACATGTCCTCGGACACTCGCGGCACTAAAAGCCATACGATAAATAAATAAATAAATAAATAAAAAGTATCGTTAGTGAGATCTAAGTGCAATGAATGAAAGGAGAGCTTGTTAAGTTACAGAGGTAGATGTATAACTTACCTTGCAGACTCCCAAGGCGAGCAAAGCACTTGTTATGATACCAAGAACACACAAGGCCATCCAAGAGATATCTGAAACAATAAAACAGATTATGAGAGTCCTGTGAGATTTTATGTTGGAGAAAGGGAAAGTTTCACATTCCAAGCTAAATTAAAATTTAATTGCAAAAGTTGTTGTTATTGTTGATTTATTTAAAGGATTTGCGACATTGTGATGATTAGGGCTCGGATCGATATGCTCGATAAAATCTCCAGATATGCTCGAAAACCATGTGTTTTATGCTCGATAGATATGCTCGAAAAACCCATTATATGCTCGATAGATATGCTCGAAACCCCCATTATATGCGGCTAAATATGCAGAATATGCTCGAAAAACACCGTTAAACACTGTAGAAAGGAAAGTGAAACGAAAAAACCAATAACATGCCGTTATGTACGAGCTTTATTTTCTAATTGTATGTATGATACACTGCAATATACTCGCATTCAAGTTTTTCAAGTATATATAAGAGAAGTGCTCTTATAAAAGTTACAGTTTAAAAGTTCATTTACAAAATGTTCAGAATTAGGCGAGTCAATGAAGTTGATCTGCATTGGTCGGTACAACAAGAAATTTTCTATGTTTTCAGTTTTGAATGATTTACTAAAAATCAGTCAATAAAAGTTTCAATGACGAGAACGACCTCAATAAAGGTTAAAACCTGAGGTTCTTTTATTCACACCAGATAGGCTTTTCAATAATTATTTCTATTTACGAACCTTAAGGATGGTCAGGGCCCGAATTCGGGGGAGAATTCGAAGAAAAACAAACTATTTAGACGAAACCCACAAGAATATGCATTTATATGCTTCTATTCTGAAAACCGCGGTTTTATGCATTTATATGCTCGATAAATTTCAATTCTGTTGGTCCCAGAGAGGTGAAAATACCACCGAAAGGCTTCTTTCAATGTGTACTATTCAGGAAAAAATATGCAAATATGCTCGAATCCGAGCCCTAGTGATGATGTATCCCCGTGTACCAAGGTGTGTGTGGAGTTTGTCTAGCAACCTGTCTTATTGTGATGGCTGTATTAGTGTGTGTTAAGTGGGGATTGGGAAGGAGACGCCCGTGCTCTTAGTAAGCAACCATTCCGTTATTCACTTAGAGTAGAAGGGAGGAAACCACGAAAAACCACTTCCAAGGTAGCCTAGGAGTAAATCAAACCCACCTCTTTTAAGCTTTGCCTTGCGAGGCTGAGTGTACCCCGTTCCAGCTCTCAGACCAGAATTAAATTACATAGCAGAGCCGGGAATCAACCCAGACTTTCGGGTCGACATACAAGTACTGTATTTTAGCTGCTACACCACGAGAAGGTCTGTTGCAAAACTAAATAGCATTCTGACAAGAAATCTAATTCTGGTCTGAGGGTTGGAACGTGACAAACTCAACCTCGTGAGAAAAAAAAATCTGACAAAAGGTGATTTTGTTTACTGCCCCAGCTGTCCTAGATGGGTTTTAGCGTGGTTTATTCCAGGATGGCTGAGATCGGAATCAAACCTACCTCTTCTCAGTTTTACCTCACGAGACTGCGTGTACCCCGTTCCAGCCCTTAGACCAAAATTATATTCTGCTCCAGGCAAATGCCGGGGTGGTTCCTTAAGTAAGGCCACGGCGGCCTCCTTCCCAATCCTTACCTGCTTTACTAATACACACACTACCACCGTCACCACAATAACACAGGTTTTCGGTTAATTTGTTTATATATAATATACAGAGTATAAACTGTATATTATACACCCAAGCACGGGGTCCAAAATGACCTTGATGTCGCAAAGCCCCTAAATTAATAAACAACAACAATATGTTTCCGCATTTTATGCTGTCGGATGATAAATACCTATCTAAATTATATGTAGTAAATAATTACATAGGCCAATTAGCGATTTGTAGCCTATTTTCATTTTATGAAAATAAATAGGCTTATGAGATCACCTTTTGTCCGTGTGTGTCGGTGTGTGCGTATGTATGTGTGTGTCCCCTTAATAACTTCTAAACGGCTGGAGAGATTGCCATGAAACTCGGTAAGGTCATAGTAACGATTTGGCCGACCCCGACCATGCCCTTAAAATTGTATTACGTCTCACCAATCAATCATGGCGGCTGTGCGAATTATTTCCCAGGCATTCTATATCTCCGAAACTATTACTGATATCACCTCGAAATTTTAGATGGTGATAAAGGGCACTACTAGAAGTTCAACTGTGAGACTTTCAAAACCCGGTTAACTACAAAACGAACATGGCGGCCAAGCGAAGTTGAAACTTTTAAATAAACTTTCCTCGCGATTTGACCATCCAAACGCAATGAAACTTGGTACAGCAAATGTTTATACACATTGTCATGCATTGGCATTTAATTTAATTCAATTGTTTATATACCCTCAAGATCGCGGCTGTGCGAAATATTTCACCGGCATTCTATATCTCCGAAACTATTACCGATATCACCCTGAAATGTTGTGCGCTGATATGGGGCACTACTAAAGGTTCACTCACGATACTTTCAAAAACCTGTTAACTACAAAACGAACATGGCGGCCAAGCGAATGAGAAACATTTAAATAGACTTTTCTCGCGATTTAACCATCTGAGCGCAGTGAAATATGATACAGTAAACGTTTATACACATTGTAATGCACTGGCATCTAATATAATTCCATTGTTCACATAACCATAAGATGGCGGCTGTGCGCAATTTTAAAATTATGTTTTTATTTCTTGTGTATTAATCATGCGATCGAAGTGAACGTTTGAATAACGAACCTAGGCAAAAATCGTCATCTAATAGTACATATCTCTCTGGCCTAATATAAAAATTCAACATGGCGACCAACCAAAATATTTATCCGGTTCTCAATATCCATTGATCTATGATAGCAATCAAACTGACATTTTGTGTGTGTATAGAGGCTATGAACATAAGTTCACATATGGGACTTTCAATGACCTGGTGAGCACAAATCCAGCATGGCGGTGACGCGAAATATAAATATTTATATTGACGTTTCTCACGTTTTAACCATCCGAGCGCAGTGAAACTAGGTACGGTAAATGCTTATACAAATTGTAATCCACCGACATCTAATTTATTTCAATTGTTTTCATACCCACAAGATGGCAGCAGTGCGAAATATTAAAATCTGATTTTCATTTCTTGTGCCCTAATCATGCGATTGAAGTTTGAATACTACAGCTACACAATAATCTTCATGTAATATTACATAACTCTAAGATCTACATTTATATAGATCCAACATGGCGACCATCCGAAATATTTAGACGGTTCTGAATATCTACGAATCTATTACTGCAATCAAACTGAAATATTGTATGTTGATAGAAGCAATTAATATAAGTAGGATATCTAAAAATAGCCTGTATAGTTCTTCACGGAACTACTTGTTGTTAATGTATTCCTGGTCAGTGACATTGAGGAATATTTAGTTAGGAATATCCTGAGATAATAAGGGAAGTGATAAGTAATTTGTTTCGTTAAGGAGTGGCATAGAATACTGTTGGCTCACAAATATGGCACAACACAAGAAACTGGAAGTTGAAAAGTTAAAGGAAATAGCTGTACCTCAGAACCAGACTAACGTAAGTCACATTATGTCAACTTTTCAGGAGAGCATAAAAACTGTAGAAAATGAACTCTATGTCTGACTGCATAGCTAACACTTGAATTAGGCAGCAAAAAACTATTGACATTATTAAAGTTGCATTTACTTAACCCCTTTATTGGTATTTCCTTTAGAATTAACGCAATATTCAGTCAGGACTGGACTTACGTTTTTTTGGCTGTACTTATGAAATAGTTTTTGGACTTAAGACTGGACTTGCGTTATATTGGCTGTACTTATAAAATCGTTCTACGACTTAAGACTGGACATGCGTTATATTGGCTGTACTTATAAAACCAGGTTTAGGACTTAGCACTATGACAAGGTGTGTTAATGGGACTTGCGTTTTAATGTATTCTTAACGCTTCAGAACCACAATAACGTAAGTGGATTTAAGTTTGTCTGGCTCAATCATAGGTTGGGACTTACGTTCTTACAACCCTTAGTAAATACAAAACGCGATGTTTCACCGGACTTAAGTTGTAATGGCTTAATGAAGAATCAAATTCTACAAACAATGATGTAATATTGTCATTTAGACTTTCACGGCCCGTGTAATTATTCATAATGTTGAATTTTGGGCTTATGCCGTGTTTTATTATATTGCAATTCGACGCGGGCTATAATGGCGTCCATCTTTGGGCACCTTCTATATGTTCTTCGTTGCTTTCTCTTAGCAACATTGTCGTATTCCAGATTATTCCTGACGATGAAAGACATGGTTTCTTTCGAAACGCGTCGAATTGCAATATAATAAAACACGGCATAAGCCCAAAATTCAACATTATGAATAATGATGTAATAACCTGAAAATCGTAATTTTTGAACTTACGTTCGCCTGGTTCTGAGGTACAGTTAGGAGACTTCTGTTACTTAGGAAGCAAAATAACCAGTCATGGACGAAGCGAAGAGGATATAAAAAGTAGGGTGGCACAGGCAAGAAAAGCATTTGTAAAGAAAAGGAATCTGTTGATATTGGATAGAGATTTAGGTATTCGGAAGTCATTTTTGAAAGCATTTTTCTGGAGCGTGGCACTCTATGGAAGAGAAACTTGGACCGTTGGCGCAGCAGAAAAGACGAGAATAGAGGCGTTCGAAATGTGGTGTTAGAGGAGAATGATGAAGATCAGATGGGTAGACATAGTAACAATATTATATGGTATTAAGATGAGTGGGAATGGAGAGATGTTTCTGGTGAATGATACTGAAGAGAAGATATAGGTTGGTAGGACACATACTAAGTCACTCAGGAATAGCAAACTTAGTCATGGAAGGAAGGGTCGAGGACAAGAACTGGAGGTGTAGACCAAGGTTGGAATAATTATGTTTAACAGATCGCCTTGGAATTAAGGTGTGGTAACTAGCCTATGTAGGGATGAAACGATTATCTCAGGACAGGGAGAAATGGGAGGCTGCATCAAATCAGCAAAAAACGGTATACTGAAACTAAAACAAGAATGTACATCGAAGGATTTGACATACCAGCGATAAATATCACCATGATTCCATTTTAGAAATAAAGTTGCTATCATTTAATAGATTATTTACGCTTCTGAGAAAGTAACAGGATATTTTATAAACATCTTATTACAATTCGTAAGAGTGAACATGGAAACATCTGTTTACAATTCGTAAGAGTGAAAATGGAACGGATAAGAAGATTCTCGAAAGGGACAACTTAGGTCACAAAACCATGTGTACTGATAGATTTGGATGCCAATATGCTGCACGTGAAACGAATCGACTTCTAATTCTTCATATATGTAGGGGAAAATTTCTCTTTGCACTTTTATGGTTCCAGGAATTCTGGCTTCCATTTGTGTGATCATATAACAGGTTGTCCTAATCTTACTAGATCATGTACTGCACGTTCGATTCTAATCGAAGTAAATAAATTGTGTTGGGAATCAACTTATTGCCGTCCTCAAATGTCAGTCAAAATACCCCCTGCTAAGTCGTTATTACGGATTAAAATTGAAATGATATAAGCAATTTTCTATTAAAAGTTAATATACAGTACGTTAGAGCCGTCCTCAAATGTCAGTCAAAATACCCCCTGCTAAGTCGTTATTACGGATTAAAATTGAAATGATATAAGCAATTTTCTATTAAAAGTTAATATACAGTACGTTAGAGGGAGCCTCCGTGGCTTAGGCGGCAGCACGCCGGCCTCTCACCGCTGGGTCCGTGGTTCAAATCCCGGTCACTCCATGTGAGATCTGTGCTGGACAAAACGGAGGCAGACAGGTTTTTCTCCGGGTACTCCGGTTTTCCCTGTCAAAATTTCATTCCAGCAACACTCTCCACTATCATTTCATTTCATCTGTCATTCATTTAATCATTGCCCCAGAGGAGTGCGTCAGGCCTCGGCAGCCGGCACAGTTCATATCCTCGCCGCTAGTTGGGGGCTTCATTCATTCCATTCCTGACCCGGTCGGAGACTGGAAACAGGCTGTGGATTTTCATACAGTACGTTAGAGCCTCCGTGGCTTAGGCGGCAGCACGCCGGCCTCTCACCGCTGGGTCTGTGGTTCAAATCCCGGTCACTCCATGTGAGATCTGTGCTGGACAAAACGGAGGCAGACAGGCTTTTCTCCGGGTACTCCGATTTTCCCTGTCACAATTTTATTCCAGCAAACACTCTCCACTGTCATTTCATTTCATCTGTCATTCATTTATTCATTGCCCCAGAAGTGTGCGACAGGCTTCGGCAGCCGGCACAGTTCATATCCTCGCCGCTAGATGGGGGCTTCATCCATTCCCTTCCTGACCCGGTCGGAGACTGGAAGCAGGCTGTGGATTTTCATTTTCATACAGTAAGTTGATGAAAACAGCCCTAATACCTGACCATCCAAATTACTCAAAATTCTACTGCATGATGAAGGTCGTGTGGCCTCCGGAGAGGCCGAGTGCAGGTCTTTCTAGTTGACGCCCGTGGGCGACCTGCGCGTCGTAATGAGGATGAAGTGATGATGAAAACGTCACATACACTCAGTCCTCGAGCCACGGGAATTAACCACAGGAGATTAAAATCCCTGATGGCTTGGCCGGGAATCGAACCCGGGGAACTTCGGGCCAAAGCCAAGCGCGCTAACCATTTAGCCATGGAGCCGGACTACGGCCTGATAAAAGATAGGGATTACTACAACCATTATTTCAAGATGAAGTGTGCTATATGTTTTTGATTTTGAGCCTTACGCAGTCAAAGAGTCTTATACAAGTCCACCACCGTGATAAGTGTAGTCACTGTAATCACTTTGTGTTCTAGGCCTACGTTGCCAATTATTGCTTG
The DNA here is from genome assembly GCA_946902985.2 of Meconema thalassinum. NCBI lineage: Eukaryota > Metazoa > Arthropoda > Insecta > Orthoptera > Tettigoniidae > Meconema > Meconema thalassinum. The sequence goes on along the minus strand of OX336389.2, from coordinate 208,034,472 downwards.
TCATATTTTTAGCCTACTTTCCATTTTTGCAAAAAAATGAAAGTAGACTTATGAGATCTACACGGGCCAAAGGTTTGTGTGTCTGTCTGTGTTTGTGTATGACTGTCCCCCCTATCAATTCAAACACGACCAAACTAAATTGAACCAAATTTGGTACAGAGGTAGCACTAGCAAAGGGCACGTCAGTATCATGTTTTATATCACCGCGATCTTGACGGAAACGAAATGGCGGCCACCCAAATGTTCAAAGCTTAAATCAAATTACGACTAACCTAATTCTTCCGATCTCTACCAAACTTTGCAACAATGTACACTAATGAGGGAAGCGGCTTTTGCCCAAACTACAAGGTCAACAGCCAAATATTTTCAAGATGGCGGACGTATGAATCATGCAAGTATTAAAGCCTAACCGTAACTTACGATTCAACAAGGCCCAGCCTCACCAAATCCGCTTATTGTGTAGAGGGTGGTTTGAACTGCCTCAAGGAGGTGAACGGTAGGATATTTTTACTTAATATTAGAATATTATAGCAGTGACCAACAGTTCAGGCTGACCATGCCGTATCGTGCTCGGCCGTGCCATCCCGTTGGGTCAAAATGGAGGCTATTGTTTGTCCGCTAGTCCATATTTCAGTAGATTGATATTTTTTTTACGAATGTACTAAACAATATAATACAAATTTAGTAACAAACGGTCTATAAAAACGGCAGAAAACGCTAATGAAATCAATCATTCCAAGACAAAATATTCTAGGCAATTATACTAAAGCTGTTGTTAGGATTGCATTAGCACTGGGCATGTGTAGCGTAGAGGTAGCGTCATAATCTCCCACCCTGGAGGTTCGTGGTTCAAATCCAAATGGGTTCAATTCTTTTACTTGTTTTTTATATTTATTGATTTATAACTACTCACACGTTATAATGTTAAGCATATATAGTGTGTATTTGAAATCGAAAATCTATACTAATATAATAAAGCTGAAGAGCTTGTGTGTTTGTTTGTGTGTTTTTTTTTAACGCGCTAATCTCTGGAACTACCAGTCGGATTTGAAAAAAAAAATATGATAGCCAGATTCCAGAGGAATAGTTTAGGCTATGTTAAATTTCGGACAGACCACTCCATTTCCTGCATTTAGGCCCTTTTGCACAAATCTACACCATTTTACCGATCTGAACCAACATTTGTAAACTTACCCTTTGGAACCCTGCGATTAACACAGTCTGCATGAAATTTCGGATAGACCACTCCATTCCCTGCATTTAGGCCCTTTTGCACAAATCTACACCGTTATACGGATCTGAACCAAAATTTGTAAACTTACCCTTTGGAAACCTGCGAACCCTGCATGAAATTTCGGACAGACCACTCCATTCCCTGCATATAGGCCCTTTGGCACAAGTCTACACCGTTTCACCGATCTGAACCAAAATTGGTATACACACCCTTTGGAACACTGCGGGTAACACTGTCCACTTTAAATTTCGGACAGGCCACTCCATTCCCTGCATTTAGGCCCTTTGACACAAATATACACCGTTTCACCGATCTGAACCAAAATGTGTATACATACCCTTTGGAACCCTGCGAGTAACACTGTTTACATGAAATTTCAGACCACTCCATTCCCTGCAATTATGCCCTTTGGCACAAATCTACACCGTTTCACCGATCTAAACCATTATTTGTATACATACCCTTTGGAACCCTGCGAGTAACACTAATTACATGAAATTTCGGACAGACCACTCCATTCCCTTCATTTAGGCCCTTTGGCCCAAATCCACACCGTTTCACCGATCTGAACCAAAATTTGTATACACACCCTTTGGAACACTGTGAGTAACACTGTCCACTTTAAATTTCGGACCGACCACTCCATTCCCTGCATTTAGGCCCTTTGACATAAATCTACACCGTTTCACCGATCTGAACCAAAATGTGTAAACTTACCCTTTGGAACCCTGTGAGTAACACTGTTCACATGAAATTCCGGACAGACCACTCCATTCCCTGCATGTATGCCCTACGGCACAAATCTACACCGTTTCACCAATCTCAACTAAAATTTGTATTCTTACCCTTTGGAACCCTACGAGGAACACTGTCTGCATGAAATTTCGGACAGACCACTCCATTCCCTGCATTTAGGCCCTTTGGCACAATTTGTATACTTACCCTTTGGAACCCTGTGAGTAACACTGTCAACATGAACATTCGGACAGACCACTCCATTGCCTGCAATTAGGCCCTTTGGCACAAATCTACACCGTTTCACCGATCTGAACCAAATTTCACATACTTACACTTTGGAAACCGTTGAGTAACACTGTCTGCTTGAAATTTCGGACAGACCACTCCATTCCCTGCATTTAGATCCAATGGCACAAATCTACACCGTTTCACCGATCTGAACCACATTTTGTACACTTACCTTTTGGAACCCTGCGGGTGACACTGTCCACTTTAAATTTCGGACAGACCACTCCATTTCTTTCATTTAGGCCCTTTATCACAAATCTACACCGTTCCTCCTAATTGCACCAAATTATACATACACTTTGAAACCCTGCTGGTAACACTGTCCACTTTATATTTTGGACAAGGCTCTCCATTCCCTACGTTTAGAATAACAAACAAACTGAACTTGAAAACCATGTATTAAGGCCCTAGAATCATACATGTCCGTAGTAGTGTGACTGTAAGAGTATTTTAATAAGTCTATTGTAGACTAGCAATTCGGGCTGCATTGCGTCGCCCCTACCAGTGTTCTGGTGCAGAATTGGGAAAATAGTTAAATCTTGCGCTGCTTACAAATTGCAGTCACGGGGAGTAATTGATGCAAAAAGATTTATTTTGCCCCTTAAAACTGTTATCATCATGAACATATTATGCATCTGTATGAGTGCAATGGTGTTGGTACAATACATCGAGGTTATCAGCTGCAATAAGCGTTGGTGCTTTCAAATTTACCTTAATTTATTTCGAAACTTATCGTTGAACACTATGTGGCCATAAATTATACTATTGCTACCTCAGGAGATCGTGACAGCTGAAGTTTTCCAAAGTGTTCTGATTATTTTCCTACGGCATTATGGGACAAAAGACGAAACTATTGGTCTTGACCAATATAAGATATAGGCCCTAGGCAGTGTATTTTATTTCACTTACTCCTCTTTCTAATCATTTTAAGAAATTTGTTTGTAAATTACATGTGTCAATGCTGTAGTCAGTAAATAGCCGTTTCCCTAGTCATTATTATCATTATTATCATTAGGGGAAAATGACCTTAATGTTACGTCCATTATACCGTACTGCTTATCACCCTCACTACAACACCACCACCACAAAAAGTTATATTTAATTATTTTTTCTGGTAGTTTAAGTATCATGTGCCAGTTCTGTAGTAATATTCATTATCAACCATAAAACAAATAAATCCACCGGGCGAAGCCGGGCACTAATGCTAATATTATATATACTTAAAACACCACATATTTCAACACTCGACTATAGCGATTAAAATTCGTTGTCCTTGATCCAAGGTAGAGTCTGTTGTTGTTGTTGTTGTTAATTCTTTAGGGGCTTTGCTGCATCAGGGTCATGTAGCCACGTGTACTTGGGTGTGCGTAGAAGTTGTCTGATAACCTGTGGCACTGTGAAGTCCGTACTAGTGTGTGTACTTTTAAACGAGGAAGGATTTGGATAGGAATCTGTTGTTGTTGTTGTTTTGTTTGAGAAGCTTGGACATCATGGTCATTTAGCCTTTGTAGGCCTACTTGGGTGAGTGTTGAATTTTGTCTGATAACCGGTGTTATTGTGATGGCTGTATAATTGTGTGTATTTATATTTCAGGTGAGGATTCAATCAATCAATGTATAATATAGCACGTTGTTTTTCAACAAGCTACCACAACCAACATTGAATTATACTCCTCGAAAAGGACAGTGAGTTATAAGTATACCCGTGCATTTAAAAGAAGGTAGGCTATATGCTCTTTACTGAACACCTTGTTTTAAGATGATACTAGCACAAGCACTTTGATATTCTTGTAACTACTGTTCGCTTCTGCGAATGTTTTTTGTTGGCTATGTTTCCCTTATGGTGTGAAACACACGTTCAATTTTTCTGCCCCATTATTTTTTATTTTCGTTAATTGCAGTCTGAACGCGGTGTTCTGATTTGTTTAGTATTGGTGTTTCAGTTTAATTGCTTTTCTGTAATATTCATGTCAACTCACCTTTTTTCTGTAGTGTCTTTCTAGACGCACCATACCGTCACATTTTCTCACGAGGTACTGAGCTCTCCCCAGCGGTAACGCTCGCAATGTGCATGGGGCTGTGCTTTGATTGGCTGCTCTTTCACCCCTCCTTCATACTGGAAGGTTCGGCGCGCTGACGTCACTACCGCTATATAACCTTTGGTCTACCGGCCTACAGTGTCCACTCTTCTCCACTGATCACCACTGCTCGCTACGTACCTGCTGGGGTTATTGCCCTCTCGGGGTACCTCTTGCAGCCGGAGGCCCTTCTCCGCCGTCAAAATCTCTCTTCTGGACCTGGCTGCCTGCCCGGGCAGTCTAAACTCATCGGCCTTCACTTCGGCCAAATCTTCAACACGGATCTACTCTGCAAGTCTTGATTATAAGGACATAACTTCACCAGCCGAGGGAGTTACTACCAAGAGACTCTCGATGCTGGTCACTTTTTATAAGGAGAATCTACCATCATCAACTCTAGTTCCGAACCCGGAACCCTGGAGTATGCCTGACTGACCTCGCACAAGCCCCGAGCGGGCGCACTAAATTACCGCCAGCTACTGATGTCCTCCGGCAGCCGGCCTACCTTCGGAAGATGTTTAAGGAGATCTGATACTTCCTGTATCACACATCAGAAGAGGTGGTAACCCTTTCACTTCATACACTCTGCCCGGATTCTTTCCGTAATAAGAGTACTTTGTTTTAATTCTACTCTGGGATGAATTTAAATTATTATTGTAGGTTATTTTATTATGCTCTTTTTATTCAGTAATTTTGTATTTAATCCTTTATAGGGAGCTACAGCTTGCAAGCAATTTACGTTTCCTGGAGAAACGAGTAATTTTTAATTGTTACTGTTTCTTATTGTCATTTTAAGGCAATTTCTTTGAAAGTATCCATTCCTTGCAATATTTGCTTTATAATAAATAAATATCATTAAAATCTAAGTTTTAACATTTTGGTCTCTTCCCGCACTGTCCTTCGTTATCACCTCTTGTGCCTGAAACCTCATTCTATCGAAATCCCCTAAGATGTACCACATCCATTAAGGTACACCTTTTCCATGGTACCTCAACCCCGGATCGAACCCAGAACCTTCATTCAGAGACCACAAATTATATTCTAAAAAAAAAAAAACTGGTGCAATCTAATATTTGTCTTATACATTTCAGTATATCGTGGCTAGCGCGGGAGATCTGCGGGAAGGCGGAAACAATCCCAGCATATTACACAACTGGTTTCTTTCCGGAGAGCAGGTCTGTCTGGTGCCACAAGCAGCTTTGGTGAGTGAGTTGTTCCAACTTTCCAGCCATGCCAGAAATAATAGATGATAAACTGTTAAACTCTCGGGCGGCCTACAAAGGTCAACTCACCCGTTTTCAAAAATATTTAGCTACTCTACCGAAAGAGGAACAAAACCTTGATATTATATCTCAGCGTTTAAAAGTTTTTGAACAGGCGTACGAGAAATATGATCTCGTGCAACTTGAAATTGAAATCAAAAATCCAGAACATCAATCAGATAGGGAAGAAGTAGAGAGTAATTACTTTGATACACATGCTCAGGCTGTGGCATTAGTTAGAACTTTGACCCTGGCGTTGAAGGTAGAGGAAACTCAAGGAAGAATTAGCGACCATGGGAATGGTATCAAACCATTGCTACCTAAAATTGAAATTCCGCATTTTTCAGGAAAGGAAGAGATGTGGCAATCATTCTTTGAATTGTTCAGTTCATTAGTACATGATAATGCCACACTTCCAGAAATTCAGAAATTTCATTACTTAAAATCCATTTTGCAGGGACCACCCCTTCAACTTATAAGAGAACTCCCCTTAACAGGAGAAAACTATAACATTGCTATAGAGCTTCTTAAAGGCCGTTATGGCAATGAAAAATTATGTTTACAAAGGCATATTCAAGCCTTATTTATCCTGCCCACCTTGCGAGCTGACAGCTTGTCAACACTGCGAGCCTTAAGTGACATGGTCCAACTACATGTCAGAGCATTGGCACGGTTGAATCAACCGGTCGAGCATTGGGATCTATTCTTAATTCACTTGGTTACTTCTAAATTTGATTCATCAACCTTAAAGGCATGGGAGAGGGAACTAACAAATGACACTTCATATACCTATGATTCGTTGCTTACGTTTATAAATAATAGATGTCAGGTTTTGTCAGCTGTAGCCTGTCATATGTCAGGAAGTGCAGATAACAAATCTAATGTTGTGAAGCCAGTCGGTGCTAAAATAAACAAATCTGCTGTCTTTACTGTTCAACATAATTCAACAGATTGTATTCTCTGTAAAGCACCTCACAGGTTATATTCCTGCGTTGCCTTTAAAGCCCTTTCTACCGACGAAAGACGCAAATTAATAGCTCAAAAAAGATATTGCTACAACTGTCTGTCAACTAGGCATATGGTGCCTGATTGCTTACCTAAAAATACTTGCTCCCATTGCAAGGCTCAACACCATACCTTGCTTCATAGGTTTGAAAAGCCACGTCAGGCTCCTTCCCCTGGATGTTCTAAAGATACATCCCCAGGAGCCAATGCGCAATCTTATACTCAGAGCTCTAGCTCAATTCGTAGTTCCCAGGTGCTACTATCAACCGTGTTATTACAAGTTCAAGATTCCTCTGGTAGATGGCTTGAAGCACGTGCCTTATTGGATAATGCCGCCACCCATGACTTCATAAGTGAGCGTCTCATTAAGAAACTTGGTCTTCCCAAGCAACCTACATTAATTCAGGTTACCGGTATTAACAATAGCAATGTTAAATCTTTGCATTTTGTTCGTGTTCACATCAAAGATGCTGTGAATTGTAACACAACATTTCAGTTGAATTGTCTTGCCATTGATACTATTGGCAGTAATACCCCTAGTAATTCTTTTGAAATTAGAAATTGGCAATTTCCTCATAACATTCAGTTGGCAGATCCAACATTTAATACGAGCGCTCCGGTAGACATACTTCTCAGTGCCCAAGTATTTTGGCAATCTCTCCTTAGCTCTAAGGTTAAAATATCACCAGGAGTGTTTGCTCATCATACCAAGCTAGGTTGGTTAGTAACGGGTCAAGTCCCTCGTAAGTCATTTCAAAATTTCTCTCAATGTCATTTTGTTAATACAAGTCTCGATTACAACTTAGAAAGATTTTGGAAAATCGAAACTATAGATTCAGTTTCACCTTCCTCGGTTGAAAATGAAATGTGTGAAAAACTGTTTCGCGAAACGACCAACCGCAATTCAGAGGGTAGATTTGTCGTAACAATGCCCCGAGTGGATAATCCACCTCTTTCATTTGAAACACACCCTAGGGCTCTTAGAGCACTCTATGCTGTGGAAAGCAAATTTAAACGTGACCCTGTTGTTAAAACTCAATACTCCACATTTATGGAGGAATATGAGGCACTTGATCACATGGAGGTTGTTACCAAGAAAGATGATGCTTCCTATACCCCATCTGAAGTCATTTACCTCAATCATCATCCAGTTTGGAAGAATGAGATTTTAAAGGAAAACATAAGAGTGGTCTTTAATGGCTCTGCATTGGATGCCAATGGAACTTCTCTGAATGACACATTATTATCAGGCCCTCCAATTCAATCTGACATTTCTTCTGTTTTGATGAATTTTCGCTTGTTCCCTATCGCAGTGATATCTGATATCAAGCAGATGTATAGGCAGATTTTGGTCGATCAACAACAGCGCGACCTTCAGAGAATTCTTTGGCGCGACGAGCCTACTAAACCTGTCAAGATTTTTCGGCTAAAAACATTAACCTATGGACTAAAGCCCTCTGCTTTTTTAGCCATACGTACGTTGAAATTACTTGCTGAACAGGATGGCCCGTTGTATTCTCCTAAGGCTTCTGAAGTGTTAAAATCATCATTTTACGTTGACGATTTTCTTCATTCGTTTGAGTCAGTATCTGAAGCACTGCAAGTCTCTAATGATTTGACGGCTTTGCTTTTGGGAGGCGGATTTTCCTTGTGCAAGTGGAACTCTAATTCGGAAGAATTTCTTTCTAAATTTCCATTAACTTCAGTCTATAACGACTCAGTAGAGCTTCTTCAAGAAAGTAATTCTATCAAAACTCTAGGCATCTATTGGAGTCCTCGAAAGGATTTTTTCTTTTTCAAAATTAATCTCAGTGACATCAAACCGCAAACTAAGCGGCAAATTTTGTCTGAGATTGCAAAGATATTTGATCCTCTCCAATTTTTGGCGCCAATTATTGTCACAGCAAAGCTTTTCATGCAGGACCTTTGGTCCTTGAAAACTGGTTGGGATGAACCAGTTCCTTCAGAGTTGCAAAAAAATTGGATTTCTTATAGAAATAGTTTGGAAGATCTCTCCAATGTTATTATCCCGCGAGTGATTATTCCCTTTCCCTCCTGTGGAGGATATGAACTTCACATCTTTGCCGATAGCTCATTGAAAGCTTATGGGTGTTGTGCGTATATTGTTTGCCGTAATTTTGTCCAGTCATATTTCTTTTCCAATTTAATTTGCGCTAAGTCAAAGGTGGCCCCTCTTAAATCTTTATCCTTGCCACGACTGGACCTTTGTGCTGCTCTTCTGGCGGTTGAATTATCGGTCAAAATCCGCCAATCTTTGAAAATCCGATTTATTAAAACTTACTTTTGGAGTGACTCAGCCATCACGTTGGCATGGATTGCCAAACCTCCCTCGCATTGGCAGGTGTTTGTAGCTAATAGAGTGTCCAAAATTCAACAATTGTCTAACTTTGAACAATGGCATCATGTATCTGGCAAGGAGAACCCTGCAGATGTCATTTCTCGGGGATGTTCCCCTCTTATGTTGGCTAACCTGACATTATACTGGCACGGTCCCCCTTGGCTTCTGCAAGAACCTTCCGCTTGGCCAAATTTTCCTCTTCCGGAGTTATCAGACTTACCGGATGCTGGTAAGATTACTGGATCTTCTCTTCTCGTTTCTGACTCTCCCCTTCTCTTGCAGCGATATTCCTCTTTCCATAAATTGGTGAGGGTTATGGCTTATCTCCTTCGATGGAAATATTTTGTGGTAGAACAACCCCTTTTTTCTAAGCCATATTTAACCCTTTCTGAATTAGGTTTAGCCACTACAAAAATCTTATGGCTTACTCAACAAGAAATATTCTCTGAAGAATGCCAGGTGTTGTCCCAAGTTCAATCCCTTAAGAAATCGAGTAGGCTTTCCTCACTCGCCCCTTTTTTGGATACTGATGGTTTACTAAGAGTAGGAGGACGTTTATCTTTGGCTGATCTTTCCGAGGATAAAAAACACCCAATTATTCTTCCTTCAAAGCATCATGTCACTTCCCTAATCATTCGTCAGTATCATTACCAGCATCTTCATGCTGGAACTCGTACATTACTTTCTGTCATTCGTGAAAGGTATTGGCCCATAAACGGAGTCCATGAAGTTACCTCTGTTATCCGGAAGTGCATTCCATGTTTTAAATCCAACCCTAAAATTACCACTCAGCTCATGGGTGATCTTCCCAACTTTAGATCTGCGCCTGCTAGACCCTTTGCCTTTACGGGGGTGGATTATTCCGGGCCTTTTGTTTACAGAAGAAATTCTCCTGAGGCCAAAAAATGTATTTTTGGAAAACTCTATATTTCGCAGTTTGTATGTATGGTCACCGGAGCAGTTCACTTAGAACTAGTTACCAACGCCTCTACTGCTTATTTTTTGGCAGCTTTTGCCAGATTTTCTGCCCGCCGAGGTCTTCCTTCAGAAGTATTCTCAGACAATGCTAAAAATTTTATCGGAGCTTCTGAGCAAATTAAGAGAGCTCTTACTCAAAATTCAGCGCTGGAAAGGATTACTGATTATGCTCACCAGAGAAATTTCAAGTGGCACTTCATCCCCCCTTATGCACCTCATCAAGGTGGGCGGTGGGAGTCTTGTGTGAAACTCACCAAGAAGCACCTTAGACGTGTTTGTGGCCACACCCCCCTTTCTCATGAAGAGTTTAATTCCTTAATTATTTTTATTGAGGGCATAATTAATTCTCGTCCTTTATCACCCTTATCTAATGATCCTTCAGATCTTCTACCATTAACGCCAGGCCATTTTCTTATCGGTGGTCCGTTGACTGCCTCTCCACCTTTGTTATATTCTAATTCTCAATCTTCTTTAGCCATTTCTTGGCGCAAAATTGAAAGTTTGCGCAATAATTTTTGGCGCCGTTGGAGGTTGGAATACCTCAGTTTGCTTCAGCAGCGTGGTAAATGGCTTGTTTCCTGCTCTAACCTTCAGGTGGGGGACTTGGTGCTTTTGAAAGACCCTAGTCCTCCTCTTGTTTGGAATTTGGGTAGGGTTGTTGAGTGCTTTCCTGGCAGAGATGGTAGGGTTCGCGTGGTAAAACTGCAGACTTCTGCTGGTCATTTTCTTAGGCCAATCACCATGATTGCTCCTTTGCCACGCGAGGCCTAACTTCTGCGCTTTCTTACTGTAATTTTTTCTCGCCCCTCCCAGCATGTTCGCTTCTGCGAATGTTTTTTGTTGGCTATGTTTCCCTTACGGTGTGAAACACACGTTCAATTTTTCTGCCCCATTATTTTTTATTTTCGTTAATTGCAGTCTGAACGCGGTGTTCTGATTTGTTTAGTATTGGTGTTTCAGTTTAATTGCTTTTCTGTAATATTCATGTCAACTCACCTTTTTTCTGTAGTGTCTTTCTAGACGCACCATACCGTCACATTTTCTCACGAGGTACTGAGCTCTCCCCAGCGGTAATGCTCGCAATGTGCATGGGGCTGTGCTTTGATTGGCTGCTCTTTCACCCCTCCTTCATACTGGAAGGTTCGGCGCGCTGACGTCACTACCGCTATATAACCTTTGGTCTACCGGCCTACAGTGTCCACTCTTCTCCACTGATCACCACTGCTCGCTACGTACCTGCTGGGGTTATTGCCCTCTCGGGGTACCTCTTGCAGCCGGAGGCCCTTCTCCGCCGTCAAAATCTCTCTTCTGGACCTGGCTGCCTGCCCGGGCAGTCTAAACTCATCGGCCTTCACTTCGGCCAAATCTTCAACACGGATCTACTCTGCAAGTCTTGATTATAAGGACATAACTTCACCAGCCGAGGGAGTTACTACCAAGAGACTCTCTATGCTGGTCGCTTTTTATAAGGAGAATCTACCATCATCAACTCTAGTTCCGAACCCGGAACCCTGGAGTATGCCTGACTGACCTCGCACAAGCCCCGAGCGGGCGCACTAAATTACCGCCAGCTACTGATGTCCTCCGGCAGCCGGCCTACCTTCGGAAGATGTTTAAGGAGATCTGATACTTCCTGTATCACACATCAGAAGAGGTGGTAACCCTTTCACTTCATACACTCTGCCCGGATTCTTTCCGTAATAAGAGTACTTTGTTTTAATTCTACTCTGGGATGAATTTAAATTATTATTGTAGGTTATTTTATTATGCTCTTTTTATTCAGTAATTTTGTATTTAATCCTTTATAGGGAGCTACAGCTTGCAAGCAATTTACGTTTCCTGGAGAAACGAGTAATTTTTAATTGTTACTGTTTCTTATTGTCATTTTAAGGCAATTTCTTTGAAAGTATCCATTCCTTGCAATATTTGCTTTATAATAAATAAATATCATTAAAATCTAAGTTTTAACATTTTGGTCTCTTCCCGCACTGTCCTTCGTTATCACCTCTTGTGCCTGAAACCTCATTCTATCGAAATCCCCTAAGATGTACCACATCCATTAAGGTACACCTTTTCCAACTACCAATAAAACTTCGTCTTATGTAAAACTCGCAGTTTACCAAGTTTCGTTGTAATTCCGATATTAAATCCTGAGTAATTGGATTAAACGTCTGAGCAGTGTGCCCATCCACAATCTTAAATAATGTGAGGAATCGTTGTTATTGTACCTTTTACAGATAAAGCTTCTCATGTGTGTCTACCTAGCGATGAGTGCTCTGAAGATCGAACTAATGATTTTCAAAAGAGTAGGACGACTAAGTAATGATTACTCCATCGTACATGCAGAACGGACACTGATGTCGAAACGACAATTCAAATACCTAGGAATTACTATGCACAAGTAACAGGGTCAACTTTTATGGTACAGTACATGTGCAGTCGCACTCAGAGCATCTACAAAGAATGTCAATGAAGTCAGCTATGGAACTTTTTAGGGTTAAAACAGTACCCTCAATCACATATGGGCTAGAGGTAATTTGGGAATGCCTATCATGCAGACAACTACAAGAAATCAAAACCCTGAAGCCAAGGTATCTAAGAATGGTGTTGTGGGTTTCAAACTTCCTCCTCTCACGTTACGCGTATGGACTAGCAAGAGAAACGTATTTGGTAGAAGACCTCTGATTACAATGAGTCGTCAAGTTAAAAAACTACTTTAATCAACTTGTGAAAAAGAATCATTTTCATGAGAAGCGTTTCTCTGGACTTTGCCTCACGTATCTTTTGTGTTTGTTGTTTTCTAATTATTGCTTTGTGTTTTTGGTTTATGGTTTTGTGTTTGCTTTGTGCTTTTGCTTTAGAATTTTACTTTTTGCTTTTCTTTCTTGGTTTTGTGTTTATTTTCTGTTTTTGCTTTTTTGAATTTTGTTTTTTTGCTTTGCCGTATGTTTCTTGTTTTTTGTTTCTGCTTTTGCTTTTGTTTTTGAATTTTGATTTTTGCTTCGTCTTTTTTGTTTTGGTTTTGTGTTTGTTTTCTGCTTTTGCTGTTTTCTGATTATGCTTTGTGTTTCTTTTTTCTGTTTTTGCTTTTATGTTTTAATTTTGCTTTCTGCTTCGTGTTTTCTTGGTTTTGTGTTTGTTTTATGAAAAAACAAAATAAAACAAAACAAAATCAAAATAAAACAAAATAAAATAAAACAAAAACAAACAAAAATAAACAAAAAATCAAAACAAAAAATAAAACAAAACAATTTAAAACAAAATAAAACGTAATAAAATAAAACAAAACAAAATAACAAAATAAAATAAAATAATAAAATAAATAATTTTACGACATGATCCTTATTCGCAAGTGGATTAAACGAGTTTTGTAACTTGACGACTCAAATACACTTACCATCCATACCAGCATGTGAAGAACTGCTGCGAGAACTTCAAAGGAAGAGAGATTCCACTACAGAAACTTTCTATATAGATGCAATGTTAAATAAGAAATAGATGCGAGCAGAGTATTATTTCCTTCTTCTTCTGTAATTTGTTTACCAATTTGATTAAAAACTTAAGAGCTATGGCACCTAGTGACGAGATTTACGATTCATAGGTTTCACCATTGCATCTGCACTAGGAATATTTTCCTTCAGGCCTGTCACGAGTGTACGTATAAATGTACCGTGCAATAATCAGTATGGTACATTCCACACTATGGAGTGTAAAACGAGACCAATATCTCTGACTAAATTTTGCATAGATGTGAACTGTATGGATTCGGTATTTAACGAAGTGCAGTGAATATTAATGAATAGAAGGGATCTTTACTGCCTCAGTCTGGAATGGGAGTACAGATTCTTCGGACTCAACTTCTCAGACTATGTGTGTGATTTTAATATATGGCCATTAGCAACAATACATACGTATGAAATTAGTTTTTGTTGCAAATATTTGGAATACTTGATGTTTCACGACAACGCCCTGTCCATTTGTTTGTTTGTTTGTGTGCCCTCTCCACCATATGTTACGACCAAACTTCATATTTTAAGATAATAAAATGTATATGATTTCAAAATCACTAAACGGACCGAGGGGTTTACAGCAAGACAAGTTGCATGTAATGTATTCTTGTATATGCCTATTGACAAGCTTCAGACACTCAATGAAATGTTTAATTAATATTTCATTTCATTTTATTCTATTTAAACAAATAATAGTAGAGTCCAAAAGGAAATCATGGGAGGAATTTTGGAGTCAAATTAGAAACGTTACGTCAAGCGGCAGGAAAGCCATTCTGGAGAAAAGAGAACTAAACAGTGTTATGGATAGTTCAGAGAAACTCACTGTAGATTCCAAGGAAGCATTGGGAAGAAGGCAAGAATATTTCGAAAACCTGCTAAATGTAACTGGAGACGTATCTGGCAATGTGGCAGATTTTGAGATAATGCAGGAGGGCAATGGGAACGGGAACAGGATCACGGTTGAAGAAGTAGAGACGGTGGTAAATAAAGTACAATGTCACAAAGCGGAGGGGTAGATGAAATTTTGCCTGAAATGGTAAAGTATAGTGAGAAAGCAGGGCTAAAATGGTTACATAGACACTCGAATTGCCATGGGATTAAGGAAAGGTACATTCTGACTTGACAAAAGCAGCAATCGCACCAATTTATAATCAAGGAGTGCAACAATTTATTTAATAATTGTCCCAGGCAAGGTGTACTCAAGGATCGTAGAAAGGAGAGTTCGACCATTGGCCGATAATAAGATGGATGACAGTGTGACTTTAGCAACAACGAGTATGTAAAGATCAAATTTCTAGTATGTACCACGTTATTGAGAATTGCTACGAGAGGAATAGACGGTTTTGTTTGTGTTTTGTAGATCAAGAGAAGGCGTACGTTAGAGTACATAGGGTGAAGGTGCTGACCATCCTGAGGGGTTATGGTATGGAGGGAAGGCTGCTACAGGCAATCAAAAGTATTTATGTTGATAATCAGGCTGCACTGAGAGTTGATGAGTTATTGGTTCTAGGTTAATACAAGGGTGAAGGAAGGTTCTAACCTCTTACCACTGCTGTTTGTTTTATATATGGACCATTTGCTGAAGGATATAAACTGGCAGGGTGGGATTGAAGTAGGTGGAAACCAGGTAAGCAATCCTGCTTATGCTGATGACCTGGTTGTAATGACAGACTCCGTCGAAAGCTTAAAGGCCAACATGATAGAGCTAGGAAAGGAATGTAGGTAATATGGTATGAAAATTGGCATGTAAAAATCGAAGGTTATGTCGGCAGGGAAGAAACACAAGAAAATAGAATGCCAGGTAGGTGGAACTATATTGGAGCAGGTGGAACATTTTTAGTACTTAGGCTGTGTATTCTGTCGGGATAGTAGTATGGGGAAAGCCATGGGGTCAAGGTGTGAGTTCCCTGTTGCGATCTACAGTATTTTGAAAGAAGGAAGTAATATTGTAGCAACGAAACTCTCCCTACATCGCTCAGTATTTAGCCCGGCCTCGCTCTATGGAAGCGAGAGCATGGTAGGTTCAGGGTATCTGATACATAAGCTAGACGTAACTGATATGAATGATTGCCGGGACGAATACTGTAGATGGGAGCATTGGCAGGAGGGTACTTGTAATGAAGAGATAAAGGCTGTAAGTTGGAAATGAACACGCTAGATGAAGCTGTTCGTATGAGCTGACTCAGATGGTAGGGTTATGTGAAGAGAATGGGTGGGAAGAGATTACCTATGAGGTTAGAGAAGCAGAGGTGTTAAACGAGTTCAAAGTGATAGATGTAGATGCAGAGGAGGCCACAGTGCTAACTGCTAATAGGGGAACATGGAGGGATTTGTTGGCAAACAGAGGCTTGCAAACTAGACTGGACGCTGAAAGGCAAACCATTCCTTAATGAAAATGTATGAATGTAAGCTTAACTTATCTCATCACATCCCATCTTATATTATCACATCTTATCTCATCACACCTTATCTCATCTCATCGTATCTTATCTCATCACACCTTATCTCATCTCATCGTATCTTATCTCATCACACCTTATCTCATCTCATCGTATCTTATCTCATCGCACCTTATCTCATCTCATCGCACCTTATCTCATCTCATCACATCTTATCTCATCTCATCGTATCTTATCTCATCACACCTTATCTCATCTCATCGTATCTTATCTCATCACACCTTATCTCATCTCATCTTATCACATCTCATCTTATCACATCTCATCTTATTAGCTGTTGACCAGATCGTTGATGGGCCAGTTGTGGTATATTCGAAGAGAATATGTTAACAACCAAGTGTCTCCTCGTAAACAACATTGGTGGTCTTCCTCTGGGGAACATGTATAAAATATTACGCGTCTATCTTTCTCTAAAATAGGCTATTTACCACTGTTACTGACTACTCTACTCCCTAGTATTACTGAAAACTGCTGTGATCGATTTGATAGAATTGTAAGTTATATTCGTATTTTTGTTAACATGATTGAAGTTGAAAATATTGCTATCATTTATTCATCAAAAGCTGGGTTTGGGAAGGAAGTGGCAATTGCGTTAAGTTTGGAACCACCACTACAATTGCCTTTAGTAGAAGTCAGAAATCAGATACATGAGGTTGAAATCGAAACCACCTCTTCTCTGTACTTCTTCTCGGGGCTGATATTTTTTAAAATTTAGGTTAAAAACGTAGATTCTGTTGAAAGTACTACATTTCTCATCATAAAGGATTAACCTCAACGATTAGTTACGCCATATTATTTTAGTCCAGGATCTTGTGTTATTTAGGACTGTTCTGAATGGACGGAAGCATGAACGTACAAGCACGTTGCAGAAATGAATAGTGTTGGAAATATTAGTGGATTATCAATAGTTCTCTGGAGTGAAGTAAACAATGGGATTAAATTAAAGAAATACCATAAGTGTTTCCATTTTGTGTTCAACAATAGTGGAATTATTCCAGATATATTCTGAAATCTTTCATGTTGATATACTGGAGAGAATGTAATTCTATGTTAAATGCGAGGGAAACAAACACGTGAGCACTTAGCTGTTGGAAGCTGTGATAGGAGTTAATTCCCTCCGCGTTGGAAAATAAAGTGTGATGCTTTGTGGAACAGAGCATCTAAGGATGGATTAATGTAGGGTGCTTGACAGTTATTTAGTCTAATCAAATGCTTCAGGTAACAAGGTTCTCAATTATCTCGAGTGACTCTTAGAGCTTTGACCTTTACACCGTTACGAAGTGTAACATTTCATGCGGCTTTAAAGAGCACTAATTGTACTGAACGCAATATATTACATTTTTATCAACTTAGTCTTTCAAAGCTCTTTAGTGCCAACTGCCTATTTGATCCCACTACGTTTAGAAGAGGTCACACTTACACTGTATTATTTCACCTACCCTGCGTTATCATTTAATAATTAAACTAAGTATAATTCCTTGTATAATACATTTTGAGTTGTATTGGGTGCAGCAGTTATGCGTCATGATTTATTGAACAAGATGTTGTCAGTAGTGCCGGGATATGGTGAGACAAGTGGCGCGCACTTCGGGCTGCAATCTAGTCAGTGAGATGATACATGAATCCATACCTCTGACGTGTCGTTAAACAACGCCTGCCTCTCACACCAAGAACTTTATGCTCGGTGATCTTTTAGACCAATTAGTTTGCTGAAAGTCAAAGCTATGCTCATTGAAGCACTCCTGTACTTGTTGTTCTGTTGATTGTGGTTCAATGCTGTATCGAGGTGCACCATCAACATTTGGGAACATGGAACCAAGAGGTATGCACCCAGCTGGAATATAGGATACTACACATAAGATCATATGTGCAGTAAGATATGAATTTACTGCCAGATGGATATGTCCAACACCAGGTAACTGCTATACAGCCACAAGAGTACTGAAGCCTTGCTCGAGGAAATAATGTCTGATGTTTCGAAGAATACTACGTGACGAGACACTCATGGGTTGGAGCTACGATTAATTATACCACGCACCATCTTCTAATCTTATGGTATCCAACTTGCATGCATGGGGCATAAGCCACGCTGATGAATCTTGACTACAAGAGATTGGCGTCTAGGGTGTTTGGCTGGTGTAGGTGTAGTCCATACGTGTTACTTTGTTCGGATGCTTTCTTTATGAAGACGGAACTTTCAAGGTAAAAATGTGACCAGTAACTAGTTTTAATAAGAAAACATAACTTTAGTCAAGTGCTGTGTGAGGGATGATGTCCCACCTAGCACTGACGAGGTCAGGGGCGATGATGAACCGACGAGTCTAGGGTATCGATGCAGTGGAATCCAGATGGAAACCCAGAGTATCCGGAGAAAACCTGCTCCACCTTCTTGTTGTCCAGCAGGAATTTCACAAGCCCCGATGGTATGGTTAACGGTCTGAACCATGGTGGGGCAGGCCAATACCTAGTTATTTACTAAATACAGGTGTTTCAAAACTGAATATGTGAGCTTTGAAACCCAGTTGTCATCCTGAATGTGTGTTTTCCTGAGTTCCTTCTCACACACTTTAGCCAAATACAGGGATGGTAAATTGCCTCAAATCCTTACGCTAACCCAATTATCGACCCTTAAAATTAGTGCTACACACACAACCATAATCACCAGAGAATCATTTATATGCACGGAGCCGATGCCCATCGTGTCCCAAACGCCTAACTTAAATAACAAATGTCACAAAATCTATACCCAAACAATTAATATAGGCCTAATTATGTAAATCTTATCTTGTTTTATAGTCATGGACTGTCATTAAGTCCTGCTCCAAAAGCGTTTATCATGCATTCTGTTAATGCTCAATTCACGTTAAGCTTGAACAGATTACACCGGTGCTTCAGTTAAAACACTTGAATTGGCAGACCAAATCAACATCCATGTTGCCAACTCTGGTACAGTACATACTCTGCTGGCAGTTGGTACCCCTGCTGAAAGGGTCGTTGACCCATTAAGAGAAGGGTCGTTTTCTTTATCTGCGTCAAGCATCACCCACTAGCTTGCAGGTAGTTGTGGCTACCGGACATGGTGCCAGCGTATGTAATACAGTATCTACTTGAATATGAAAATCCACAGCCTGCTTCCAGTCTCCGACCGGGTCAGGAATGGAATGAATGAAGCCCCCATCTAGCGGCGAGGATATGGACTGTGCCGGCTGCCGAGGCCTGACGCACTCCTCTGGGGCAATGATTAAATGAATGACAGATGAAATGAAATGATAGTGGAGAGTGATGCTGGAATGAAATTTTGACAGGGAAAACCGGAGTACCCGGAGAAAAACCTGTCTGCCTCCGTTTTGTCCAGCACAGATCTTACATGGAGTTACCGGGATTTGAACCACGGACCCAGCGGTGAGAGGCCGGCGTGCTGCCACCTAAGCCACGGAGGCTTCTAATACAGTATCTACTTAAACAGTGTTAATCATGTATATACAATTGTCAAATATATTTCGTTATACAGTCCACCACACCTTATTCTATGTATTCGACATAAGTCTTGGTCCTCCGGGCACGATTATATGGCAAGGAAAACCGTGAAAATTGAACTCAGTAATCCAAAGACAGCATGGCATGGGTTGTTAGCGGCTCTGCGACTACGGGACAACAGAATTCATCATCCTTGTAAGTCACCGATCGTCCCTAATTATTCCTTGTGACTAATATGGATTCCTTTGTCTCTCCAAAAAAACTGTTCGTTTGTACTTGCAATGTATTGGTATTGCTAGTGATCGCACATAATTTCCCTCGTAAAACTGTATGTTATTTGTACGCAGTTTTCCCGCAACTCATCGAAAGAAAACCTAGAGTTCATATTTGTATTATGTAAAAATGTTAGTTATTTGTCTTTTTGTTTTGTCATTTTTTTATGTATATGCATTTGGTCTATTGTGATTTTATACTCTCATTCAGCAGTTTATTGGGAATTGCTAGTGCAAAATGGAACAAAAAATAAAATCACTTTGTATCAAAAGGGATAGATTAAAAGCTAGCTTATCTCGCATACAAGGCTTCGTAGAGAAATTAGATTCTGAATCGAAGGACGTAGATCAGTTGGAAGATCGATCGGCTTATGTATCAAATATCTGGGAAGAATATGAAACAGTTAAATCACAAATAGAGGAATTGAAAGAGTATGAATCCTATCAAGCAGAAGAAGACTCTTATCGCTCTGACTTTGAGGAGCAATACTTAAAAACAGCTGGTCTTATAAGATCCATAAGTGGTGCAATTTCTAAGTCAGTAACTTCGCTAAGTGATTCTATTGGTGAATCAACTTCCAGTTCGCAAACACGTTCAGTTAAACTGCCTCAAATAAGTTTACCTAAATTCGCAGGTGATTATTTAGAATGGCTCAATTTTTCCGATACCTTTAAGAATCTCATTCATGAAGATGCAAATCTGTCAAAAATGCAGAAATGTCACTACCTAAAAGTAGTGTTATCAGGTAGGGCGCAGACGTTTTACAGTCTTTAGAAATATCTGCAGCCAATTAAGACATAACGCGGAACCTGTTGAATGAATGGTTCAACAACCGGCGAGCAATTGTTTCCTCCCATATTAATTCGGCCCTTCAGATAAGCAAAATAGAAGTGAAATCTTCCAAGGCATTAAGAGACTTGTATGACGGCTTCAGAAGGCACATACAGTCGCTATCAGTGCTTGGTCTGTCTTGTGAATAACAATTAGAGTTCACTTCGATACATTTAATAACAAGCAGATTTGACGCTGAAATATTAAAAAAATGGGAGACCTCGTTACCAACCTTTGATCTACCATCATATCACACACTGAACAAATTTCTACTCGAAACATGTAATGTATTGGAATCGATCTAAACTAAGAACTGTGATCGCTCAAAACAGCCGAAGCAGGTAGGCCATTCATCAAAACGGAATGCGTCTGGTTTCAAACCGAGGTCATTCACGAATCCAGGGATAAATTGTTTCCTTTCACAAAAAACTCAATAATGCCCGCTTTACACGGAAGAACATCCCATATTTAGATGCTGAACATTCACTTCTATGGGGGTTTATGATAGATGGAGGGAGATTAAGGAACATAAGCTCTGTGTCAATTGCATGTCAAGAAATCACTTCGCTAACGAGTGCACTCGTTCATGTTGTAAACTGTGCAAGGAAAATCACAATACCTTGCTTCACAGGGACCAAACCCCGATAATAGTCAGACTTTAAATAATAATATTATGTCCAATAATACTTCATTGTCCACCCTTAATGAGCTTCAGAGTATTAATGCTGTTTCATTGCATAATCACCACAATGATGTTTTCTCACATGCATTGTTGTCGACAGCTGTAGTGAATGTCAACAATTCAGAAGGAAAAACCAGTGTTACACAGCGGCTCGCAAATCAACTTTATAATTAGGAAATCAGCTCATCAATTACGATTGTTGAAGACAAATCCTAATATTCTGATACATGGCTTGCATGACACTACTATCATGGTGGGATCGGTGGTAAGAAGAAAGATTTCCTCGTGGTTCGGTTCCTTTGAGCGAATCATGGCATTTCACGTAATACCTTCAATTACTGGTCAGTGCTTGCCCACTAAAAATATCAACATCACTGATTGGAGTATTCCTGAGTTTATATTAGAAAACATGGCGGATCCTCAATTTATTGTGTCATCAACCATAGACATTCTCATTGGAGCAGAATTCTTTTACGATCTTATCAGCGCTGAACAATTTCACCTCGACAGCTTCTCAAGGAAACTACCGTTGTTTCGCAACACGGCTCTTGGTTCATCTGAACAGCACGCAGAAAGCAATTCTTCTTGTCTCTTTGTGTCAGGTAAGATATTCAATGAGCCGGGAAAGGCACTTCTCGGCCAAGGACATTCCGAGCAGATTAGTGAGCGGCTATTTAGTGACGGTCAAAGAAGAAATCCACAGGGCAGGTTCATTGTCCCAGTTCTCCTTAAAGATGTCCCTAATCAGCTAGGTAGCAATGTTAATGAGGCGATTAGACGGTTTCACAGCCTAGAGAAACGTTTTGAAAGACAGCCCCAAGTCAAGAAGGAATACGTACAGTTTATGAGAGAACACATTGAACTAAATCATATGGAGGAAATCCCTAGTAATGAGATAAACAATCCATTACACTACTACCTTCCGCATCATTGTGTATTTAAGGGTAATTCATGGACAGCGCGAAAACGCGTGGCATTTCATGGCTGCTCGGAGGGCGATTCTGTTTTATCGCTCAATGATTTATTAGTAGAACCAATCATTAAAGATGATTTATTCTCAATCTTGGTTAGATTTTGCATGCATCGCTATGTATTGACAACTGACATAGAAAAATGTATCGGCAGGTTCTCGTAGAACTTGCACATACTGATTTTCAGCGTATCGTGTGGAGGAAATCCCCGAAGGACGAGCATAAGCATTAACGTCTCAAATCAGTGACATACGGCTCGTCATGTGCACCATTCCTGGCCACAAAATGCCTCTCTCAGTTGGCGAATGACACAAGGGAGGAATTTCCTGAAGCTTCGGACGTAATACGGCGGGATTTTTATGTTAACGATTTAATGACAGGTTGTGAATCAACTGACGGCTTAAGGACCATTCACACGTGTGTTTCAGATATTGTATTCAGTAAGGGTTTTACCTTAAGGAAATGGTGTTCGAATGAACTCAAAGTGCTATCGAGCATTTCTAATCACAAAGCAGACCCCAAGTACACTATAACGGTAGATGAAGGTTAAGACTTGCAATTGTTAGGGCTATCTTGGGAACCCATCACGGACACTTTCCAGTTTGAGTTGAGAAATGAGTTCAGCTCGACACAGATAGACAAAAGAATAATTCTATCAGAACTGGCCAAAATATTTGACACCTTAGGGCTCCTGACCCCTGTACTGATTAAGGGTAAGATTTTCGTCCATCTGCTGTGGCAAATGAACTGAAATTGGGACGACATTCTCTCAATAGAACTTCAAATTAAATGGATTCATTATATGCAGGACATTGCTAAATTAAAGGAATTCATGGTGCCTCATCATGTTAGGGCAGTAAAATTTGTAGAGTACGAAATTCGTGGATTTTGTGACACGTCTGAGATTGCTTACGGCGCATGCGTTTATGTGAGGGCTCAGACAGGAGATGGTAAAATAAGAGTTCATGTATTGTGTTCTCAGTCTGGCGTTGCGTCCTTAGGTTCAGTAACTTTACCAAGATTAGAACTAAGCAGTGCTATATTACTTGCTCAGTTGGTCGAAAGAGTCATGAGATCCATAAACATAACTAAAGACAAGTGTTTTGTTGGACAGACTCCACAATAGCATTAGCATGGATTTCGGGCCATCCACACCAGTGGAAAATATACGTCGCTGATCAAGTTTCGCAGATTCAACAGTTGACAAACACTGAATGTTGGCAGCACGTCTCTACTCATCTTAACCCAGCAGACATGATCTCGAGAAGAGTTACCGCGGAGAAGCTTTAAAACTCATCATTTTGATTATCGGGACCGTCTTGGCTTTCAGATAATAAAAACGAATGGCCTTCACAACAGAGGCATAGATCTCAAGAATTACATGAAGTTAGGAAAAGTAAAATTGTTCCAGTGTCTTCTACAGAATCACTTGGATCGGATATCATTATCGGACACTCTTCCTGGAGCAAGCTGATTAGAATAACAGGTCTCGTACTCAGATTTATCAAAAATCTTAAAACTAAAACAGACAGATAAACAGGTGCTGCTAATACTGTAGAACTAGAGAAGACTAAGTATTTATGGTGTAAAATTGCTCAAGGCTCGGAATTTTCAAGAGACAAAAAGGCTCTCAAACAAAATTTTCCACTACTCAAGGGAAGCAAATCACATGGATTAGCACCTTATTTGGATGAACAAGGTCAAAGCAAGCAAGCTTGTAGTTTAACGTAACCGTTAATCTCGAGATCATGAGCCACGGGACCTCCTTTTTACGTGGAATCCGAACCACAGGACATGGCATTTCACTTCGAAAATCTCACATGCATTGACCGGGAAACGAACCGAACAAGGTCAGTTACGGGTAGGAGGCCGTCTGAAAAATGCTAAACTACTGGTCAACAGTAGGCATCCTATTTTATTACCAGGCAATCATCGCATTAGAAAAATGTTGCTTGATCATTTTCATTTTTGTTCTTCTTCATGCTGGATCTCAGACATTATTGACAATGATGCGACAACAATACTGGCCTCTATGCGGGAGGAACGGTGCTCGAATGGCAGTGTACGATGTAATATGTGTTTTCAATTCTCGTCTCGGCCGTATCAACCGATAATGGGATCGCTCCCTGAAAGGAGAGTAGTTCCCAGTCGACCATTTGCATCTTCAGGAATTGATTTCTGTGGCCCAGTATATTTACGGCCTCCCTCCAGGAAGGGCGCTCGAATTAATTCATATGTAGCTTTGATTGCTTGTTTTACCACAAAGGCCGTACATATTGAACTTGTAAGCGATCTGTCTATAGCTGCCTTCTTAGCGTCAATGAAAAGATTCATGGCTATACGATGAACTTGCACCCACATATTCACTGACAACGCAACTAATATCGCAGGTGCGTCACGCGAGTTAAAGAAATTCTTTAATGATGGGAATACCAAGCAGTCACCGATAAGCTTTGCTACAGATAATTTATTTATTTATTTATTTATTTATTTATGCTGGTTTACAACAGGGTCTTTAACCCCAATAACAGTAAACCTACACAATTTTAAACAGTAATTCTATTTTTTTTTTTTCAAAACTTAAATCTAATCTTAAATCTAATATTAGCATCTAAATTAATTACATAATAATATTATTTATAGCTTAACCTTAATGCTGTTACATATTCTACCTTTTTATTAATTAATTACACTCATGGCAATGTGGTCATAAATACCTTTACAAATTTTTGGAGACTAAGATTGAAGTCTAGACTTTTATTACCCACTACAGATTTATTGTAACTACTGCAGAATCTAAAAAGCGGTGAATGTTTGAGTGACGTGGCGCATGTTTTCATATTCCTAAAAGTTGTCCACGTTCTTGAGGATAGACGTGGAACATTGAAATTCGGCAACGATAAAAAATAAGAGTTATCTACCGTATAATTTACAATCTTGTGTAAGATCTTGGAATCATTTATTTTCCTACGATCTTCTAAAGCAATAATTTTTAGATTATTCTATAAAATTTTATATGGGACCATATATGGGTAATTTCCGCTCATTTTATAATGCATAAATCTGCATAAATCAGTTATCAGTTGGCAGTCAAAGTGAAAGGTCGTGTTTTTCCCGAGCTCTCAGGTGTGCTGAAATGGGTTGTTCTCTGGAGTGTTATCGGGCGACGATCGGACTGTGGTATGCGAAGGGTAGTCGGGATTTCCGGTGTTTGTGTGTGCGTACGGGACCTAGCAACTTGTGGTTCATAGCCCTAGTGATAGCTGCATTGCTAGTTATTGGTGGAGTGGAAGTGAATCCAGGGCCTGTTACTCCAAATGTGAATCAGGCAAATGATCCTGTGGCAGCTTTAAAGTGTTCGACGTGCAGTAAAACATTGAAGAATGGTGTTGAGTGTGGACTATGTGAGAAATGGTTTCACTTCGGCTGTATTAAGGTCAAGAAGGAGAACTGTGATGTCGGAAATTGGTTTTGTAAAGTACGTGATACGCCGGACTGTTTGAGGGTGCAAATCAAAGCAAGGGATCAAATAATACAGGAACTTAGAGCAAAACTTCGTGAATCAGAAGAAACGGTGAAGGATGTGACTGAACGGCTTTCTACTGGGATCAGTGTGGAAGAGGGCGTGCAGGAGCAAACTGAGGATGACGTTATAATGGGTGATTCTATGATACGATGGAGTGCGAATATCTCGAGGAAATCAGGTGCGAAAGTGCGGTGTTATCCGGGGATTAAAACTGACCAGCTTGCCCAACAAGTGGAAGAATCAAATGTAGAGGACTGTGAAAAAGTTAAAGTGTTGTTGCTACATGTTGGGACGAACGATTTGAAGAAGAGGGCTACATCTGATTACATCATGGGGGAGCTCTACGAACTAGGCAGAAAAGCTAAAAGCAAGTTTAGAAATGCAAAAATTATAATGAGTGGCATTGTTCGGCGGGGAGATGTTCCGTTAAGGCGAGTTAAGACTGTAAATGACCGCATGGACTGGGTATGTGCACAACTGGGATTAGTGTACGTAGAAGCTGACTGCTGCATTGGTGGCCGTGACTTTGCCCGAGACGGGATACATCTAAATCGACGGGGCGCTTTCAACCTAGGGAGCCTACATGACAGGGTCATCGGTTCGTGCCGGCTTTTGTGAGGAGGAGCAGGTCCAGAGGTTGCCAGCCGATGAGAACAGAAGGAGCTATTTCGAGATATTTGCTGTGGAGGTAAGAATCTAAGATTACTGCAGGTTAGTTGTCAGAGTTTAGGAAATAAATTAATTGAATTTTGGAATCTTGTAGAGACGTATTCTCCGGACATTGTCATTGCAACTGAATCTTGGTTATATGAGGACATAAATAGTAGCGAAATAATTCAAGGGACTTACGAAATGTACAGAAGGGATCGGGGGAAGAGAGGTGGTGGGCTATTTATTTGTGTGCGCAAAAATGTAGCTAGTTTCTTCAAGTGGGCTGATATGGATCATGAAATGTTATGTGTACAAATTTCGGATAAAGGAAATAAATTCTCTCTTCAGGTGATAGGGGCGTATAGAGCACCGAAAGATAACTTTTCTCTCCTCGAAACACTGTATGATAAAACTTGTACGGGTAATGCTATGAAAAAGAGCATAACAATTGCTGGAGATTTAAACCTCCGCAAAGTAAACTGGTCTGGTGAGTCAACTAGCTGTGGTCATGCTCAGGGCGCTGCAAATAAATTCTTAAGGGAGGGGGGATTTTCCCAAGTAGTTGACTTCCCAACTAGAGACAATAATAACTTAGATGTTTATCTCGTAAGGCCTGTAGAGCTGTATATTAACTGTCTGAAAGTACCAGGAATTAGTGACCATTCTGGGGTGGAATTAAATATTAGATATGGTGACATTACAAAATTAGACTCCGATGTAGCAATAAAGATCATATTCCAGTATCGCAGGGCGGATCAGGGCAAGTTTCAGGGGTATTTGCATGAGCTATTTGTAGGATGGGCATCGGAAGGAAATCACATTAATATCCTGTGGAAGAACTTTTTGAAAATTTTAAATAGCGCTGTTGATAAATTTGTCCCATTTAAATTGCTGAAACAAAACCCAGATCCTGAGTATTACACACGAGAAATTAGGAGTCTAAAACGGAAAATTAGGAAATTATACAATAAAAGACATGATAGTGACAAGTATATGTTGAAATTTAAGTCCTTATCAAGAGAGCTCGTCTTAAACAAGAGGGCTGCTCATGACAGTCATATGCAAGGTTTACTTGGTTCGGGAGGTGATGGGTGGAAACATTTTTACAGTTATGTTAGGAGAAGAAAGGGAAATTCAAATAATTTGTCGATGATAATGTCCGGTGACGGTAAATTAATTACTGAGAAACAGTCCATTGCTAATGAATTAAATGTCTATTACGGTAGTGTGTTCAATAAATCCAATAGCTGTGTGTTGGACCTTAACGACGAATCAGGGGCTCCCCTGTTCCAAATAAACCAGTCAGCAATTGTAAAGCTAATACAAAAACTACGTTTCAATGTATCAAAGGGTCCTGATAATATTGTTAGTGGAGTACTTAAACTAGGAGGTAGGGCCGTGGCACGATACTTGGAGGTGATGTTTAATGTGTCCATAAACAATGCGCAAATCCCAGATGACTGGAAAAGAGCTACGGTAGTCCCAATATTTAAGGGAGGGAGCAGACTTGAATTGGGCAACTACAGGCCGGTTAGCCTTACGTCCATCGTTTGTAAAGAGATGGAACATCTCATTTGCGACTACTTGAGGGAACAGTGGGAAACATTATCATGGTTTAATGAGAGGCAACATGGATTTCGGAAAGGTTACTCATGCGAGAGTCAGATGCTATCACTTTTTCAAGACATTAACGAATCGTTAGACCATGGAGTTTCAGTCGACGCCGTGGTTATAGATTTTACGAAGGCATTTGATGTCGTGCCGCATGACATGCTACTCCATAAATTAGCTTCGACGAAGATTGATAGAAGAGTAATTTTATGGATCCAAGAATTTTTGACGGGTCGTTACCAGAAAGTGAAAGTCGAAGGCATATTCTCGGATGAAATTACCGTAACGTCGGGTATCCCTCAGGGCAGCGTAATCGGAACTTTGTTATTTTTGGCGTTTATAAATGACTTACCAAATGGGATTCGCAGTGACTGTCGATTGTTTGCGGATGATTGTGTAATATATCGAAAGATACATGACTCACAAGACAATGCAGTGCTTCAAGAGGACCTGAACCTGGTCTATAAGTGGGCGATTATAAATAAAATGAAAATAAACACAAGTTAATGTAGTCTCTTAAAAATAGGGAAAGTGCGAAGGCAGGATTTTCAATATAACATTGGCTCGGAAATACTGGTAGAAGAAGATTCTTGCAAATATTTGGGCGTTCACGTAAGGAATGATATGAAATGGAGTAGTCATGTAGGATGTGTAGTTTCAAAAGCTTACAAATCCCTGCACTTTTTAATGAGGGTATTAAAAGGAAGTAGTACCTTTGCTAAAGAATTAGGCTATTTGTCACTTGTAAGACCTATTCTGGAATATGCTTCGGCGGTTTGGGATCCATATCAAGTAGGGCTCATCAATGAGTTGGAAATGGTACAAAGAAAGGCCGCTAGATTTGTGCTCAGTGACTTTAATCCCAGGAGGAGTGTGAGCCGTATGTTAAAGAAACTTGGGTGGGAGTCACTGGAGGCTAGGAGGATGAAATCTAAACTCTGCGCTATGTAGCCTACAACACGTATACAAATCAACCAGCATGGGGTGAGCTTAGCAAACGATTGGGAAAGCCCACTTACATGGGTAGGAGCGATCATCCTTTCAAAGTTAAGGGCCGACCACAGCGAACAAATTATGGTAAATATTCTTTTGTAAACCGTGCCATTGATAACTGGAACTCTCTACCAGCCGCAGTCTTAGAGCCTTTTCCCAAAAACATAGGTGTGTTTAAGAAAAGACTGAATATTTGTGTAAATACTCCAGTTTAATTGTTGTATAATTGTTATTGAATTGTTATGTATAATTATTTATTTGTTATGTATATCCAATTTGCTACCGGGGGACACACCCACCATTGCAAATAAATGAATGAATGAATGAATGAATGAATCGCTTCTGTACTCCTTCTAGTAATCTTATGTATTTTTACGCCACGGATTCCACGGATTCAGTAGCATTTTAGTCCCCCTGGTTCACCTCATTGCGGAGGGCTGTGGGAGGCTACAGTAAAATCAGCTAAGTATCATCTTAAGAGAATAGTAGGAAATGCTGCATGGTCGTATGAAGAAATGACTACAGTGCTTGTACAGATAGAGGCAGTTTTGAATTCTCGCCCCCTCTGCCCACTATCCTCTGATCCCAATGACCTGGAAGTCTTAACTCTATCCCACTTCATGATCGGTGGCTCATTTCATCTCCCTTGAATAGACTGAAGCGCTGGCAACTGCTTCAGGCTATATGTTCCAGCAATTTTTGGCGTCGATGGTTCAAGGAATACTCCAGCAGCGTACTAAAGGGCGGTCGCCTGGACAAACCCCACAAATTGACACTGGTTATTTTGAAGGAAGTGGACGTGCCTCCACTTCATTGGAAACTGGGCCGGG
Organism: Meconema thalassinum; assembly: GCA_946902985.2. NCBI lineage: Eukaryota > Metazoa > Arthropoda > Insecta > Orthoptera > Tettigoniidae > Meconema > Meconema thalassinum. The sequence continues at coordinate 208,004,718 of OX336389.2, read as the reverse complement.
TTGCAACAGTGCATCCAGGAGCCGACGGAGTTATGCGTGTTGTTACCAATAACACCCAGCGGAGCTCTTTTGAAAAGAGCAGTGTCAATATTTCGTCCATTGTTGAGTGAAGAGAAGTGAAGTGTTTTAAAAGCTTTGTGTACATTGAGTTTACTTTTACAGAAGACAGTTTTTATTTGAACTCTTATTTCAGTTGACTGGAACAAAGTGACAATATTTAGTTGTTTGAAATATGTGCTATTTTAAGGTAGGGCTGTTGGCAACTCTGGTACAGTACATACTCTGCTGGCAGTTGGTACCCCTGCTGAAAGGGCCAATGACCCATTAAGAGAAGGGTTGTTTCCTTTACCTGCGTCAAGCAGCATCCACTAGCTTGCAGGTAGCGGTGGCTACCGGACATGGTGCAGCCATATGTAATACAGTATCTACTTTAACAGTGTTGAATCATGTATACACAATTGTCAAATATATTTCGTTATACAGTCCACAACATTTTATTCTATGTATTCGACACCCAGTTTCGTTGGAGATTTATCCAACAGCATTCGGTTAAGTACTTGGTTACGAGAAATACCAACAAGCTCCGCCAAACAAGCCTTTTTCAGCTTAGATACGATATCTGTAATACAGTATATAGCAACAATGTATATCTCAAAATCTCTCAGCAAGCCGTCAATAATAAACCACACGTTTGAAACGAGTGTGGTGATCATATTAGTAGACGAGTTGATATCTTGCAGTCAGGCTAGTGACATGTCAACTAGAGTGGGGTTACTAAATTATCAGAGTCTACCTATGGACAAGCTTGCAAATAAAATAAGAGTATTGAATTAAAACTGTGTACGAAACTCTACCAACATAGCGAGAAAAACTATTGAACTACATGTTCATTAACACATTAATGTCAATAAACCTGTGGTGTCATGTTTCACTCTTGTGAATCTGGTTCTATTTTTCAATATGTATTATACAATTAGCATGGGAATTCGAAGTTAAAAATCTGAAAAATAATATATAAACAAGTAATTAATATAAATATGTGGAGGGGAAATGGATGACTTGAACATCCAGTAACCCTTGGTACCAAGATAGATGTCCCCGAAGATTATTAGGAACACAATGAATATAATCCAAGGATGATCGGAATAGACTCACATATATTTTAAAGTGCTCCGGCCAAATGTTCCAAGGATTCCTATAATATGCTAAACATGATTCTAACATATGATAGGACCAGGTTCTAACCAAAAAACATCTATCTCAAACAACGTACCTTGAATGAGTGTGTCAAAGTAAACCATTATTGTACGGTAGAATTGCTGGTAGAAAATTAGTATAGAATATTGGCCTCACTTATTCACACAATTGGGAAATAGGCAGGATTTTTTCGTATTTAGTTATGTGAATAACCATTATTTTTAGACGGTCTATTTTCTTACGGAAACTTGTAAATATTACTCTTTAAGCCAGCATTGGGAGTACAATGCATAAATTGAAAACGCCGCAAATATTACTTCAAATACCTAAGTCAGATAAAAGTGTGTTATCTTCAGGCACATGAACTTTGGGCAAAGCATGACAGTCGATGGACACGACGGAACGACTATATTACATTTATTTTGAACTTTATGAATCCTCCTACGGATCGTTTAAACATATTTAAGTCGCAGCAGGTGAGTGAAATATCTGCATTTTAATTTATCTGGAACGAACATACATTTTTCTTAAAGCCAGCCAATGTGGCTCCATTATAAAACGTACATCTGAGTGTGAACTGGAAACTTTAAACTAAGCACGTGGTGAGATCTGTGTTTTGTCAGCGAAGCTGTGGACAGGACAAGTCCGACCTTGGAAGCATTTCTCGGCGCACAGTTAGCAATAGCAAGCAGTCGAGAAGTCATTCACATTTTACATTGCACATTAACTGAAGTTACAGCGTAGGCTATAGTATATTACACGCAAACCCAATGATACATTTAAGCGTGGAGCTGCATAGCAGTGCTTTCTTAATATACATATACATATTGTTAATAAAACTGTAAAATGAATGATATTTGTATACAATCCAAGCCATTATATGAGAGCAATAACCAGCTGTTTTGGGGAAGCCCTTAAATTTGTATTGTACTGACCGAAAGTGTATCAGGACAGGGCTACGTGGTAAATTGTAATTAGAAGGTATTTGTTCCACATGAAGACAATGCATATCGTTCATTGGGAGATAATTTAAGGTGACAGATGATGTTTTACGTCACTGTTGACCATTTTATACGGTGTGTGTCGGGTGAACACACATATTGGTATTTATAAGCTCGTGTTCAGTGGTGACTGGCGTGTATTGAATTTGAGTTTTGATACTCAAGTGGTGATTTTTGATGATGGTACGGGTCGAGATCACTGTTGCTTCTCGACGTGAGGTTATTCATATATCTGATCTTTTATCTTGGTGTCTGATGAAATTACTAAATACACTTTCAGGGCTAAATAATACAAGTAAACAAATAATAATAATGAAATAGTTGATTTTTTTAAACAAATAAATGATTAAATAATTTTTAATTTAAATATTTTTTTCAAAATTTATTATTTTTTCTCTAGATTTGTTTTGATTCGAGTTTTCGATTTTTCACCTGTCAAGTGATGCTTCTATGAATACAATTAGATCAAGCTGACACATCTTGGATCTTCGAATGTAATTTCTAGGCGAATTCATGGAAGCGTAGATTTTGCAGAAGTAACGTCAGACTTGATGGTGATCACGCTGTTGCCAACCTAAATGACATGCATTCAGATGGCAATCGTTAACAAACAGTTGACGATTTGTGTAGGGAGGGCGCGAGTGCGCACAAATATAGGAGGGTATACTATTTGTGTTTGTTATTTATTAACCTGTGTTCCCATTTGTCAATGATCTTATTTTTTGTATTGGTCCTGGACGACAACCGAATACCTAGGGACAGAGAGATGAGAGTGGTTGAGACATTTCTGGAGTCTGAAGCACTCGTTTGTCACCGAGCCTTCAGAAACACCTACACCAATTTCGAGGAATTCGCAGACGCGTTGCAAAGGAGATTTTGGAGTAAAGAAGTGCAACAGGATATAAGGGAAGAAGTATGCACACTCAACTCCTACGCGTTATGCAACCTTCTTTACACCACAGCTCGGCCGACTTCAATTTTTACAGCCTCCGTTAACTGAAACGGAATTACTTCATGCTATCAGTAGACAGCTTCCAAATGACGTGAGAAGGCATCTTATTTCAGCCGAAGTAAAGACGTTAGAGGGAATGGCAGAAATCCTTCGTAAACTAGACCACACAATTTCTACGCCTAACGCAATGCCCAGTAATAATACCAGACAGAGGAAAGTACGTAGAGACGTTCACACAGTCTTAGTGGACCAAACCCAACAAACAGAAGATAACTGCAGTAGAGCAGGTTGAACTCGAACGAACGAGTGTTAGGGAAGGAAGACCATACCAAGCCAGGTATCGGAATAATAGTCAACGGAGAACAGACTATCATAGAAATAATGAAATGAGAAGAAATGATTACTATGATAGGGACAAGAGAGGTAATGGAGGAGGTTATCGCCGTTACAAGAATTGGAACGACGATAATTTCGCCCGAAGGCAACAGCAGCAACAACAACTACAACAACCTAGACAGCAACAACAGCAACAGCAATCACAAAATCGAGGTTGGAGGAACAATGATAATGTCAGGAGATACTATCAGGACCGAGATAGGGAAAGTCAAGAGTATCTAAATAATCAAAGGGAAAGTGAAGAAAGGAACAACCAGAGGAGTGAAGAGATTGAACCTCAACCCACAACATCAAGGCATGACCTAGAACCGAACCTTGGTGGGAGACAAAAAAAAACTCCATTTGGAAAAAGGAAGTAGGAGAGAGGATACTGTTCACAAACGACAGGCATGAGATCGCCGTAAATGAGTTTTACCAGGTATCGGATGACGACTTACTTTATGAAAGAGAGGAGCCAGAGAGAGGAAAAATAGCTAGGTTGCCTATTTTACAGATTATGACAGAAGGAGGGAGTTTGAGAACACTTCTAGATACTGGTGCTAACGCATCAATCTCATCAGAAAGCTGCCATGATAAATTAAAGGATGGAAAATCGATAATATCTATGCCAGTGTCATCTATAAAAGTCCGAGGAGTATTTAACGATAAGACCATGAAATGTAGGATCCAAGCTTTGATGAAGTTCACGATTAATGGTCATGTTTATGAACAGATATTTATTGTTCTAAACAAGATTAGTTTTGATGCTATACTGGAAATAGACTTCATTACTAAAACAGGAGCCGTGATAGACCTGAGGAATGTCATAATTATATTCAATGATAGGGGCAATGAAATTGAAGGACAAGAAAATGAGTACCTCATAGGATATGACATTCTGGAGGAGAATTTGGAAATAATTATTTCAGAAGTGGAATTGGAAAAGTTAGGACACTATGGATTGAAAATTGAGAATTTCGAGGCCTATGAAGCGAAATTAGAAGGATTAATTTCCTAGGGCACACAATTGACCAATTTGGTTACCATCCAAACCAAGATAAGATTAATACCATCTTGAAGTTTCCTAAACCGAAGAAAATAAGAGATGTGAGAGCCTTCGCGAGGTTGTGTCAGTTTTTTAGTAGCCATTGTCCTCACTACTCTGAAATTATGGCACTACTTCATGAGTTGTTAAAAAATAACAACCGATGGAAATGGGGTATTGAAGCAGAGAACGCATTTATTTTAGCTAAGGAGATGCTCAGAGATAACATCAAGCTTGAGTATCCAGAATTTGAACGTTCGTTTATTGTGGAGACGGACGCTTCCAAAGTCGGAATCAGAGCAGTTCTTTACCAAAAAGACCAGAATGGAAATAACCACTATATTTCCTTTAATAGTAGAAAGTTACGGTCCCACGAGGTAAACAACTTCACCACGGAATTAGAAGCTTTAGCCGTGATTAATGCCTTACATCACTGGAATAAGTTCTTAATAGGACACCAGATCATAATCAGAACAGACCATAAAGCTTTGGAATTTATGCTCAAGTCAGACTTATCGAGTGATAGGATGACTTGGTGGACGATTTTCCTACAACAATTCAACGTCACGATTGTACATGTTCCTGGTAAGGAATATTTGTTGGCAGACATTCTATCCAGAAATCCTACAGCGGACAACGGTGTGAAAATTCATGTAGTGGAGATGGACGATGAAGATCAGGCAACGCTGGAGCGATTGAGAAGAGTAGCTGTAAGTCAGAAGAGACACGCAAGTTTGAGGAACTTACACAGATTCATGTCAGAAAAAAATTCAGAATGATGATGAAGATTATGAGGAAACTAGGAATGGAGCTACACATTATGTACTAGTAGAAGGCATAGTATGCAAGTACGTCAATGCTAACCACATGAAGGTGAGAATTGTAATTCCACCAAGATTGAGAGTGCCAGTAGTTTGGTTGGTGCACAAAAGCATTGGACACAGAGGGGTCGATAAAACGTACAGTACTGCACAATAGAAATTCTATTGGAGTAATATGAGAGAATCTATAACAGTCAGAATCAGGTCAAGTGAACTATGTCGGAAAAATAAGTATAATTCGGAGCTTTTGAAGGAGAAACCAAAGGCCATTATACCCACTAAACCTTTAGAATTGTTCAGCCAGGATATCTTTGGCCCTGTTCCAAAAGCTAGTAGGGGTAACAAATACTTACTAGTCACTATGGACGTTTTCTCTAAAATAGTCATGATGAATCCGATGCAGAAAGCAACTACGAAGACTGTATTGTATCATTTAGAGAAAAACATTATTCCTAAGTTAGGAAAGCCTGAAAACTACTGACAGACCATACGCAGTATACTTCTACAGAATTCCAAGAAGCCATGGAACGACTAGAGATTGGTCATATATTCAGTTCAATCCACAGACAAATCCGATTGAAAGAACAATGTTGGAGTGTTCCAAGTACATACGCCTTTATAGCTCAGAGAATCACGCTAATTGGGTAAGCGTAGTACCACAACACGAGGCATGAAAGCCCGAACGAAGATCCAGTGACGCTCCATTATGATGAGAAACCAGTCAGACCATGGAACGGAATCTTCAAGCTGACGAACCATCGATGGAACAACGCATAAAATTCGCAAGAGAGCACTTGAACAAGCAAGCAAGCTGAGAACAGATTGTAGAGAGTGAGTGGAAAGAGATACAGCAGATCACTGGAACTTGGAGAATTAGTTTTGGTCAGAATTCCAGTAAAAGCAAGTGTATTGAAGAGGGTATACATTAAGTTCTCTAATGTCTTCAAAGGTCCACTCAAAGTAGGAAGAGTGTATGGAAATAATTGTGGTCAGATCGTGAGGATAGAAGATGATCGTCCCATTGGAAAGTACAACCATTCAAAATTAAAAAGATTTTATCCCAGGATAAATTCGGTTCCAGTTATGAACAAGTCGAGTGTTAAATAAAGTCTATGTTATACTTTAATTAACAAGTCAGGAGGGGATCTGAACTCGAATTCAGCCTAGCTTATGGCATTGACAGAGCCGAGGATCAAACTGACTTGCGAACCTAAGGATGTAAGAAATGGAATTAGGAATTGGAAAAATATTTTATTAACACAATTATTCTAGGAGGTGAATGAAATATAATGATAACTTTTTGGAAAATTTTGGAGCATTTTGAAAGAATTAAATTTGGGAATATTTCAGTGAATATTATTGTAACCAAGGGTGAGTCCAATCTTCAGACACTGGAATATGACCAAGGCTTCAAGTTAGCAAGCCTAGGACTAGTTTTGGTTGGCCGAGGTGACAATAACAAAATTGTGCACACGACACTCTGATAACAGGCTAGAACAATTAGTTTTTCTTGATAACTCAGCAGCCAATCAGAATGAACCACAAAATTTTTGAGGGAATCGCTATTATATTAAATTTGCACATATAAAGCGATATTAGCACTTCCACAGTTTCAGAAGAGAAAATGATGTTTTATTATCAAAACAGAATTATATATTATTGGACAGGAGAGAAGATATGAGCGAAATACAGTTTATTTGGACTGTGTGCGAGGCTAGAACTCCATTTTAGTCTGGCACGCGCGCGATTGTCGAGAGCGCAGAATTCATTCCTTCTTAGCGACGTTTAGAGAGAAGAACTGTGTCACTGAAGCACAGCCAGGAGATTTGACTTGACTGAGAAGAGACACCACACTTGCCGAGGAAGATGAGGAAATGCCGGCACTCAACAATAAGCATTAACTTGCAGCTAGAGGCAGCACTTTAAAATACAACGCATATCAGAAGATTTCAATTCTAAAACATTATACTTCTACACAACGACTAGTAGCATAGTATACACCAGCAACTATAACGAAACATTATTTCTACAGTATATTCATCACGCAATTTACGATGATAAAGTCTACAAGTCAAGGGGGGGGGGGATGTTCCCATTCTACTACTGTTAAGCAGATTGTCATGAAGCACTAAACAATGGAAGGAGGTTAATCTACATTCACGGAGTGGAAATTCAGAGTGATCTAGACAACTATGAGTCGATGATTCTACTACTGCTATGCCATCATGCAGTTTCCTGAATTTGCCTACAATAATACTACAACAATACTACTTAAATACCCACTAACAACTTGGGAGATGTCAACCAGAGACTTTCAACCTACAATCATGACGAGATGCTACACGAGACCAGCGGAGAGGGGAGTTCGTTTGTTCCGGGTTCGAGTTACCAGACTTCTTGTCGAGAAGCTAGAAGATCCATTAGCAGGATGCGAGCCATTAAGCCCAGGTGTTCACAACACAGCGCTGGAGGGAGCCGCAAAGCTGATTGGCAAGCAACCAACAGGAACTCGTTTCCAGGCGAATGGCGAACGCGTGCCAATCCAGGAGAGGAACAACTTGAATATCAGGCCAGGTATCACGACAGCAGATCACCAGAAAGGTAGAAAATTGATTGTTCTAATATCTCAGTAGTTTGATGTATTTTTGAGGGTATTTCAGATGTGGCCATCTTGTATGTAGATTTTCTTACTCATAACCCATGCTATTATGTTGTCAATTTAAGAGATTCAACTGTAAATTTTATTCTACACCAGCGTGTGTCGTTTTTGACGTAATTTCATTGGTATTTGGATTTTTGATATTCCGTATTTGAATTTTAGGGAAACGTTTAAATTATGCTCACCTTGAAACGAAACTGTTTTATGAATGGAATGCTTCGATAAAAATGCATAACAACAAACAGAATGCGTCAATATTGCTAGATTGCATCGTTATATGGGGAAAGCATTATTAAAAAATGCTAAACCATTTGTAATAAATATTTTATTGTGTCAGAATATAAATGCAACATTTATAAAAATATTCTTGGAGAATAACAATCCCAATATCGGAATGTTCTTGTAATACGACATTATTATAGTCATTAATAATAATTATAACAGAGTCATACATGAAATAGGATCATATTGTTGATATCCAGAGTCAAATGATGCATATAATTAGCAACAATTATATTGAAATAATTGGGAAATACGAAACCACAGACCAGGTGATTTGCAGATCAACCTGAAGTCTTAGTTGAAATGAAACACGTTTGTAAATGAATAATTGATTCATTAAGGAATACCAGAAAGGGAGGAAATGCATTATTGTTATTAAAAAGCGAAGACGAGCGGACTATTGTCTATTAATACTAATATTTAATTGTAACGTGGAAAAACATTATCTTGTGAAAGTTTATTAACGAAATGCGTTAATTAAAGACAAGTGGAATATTGTACAAGGATGTATTAAAGTGAACAAAACGTTATTGATATTTAAGGAGCACGAGGATAATTAGTTCGAAGATGAGTTTGTTAGGAGTGCACCATGAACAGTATTTCACAGGTTCGTGTATACTTAGTAGGGTCACTAATTCTTATACATGTTTGGAATGTATTAAGATGGGTTTTATTGAAAGATTACCGTGCATTATTATTATTATTATTATTATTATTATTATTATTATTATTATTATTATTATTATTATTATTATTATTGAAAGGAGAGGAAAGGAACGTGTCGAGATATGTATGCGTGTAGCTAACGCTCTTTTAAGATGTTGTTCACCGTATAAGAAAGTTGATTAGTGTATTGCCGATTGGAGCAAAGTATTTGATACAGTATGTAAAAGAAGTAACTGACATTAGGGTTTGCATTTGTGTTGTACATGTCAGAAAGTGTTATTACGAAATCCACGAAGTTTATTGAAAGTAACAGAGTAGTCCCAGATCGTTCTTCAGGTTTATCGTTTTTTTTAGTCGTTTACCCTCCAGGTTGGTGGAACCCACGGACTCAGCGAGGGAACTCACCACTAACGCCTCTACGGGCAGTGTCCTAGAGCTGGGAACATCGAATCGGAAGGGATACAACTGGTGAGGTGGGATTGGCACCTCGCCCAGGCGGCCTCACATGCAAAGCGAACAGGGGCATCATGAGGGAAGGTAAGGGATGGTGAGGATGGATAGGCAAGGAAGAGGGAAGGAGGCGGCCGTGGCCTTGAAGAAGGTACCATCCCGGCATTTGCCCGAAGACGAAGTGGGAAACCACGGAAAACCACTTCGAGGATGGCTGAGGGGGAATCGAACCCCCTCTACTCATTTGGGCCACCCGAGGCTGAGTAGACCCCGTTCCAGTGTTCCACTTTTCAAATTTCGTGGCAGAGTCGGGAATCGAACCCAGGACCCCTGGGGCGGCAGCTACCCATGCTGACCGCTACGCTACGGAGGCGACTCAGGTTTATCGTAATTTATTAAGTGATATGACAATACAGAGCTGTAATTAACTTAATCGTTCGTTACCAAAGTTCTATTGATTGTAACAGAAACCAGAAAATACCAGTAAAGACATGGTTTGTGAACATGTATTTAAGAATTGTTTAAGAGAAACGGAAACGCAGTAAGATTGTCAGATCACGTAGGATCTTGTATATATGTTCATTGAATACCGTGCTTGACGTGGTAATTCAACTTGTATAAATATTTTAGTAATTTTAATAGTTTGATAATTTGATTCTTAGAACGTAAATATTTTTATGACGATAGTGTATCATATAGGGTAGTTTTTGTTATATAAATCACAGTCTTTTGAGAACAGCTGACTTTATCAGACTGTTAAGAGTAACCGAGTCACAGGGTGACTATCAAGCGTAACTTCATTATTTTTATTCACGAATATTTATTTTTGTGTAACTAGAACGTTCATGGAAAGTCGAAAAATGGATAGAAGGATTATCCACTGATGTGAATATTTTATTTTTATCTTTAAATTAATTTATTTGATGATAGGGAATTTTAATGTTTTGTAATCATTTTAGTTTATTAAATTTACAGGCACTAGTTTGTTTGCCTGCCCATTTTTATAGAAACTGATCATCTTTCCATTTCGCAATCGACGTGCGATAATACCGCTGGTTAGTTACTAGAACTCACTTAGTCTAACTTCACCGTTCACGCTCGAGATCCGAGATTCTCGTCCTACCATCTTGTTATGGATATTTATATGCTAGTAAATGTGTAACTAATTAGTAGCGTTATTGCATGACCGGTATGCGCCGAGGGTGTCCTAGTCATACACCTAGAAGGGAAGTGTTGATTTATCTAGCTGGGTATCGACGTCCTTACAATCCTTTCCATCTCTGCGGATATAGGTGGTGGCTATGCGAGGTTCAGGCACAGTACAGAGGTAGTACTAGCAAAGGGAGATCCCATTGTCATGTTATATATCTTCGCCATCATAACAAAAATGAAATGGCGCCCACCGAAATGTTCTGAGCTTAAATCAAATTTCAACTTACCTTATCATCCGATCTCTACCAAATTTTGCAACAATATAACTTTATGTGGGAAGTGCCTTTTGCCCAAACTACAAGGTCAGCAGCCAAATAGATCCAAGATGGCGGATGTATGAATCATGCAAGTATTATAGCCAAACCGTAACTTACGTTTCAACAAGGCCTGGCTTTACCAAATATGCTCATCGTACATAGGAAGGTTTAAACTGTCCTCAAGGAGGTGACCGGTAGGATATTAGCATTTTAAAATGGAATATAATTCCGCAGTAGTGACTAATAGTTCAGGCTGATCGTCTCGTATCGTGCTTGTTCGTGCCGTCCCGTTGTCAAAATGGCGGCTTTTTTTGCTCGTAAATCCATATATTTCCGTAACTTTGCAGGTTTATATCCGTTTAGGAATGCACTGAACAACATACTACATATTTAGTATCAAATGGTTTATAAAAGCAACGCTAATGAAATCGTTCATTGCAAGACAAAATATTCTAGGCAGTTATACTGAAGTTGTTATTAACGCAACATTAGCATTGAGCGTGTTTAGCGTAATGGTAGCGTCTCTGACTCGTAGTTTTGAGGTTCGTGGTTCAAATCCCAATAGGTTTAACTTTTCTCACTTGTTTTTCGTTGTATTTATTGATTTATAACTAACTACTCACACGCTATAATGTTATGCATATATAGTGTGTATTTGCAATCGAAAATATATTACATTTCATTTCAACACTTGACCACATCGATTAAAATTCATTGTCCTTGATTCGCGGTAGAGTCTATTGTTGTTCTTCTTCTGCTTGTTGATTCTTTAGGGGTTTTGCGGCATCATGGTCTAGTAGCCCCGTGTACTTGGGTGCGTGTAGAATTTGTCTGATAACCTGTGTCACTGTGATGTCTGTAGGCTTACTATTGTGTGTACTTTTAAACGAGGAAGGAATAGGGTATGAAGCTGTTGTTGTTGTTTCATTTGACATGCATACACATCATGGTCATTTAGCCTCGTGTACTTGAGTGAGTGTTGAATTTTGTCTGATAACATGTGTTATTGTGATGGCTGTATTAGTGTGTATGTATATATAATTCAGGTGATGATTCAATCAATCAACGTATAATATCCGTATAGCACGTTGTATTTCAACACGCTACTACAACCAACATTCATTTATACTCTTTGAATAGGACAAAGAGGTATAATTATACCCATGCATTTAGGAAAAAGTAGGCTATATGTTCTTTACTGAACATCTTGTTTACAATGAAATGACTAATGAAATGGATAGTTCAATACAAAACAAGACTGTAAATGTACAGGTAATTTTCACTGAAGCTTACCAAGAGGGGTCATTCCTGCAAAAGAAGATCCTTCGCTGTCAGGTTCATCGTTCTTTTCTGAGGCGGTATCGGGTGTAGCGTAGATATCCAGCACACGCCGTCCAATTATTATAACGAAATGCGCCTGGAAAAGAAAATAAGACAATATTATTCCAAGAAATGTCGTGATTCATTCGAAAACGTGAGAGATATTTTCTCATTTTGCAACATGACATCTGAAGCTCTTTACAAAGATGTCAGTTCACAACTGTGATTTACAGTAAATAAAGTTTCGTTTGGTACGCCAAACTACTACGATATCAGCTGAAAGTTTCATGTAGTGATTTGACTTAGAATTTCATCACAACAAAACTCATCACCAGGCTTCGGAAAATTATGCATTTAAAATGCCAAAATATGCATGCAAATATGCACTAAAAAGTGTCTAAATAAGCACTAAAATATGCAATAAAAATAAACATAGATCTGATATCAATTAGTGGTTTAAATTACAAGAAATTAATGTTACATATTAAATATCGCCAAAGTAAAGAAAATTACTTACAGTACTACAACAGATTGCTCCAGTTTGTCAATAAAATTTACAAGTCTTGATTACACTTAATCATTGCATTATGTAATAGGTTTTCAAACACAAAATTGCGACTATTTTCTCTTAAAATGACTTTGTACTCAGAAAACACTCTCTCCACATCACATGCCACAATTGGAGCATACTCCAACTTTACGAAATCAGAGACCTCTAGTATCGATGCACTGTCAATTTTGTATTTGCCTTGGATAATACCACAAATGCTTTTAAGTTTGAGGAGACCGGAATTTTTCAACACTACATTCTGCAATTTTTTCGAGAAAACTAGATTAGTTAGGTTCTTTAGGGATCGATCGACTTCTTCAACAATTCCAATGCTAAAGTGAAGAGGCAGTCCTTTTTCATGCAATTTCTTGATAGCTGAAGGTATGCAACGCAAATAGGAACGAATGAATATAAGTTGCTCACGAACACCATCTTTGCTCAAGACTTCTTGAGCTTCTTTAATAGAAGCAGCTTCTTCAGAATCTTCAACTACTTTTTACTACCTCTAAATAATTGGCATATTAAACAGCAGCTTCGAGCCACGTTCCCCATCTTGTATGAACTGGTGAAGGCGAGAGTGGCACATCATGAACTGCATAAAAAACATTTTCTTTGCGACATGGAGCCTTCAAGAACATTCTTTTCACTGTGGAGATCAACGTGTTTACTTCAGGAAAGGAAGCCCGGACTGCTTCAGCGACTCGATGAAGTCCATGTGCTACACATGTGACGTGTATCATCTTGGAATATAATATCCCAAGAACTCCCATGGCTTTACACATGTAAGGTGCGGCATCCGTGCCGGCCACGATAACATGATCGTAAAGAATGCCTGATGGCCACAGACAAGAAAGTTCATCATTGAAAAATACAGCAACTGTTGAGTGATTCACTTTAGGCAACACAGCCATAGTTAGTAGATATGATTTGTCTCTCTCTTCTTCTTCTCCTAAAATTCCAAACACGAAGTTAGTTATATATATTTTTAATCTACGTCCGTTGTTTCGTCTAGTGAGACCCAAATATATTTTCCATGAGCTCTTTCCCTTCGTTTACCTAACGTTACATTGTAAAGCTCAGGAACGTAATTCTTCCTAATTGTTGATTCATCTGGGACTGGTTGTTTCGTATACTCCTGCAGAAACTGAACTAAGTTATTATTGTTTAGTTTAGCAAACGGTATATTTGCAGAGAAAAATGCTATACACAGATCTTCATTGAATTTACTACGTGTTGGTCCAGGTTTAACTAAAGCAGTGGTTACAAGAACCTGGTGTTTTTTTTATTCAGGTTTACTTCTTTCAATTTATGGTGTTCCGTTGTTTGAAGATGTTGTTGAATATAATACTTTTTAGTTGCGTTTACGACTGTGCTACAGTATTTGCAAAAAAATACACTTCCGTCAGTTGAAAAGTCTTGAAACTCTCGTACATACCCTTTCATTACCTCATTAATAGTTCTCTTCTCCTTAGGCATCTTAAATACAGTAGCTATTTAACGTGCTTTGAACCACAGTCTGTTTCAACTCAACGAAAGTAAAACTGATAAGAACTAATTGTGCATGAAAGGTAACTATTTACGGAATGAGGAAAAGATAACCTGCTTTACGGGAAATACCAAGAATCAGTTCCCACCTAATTGCATTGCAGGAAGACAAAGCTATGGCCGGATGTAGGGCTAGTATTGCTAAATTTAAACACGATGCAAACCCAGCACAGCTCAACATTCCTATTACCTGAAATACATGTAAAATATTCCAAAAGTGTTCTGCAGAAGCTGATGTATATACTCTAGATTAAGAATGTTTTTGAAATATGCACTGACAGGAGGTAAACCCTAAATATGCACTGTTAAGTTAAAACTGTCCCAAATATGCAATTGCATATGCAATATGCAAAATGCATAATTATCCGAAGCCTGCTCATCACGGAATATGGTCTAACCATCCATCCTAAATTGTCAAGCTCCCTCGCGCTATTCGAGACATGACGTTACTTCAGATAGTCTCTGGCCAGCACTGACAGTAATACACACAGTAATGATATGTGAGGTATGATGTCATAGATTCACGTAATATGTAAAATATGACGTCAGTTATGCACATGGCATGCTAGTTATGACGTCATCATCTAAAGGCCAGGCCTTGTCGCTGCAACCGAATTTTTCTCTCACTTCCCGAACGTTTTAAGTCAGCATACTGTTTAAATTGAAGTCCATGCAGCACACAATCCAGATGAGCCTTCCGCGGTCGTCCTCTTCCTTTCTTCCCCAGAACGTTTCGTTCCAGTGAGGTGGTCAGGAACTCATTATGACGTAGGGTGTGACCAACAAATTTTGCTTTCCTCTTTTCTATAGTGAAAATCCACAGCCTGCTTCCAGTCTCCGACCGGGTCAGGAATGGAATGAATTAAGCCCCCAAATAGCAGCGAAGATATGAATTGTGCCGGCTGCCAAAGCCTGACGCACTCCTCTGGGGCAATGATTAAATGAATGACAGATGAAACGAAATGATAGTGGAGAGTGTTGCTGGAATGAAATTTTGACAGGGAAAACCGGAATACCCGGAGAAAAACCTGTCTGCCTCCGTTTTGTCCAGCACAGATCTCACATGGAGTGACTGGGATTTGAACCACGGACCCAGCGGTGAGAGGCCGGCGTGCTGCTGCCTAAGCCACGGAGGCTTCTCCTCTTTTCCTCTTTTCTATAGTAATGATCAATTTTCTTGTTTCGTCTACTTCTTTGAGGACCCATTCGTTAGTCTTTTTCTCCGTCCAGCTTAATTTCAGCATCCTTCTCCGCATGCACATTTCAGCTGCTTCATGGTGTATTAAAGTAAATTGATATAGCCAACTAGCCTGGTGAAAATCTTCAAAATTAACACAAATTGGATAACATGCACGTCAACGATACTGTATCAGTATCTCAAACCAGAATTAAATCACTTGGAAGGCCACGGAATCGAACCCGGGTCCCCTGGTTGTTAACCAACAGTGCTAACCAATACACATGAGGCGTAACCATTGTTTGTCTCTTTGTTTATTTATTTATTTATTTCCTTACTAGCTATACTCGGCATGCGTTGCTATGCCAATCAAAGACAGACAGAAAGAAAGGAGGATAATAATGATGTTATTGGTTTTTTAAGCTGTAGTTCAGTTTTAAGAACCCCCGACCACGAACCGTGCCGTGAAGTGTATTGGAATAGACAGCAATACCAGATAACATGGCGGACTGCTGCCAGTCTCCTCATGTCACCTCGCGATGATTCAGCTAGCCATCTCACACCTGGCGTTGCTGTGTGATAAGTAGGGCTCGGATTTTTAGGTGCAAAAAATTGGGAAAATATTTATTTTTTATGCATTAAAAAACCTGAAATATGTGACAAAAAAGTTAAAAAATTTAATTATAATTTAGTTTATTAATGTGAATATAAACAATATGTAGTACTCACGAATGCACTTTATGCTATGTCTCACTGACGGCTGAAGCATTACAATACACAACGAGATACATCTTCAAGTTGTCCATCACAAATGACCGTCGATTATCGCGCAACACTTATTCTGAAGGCGCGAAACTGCGGCAATATGTGTCTTGCCCTCGAGGTGATGTCTAACTTGAGATCGCTGTTCAACTTAGATTGCTTTACCACATGGTGGGCAGAACAGAACGCCCCCATCAGAAGTAAAATTATCCTTAAATTCTGCAACAGATGAGAGACGATAACTTGTGGTTGCTTTTACTTTAGACATAGTAGAACTGCGTTACACTTCACATTGCCAGAAATGGTTCCAGGTACCTAGGGGAGGGGGAGGTCTAGCATGTGGTGCAATATGGCTCTGGACAAGGAAATCCCCGGCTTCCACAGTGAGTGGCACGGGGCGACAAGTTAAGAATAACACAGCTGCAACCTGGCATACGCTCTGCAAGAAGATTAGATAGCTCACAGGTTCCTCCCCGTTGAAGTAACACAGAAAAAATATTCAATAAACTGAAAGATCTAGCTTACTGATTTAAAAAATGTAAATATTATGTCTTTTTATGTGCTAATAAGTGAAAAGCATGAATTAATGTATTTATAGAAAATATGCTTCAAATATGTATTTACATAAAGAAATATTTATTTACCTAAAAATCCGAGCCCTAGTGATAAGTATACAGATTGTACAATTGGGTTACTGTGGGATTTAAAGAGTTCCTGTTAAGTCTCACGCCCTTTCGTGTTACATAAACAATTTTTAGCTAGAAACCTTACCTGGAGTGCACACAACAACTCACCCAAATTTCATCGCAATCGGATGAATGGTATATGAAGGCATAGGGGACATACATACAGACAGACAAACTATCCCGTAACATTGATTTGTATTTAATTACAAGCTGTGCCCGGCATGCGTTGTAATGCCAATAAAAAAAAAGTGTTGACATTGTAATTTTGTTTCTTGAAGTGCTTTTGGATACACAATTTTTTCTTCAATTTCCGTTAACTGCATCTAAGCTATCGTAAAATGGAGTTACTAATTTATAAGCATTTGTGGGAGCGTGCACAACAACTCACCAATGTTTCATCGCAATCGCATGAATGGTATATGAACGCAGATGGAACATTGATCAAACGCTTCGCGCGCCGTCACTCATTTGTTGAATCAACTCGTGCGCTACCTATTATACAATGGATTTACTTAGTCAAAAACCTTCCCTGCAGTGTGCACAACAATTCACCCTAGTTTCATTACAATCGGATGAATGGTATACGAACGCAGATGGAAATTTGTTGAATCGATTCGCGCCCCGTCACACATTTGTTGAAACTACTCGTGCGCTACCTATTATACAAAGGAATTACTAAAATAGAAACGTTCCCTGCAGTGTACACAATAACTCACTCATGTTTCATTGAAATCGGATGAATGGTATAAGAACGCATACGGGATTTTATTTATACGATTCGCGCACCGTCATTCATTTGTTGAATGTACTCGTGCGCTACATATTGTACAATGGATTTACTCAGTCAAAAACCTTCCCTGAAGTGTGCACAAAAACTCACCCAAGTTTCATCGCTACCGGACGAATAGTATATGAACGCGTACTTTGTTGAAACGATTCGCGTGCCGTCGCTCACTTGTTGAATCTACTCGTGCACTGCCTATTGTAAAATAGATTTACTAAGATTTACTAAGCCAGGTACCTTCTTTGGAGTGTACCCAACATCTCACTCAATTTTCATCGCTATCGGACGAATGGTATATGAACGCATACGGGACTTTGTTGAAACACTTCGTGCGTCATCGATCATTTATTGAATCTACTCGTGCGCTACCTATTGAAAAGTGGATTTACAAAGCCAGAATCCTTCCATAGAGTGTACTCAATATCTCACCCAAGTTTCATCGCTTTTGGACGAACGGTATATGAACTCATACGGGACTTTGTTGAAACGCTTCGCGCGTCGTCGCTCATTTGTTGAATCTACTCATGCGCTACCTATTGTAAAATGGATTTACTAAGCCAGAAACCTTCCCTGGAGTGTACTCAACATCTCACCCAAGTTTCATCGCTATTGACTAATGGTAAAGTATATGAACGCGTACGGGACTTTTTTGAAACGCTTCGCGCGTCGTTGCTCATTTGTTGAATCTACTCGTGTGCTGCCTATTGTAAAATGATTTACTAAGCCAGAAACCTTCACCGGAGTGTACACAATATCTCACCCAAGTTGCATTGCTATCGGACGAATGGTATATGAACGCATACAGGACTTTGTTGAAACGCTTCGCGCGTCGTTGCTCATTTGTTGATTCTACTCGTGTGCTACCTATTGTAAAATGGATTTACTAAGCCAGAAACCTTCAATGGAGTATACACAACATCTCACCCAAGTTTCATCGCAATCGGATGAATGATATGTGAACGCATAACGGACTTTGTGAAAGCGATTCGCGCATCGTCGCTCATTTGTTGAATCTACTCGTGCGCTACCTAAGTAAAATTGATTTACTAAGGCAGAAAGCTTCCCTGGAGTGTACTCAACATCTCAACCAAGTTTCATCGCAATTGGATGAATGGTGTATGAACGCATATGGGACCGTTTTGAAGTGATTCGCGCATCGTCGCTCATATGTTGAATCTACTCGTGCGCTATATATTGTAAAATGGTTTTACTAAAACAGAACCCTTTCCTGGTGTGTACTCAACATCTCACCGAAGTTTCATCGCAATCGGATGAATGGTATAAGAACGCATAATCGACTTTTTTGAAACGCTTCGCGCGTCGTCGCTCTTTTGTTGAATCTACTCGTGTGCTACATATTGCAAAATGGATTTACCAAACCAGAAACCTTCCTTGAAGTGTACTGAACATCTCACCCAAGTTTCATCGCAATCGGATGAGTGGTATATGAATGCATATGAGACATACTCACCCACACCCCCACATACTATCTCGTAACATTTATTTATATACTGCCTGTACCCGGCATGCGTTGCAATGCCAATCAAAGAAAGTGTTGGCGATGTGACTTTGTTTTTTGAACAGCTTATGGATTCCCAATATTTTTTTCTCTTTACGTTAAACACATCTAAACTATTATAAAATTGATTTACTATCTCAGAAACATTCATGGGAGCGTGCTCAACAACTCACCAACGTTTCATCGCAATGGAAGTATATGCGCTACTACACAAAACATAGACGAAAAGGTTCACGGCTCAAGTGTTCTCAAAGGAAGTAGAGTGTCGTTAAACTGCAAAATGTATATTATATTTCTCTGATAAAATAAAGACGTCTAAAATATATTACATTACTTTGGTGAAGGTCTGATGTCATCTGATTTAATGTTTATACCACAACGCCATTCATTTTAGCTCATCCATTTTACGATAGTTTAGAGGCGTTGCAATGCCAATCAAAGAAAGTGTTGGCGTTCTAATTTTGTTTCTTGAATTGCATTTGGATACACAATATATATTTCAATTTCCGTTAAGTGCCTCTAAACTATCATAAAATGGTTTAACTAATTTAGAGACATTCCTGGGAGCGTGCACAACAACTCGGCAATGTTTCATCGCAATCCGATGAATGGCACATGACCGCATACGGAATTTTGTTTAAACGGTTCGTGCCCTGTCACTCAGTTGTTGAATCAACTCGTGCGCTACCTACTGTGATATGGATTTACTAAGTTAGAAACCTTCACATAAGTGTACACAACAACTCATCAAAATTTTCATCGCAATTGGAATTTTGTTTAAACGATTCGTGCGCTGTCACTCATTTGTTGAGCCTACTCGTGCGTTACCGACTGTGAAATGGATTTACTAAGTTAGGAACCTTCACGTAGGTGTACACAATAACTCATCAAAGTTGCATCGCAATAGATGAATGTTATGAACGCATATAGGACTTTGTTGAAACGATTCGCGTGCCGTCGCTAATTTGTTGAATCTATTCGTACGCTACCTATTGTAAAATGGATTTACTCAGCCAGAAACCTTCCTTGAAGTGTACACAACATCTCATCCAAGTTTAATAGCTATCGGATGAATGGTATATGAATGCATACGGGACTTGGTTGAAACGCATCGCGTGTCGTCGCTCATTTGTTGAATTAACTCGTGCGCTACCTACTGTAAAAGGTATTTACTAAGTTAGAAACCTTCACGTAAGTGTCCACAACATCTCACCCGAGTTTCATCGCTATAGGACTAATGATATATGAAGACATAGGGGACTTTGTTGAAACGCTCCGCGCGTCGTCGCTCTGTTGTTGAATCTACTCGTGCGCTACCTATTGTAAAATTGATTTACTAAGCCAGAAACCTTCCCTGGAGTGCACACAACATCTCATCCAAGTTTCATCGCTATCGGACGAATGGTATATGAACGCATACGGGACTTTTTGAAAGGCTTCGCGGGTCGTTGCTCATTTGTTGAATCTACTCGTGTACTACCTATTGTAAATTGGATTTACTTAGCCAGAAACCTTCCCTGAAGGGTACACAACATCTCACCAAGTTTCATAGCTATCAGACGAATGTTATATGAATGTATACGGGACTTTGTTAAAACGCTTCGCGTGTCGTCGCTCATTTGTTGATTCAACTCTTGCGCTACGTATTATATGGATTTACTAAGCCAGAAACCTTCCCTGGAGTGCACACAACATCTTACCCAAGTTTCATCGCAATCGGATGAATGGTATATCAACACATACGGGACGTTGTCGAAACACTTCGCGCGTCGTCACTCATTTGTTGAATCTACTCGTGCGCTACCTATTGAGAAATGGATGTTCTAAGCCAGAAACCTTCCCTGGAGTGTACACAACATCTCACCCTAGTTTCATCGCTATCGGACGAATGGTATATGAACGCATACGTGACTTTGTTGAAACCCTTCGCTCTTCGTAACTCATTTGTTGAATCTACTCGTGCGCTACCGATTTTAAAATGGATTTACTAAGTCAGAAACCTTCCTTGGAGTGTACTCAACATCTCACCCAAGTTGCACCTTAATCGGACGAATGGTATATGAACGCATAGGAGACATACCCACATACACACCCACAGACAAACTATCACGTAAATTGATTTGTATATATATATACAAGCTGTACCCGGCATGCGTTGCAATGCCAATCAAAGAAAGTGTTGGCATTGTAATTTGGTTTCTTGAAGTGCTTTGTTTACACAATTTTTTCTTCAATTTCCGTTAACTGCCTCTAAGCTATCGTAAAATGGATTTACTAATTTTGATTGTGGGAGAGTGCGCAACAACTCACCAAAGTTTAATCGCAATCGGATGAATGGTATATGAACGCAGATGGAACTTTGTTGAAACGGTTTGTGCGCCGTCACTCATTTGTTGAAACTACTCGTGCGCAACCCATTATACAATGGACTTACTAAGTCAGAAACGTTCCCTGCAGTGTGCACAACAACTCACCCAAGTTTCATCGCAATTGGATGAATAGTAGGCCTATATGAACGCATACGGGACTTTGTTGAAGCGATTCGCGTGCCTTCGCTCATTAGTTGAATCTACTCGTGCGCTACCTATTGTGCAATGAATTTTCTAAGTCAAAAACCTTCCCAGGACTGTGCACCACATCTCAGCCAATTTTCATCGCTATCGGACGAATGGTAGGCCTATATGAACGCGTACGGTACTTTGTTGAAACGCTTCGCGCGTCGTCGCTCATTTGTTGAATCTACTTGTGCGCAACCTATTGTAAAGTATATTTGCTAAGCCAGAATCCTTCCTTAGAGTGTACTCAATATCTCACCAAGCGTCATCGCTATCGGACGAATCGTATATGAACGCATACGTGACTTTGTTGGAACGCTTCGCGCGTCGTAGCTCATTTGTTGAATCTACACGTGCGCTGCCTATTGTAAAGTGGATTTACTCAGCCATAAACCTTCCAAAAAGTGTTCACAACATCTAACCCAAGTTTCATAGCTATCGGACGAATGGTATATCAATGTATACGAGACGTTCTTGAAACTTTTGCGTGTCGTCACTCATTTGTTGAATCTACTCGTGCGCTATCTACTGTGAAATGTATTTACTCACCCAAGTTTCATTGCTATCGGACGAATGGTGTATGAACACATACGGGACTTTGTTGAAACGGTGTGCGCGTCGTCGCTCATTTGTTGAATCCACTCGTGCGCTATCTATTGTAAAGTGGATATACTAAGCCAGATTCCTTCCTTAGAGTGTACTCAATATCTCACCCAAGTTCCATTGCTATCGTACGAATGGTATATGAACACATACGGGACCTTGTAGAAACGCTTTGCGCGTCGTCGCTCATTTGTTGCATCTACTCGTGCGCTACCAATTGTAAAGTGGATATACTAAGCCAGAATCCTTCCTTAGAATGTACTCAATATCTCACCTAAGTTTCATCGCTATCGGCCGAATGGTATATGAACGCATACGGGACTTTGTTGAAACGCTTCGCGCGTCGTCGCTCATTTGTTGAATCTACTCTTGCGCTATTAATTGTTAAATGGATTTACTAAGCCAGAAACCTTCCCTGGAGTGTACACAACATCTCACCAAAGTTTCATCACTATCGGACAAATGGTATACGAACGCATACGGGACTTAGTTGAAACGTTTCGAGCGTCGTAGCTCATTTGTTGAATTTACTCGCACGCTGCCTATTGTAAAGTGGATTTACTAAGCCAGAAAATCCCTGAAGTGTACACAACATCTAACCCAAGTTTCATAGCTATCGGACGAATGGTATATGAATGCATACGGGACTTTGTTGAAACGCTTTGCGTGTCGTCACTCATTTGTTGAATCTACTCGTGCGCCATCTACTGTGAAATGTATTTACTAAGTTAGAAACCTTCCCTGGAGTGGAAACAACTTCTCACCCAAGTTTCATCGCAATCGGATGAAAGGTTTACGAACAAATACGGGACTGTGTCGAAATGCTTCACGCGTTGTCGCTCATTTGTTGAATCTACTCGTGCGCTGCCTATTGTAAAATTGATTTACTAAGCCAGAAACCTTCATTGGAGAGTAATCAACATCTCACCCAAGTTTCAGCGCAATCGGATGGGTGGTGTATGAACGCATAGGAGACATACACACCCACACACATACTATCAAGTAACATTGATTTTTATATATATAGACTAGCTGTACCCGGCATGCGTTGCAACGCCAATCAAAGAAAGTGTTGGCGTTGTAACTTTGTTTGTTGAAGTGCTTTTGGATTCCCAATATTGTTTTCTTTTTCCGTTAACCACCTCTAAACTATTGTAAAATTGATTTACTATCTCCAAAAATCATGGGAACGTGCTCAACAACTCACCAAAGTTTCATCACAATAACATGAATGGTATATGAACGCATACGGGACTTTGTTGAAACGATTCGACTGCCGTCACCCATTTGTTGAATATACTCGTACGCTACCTATTGTAAAATGGATCTACTAAGTCGAAAACCTTCCCTGGCGTGTACACAATAACTCATGAAAGGTTCATCGCAATCGGATGAATGGCATATGAACGCATACGGGATTTTTATTAAACGATTCGCGCGCCGTCACTCATTTGTTGATTCTACTTGTGCGCTGCCCATTGAAAAACGGATTTACTAATTCATACACCTTCGCAGGACTGTACTCAACTCACCAAAGTTTTATCATAATCGGATGAATGTTATATGAACGCATACAGGACTTGGTTGAAACGATTGACGCGCTGTCGCTCATTATTGAATCTACTCGTGCGCTACATTTTGTAAAATGGAATTAATAAATCAGAAATCTTTGCGGAAGTGGAAACGGCATTTCTCCAAATTTCATTGCAATCGCATGAATGGTATATGAACGCACACGGAATTTTTTTAAACGATAAGCGCCGTTACTCATTTGTTGAATCTACTCATGCGCTACCTATTGTAAAAAGGATTTACTAAGTCAGAAACTTTCCTGGAGTGTGCACAACAATTCACCAAAGTTTCATTGCATTCGGATGAATGGTATATGCACGCATACGGGACTTTCTTTAAGCGATTCAGGCGTCTTCACTCATTTGTTGAATTTACTTGTGCGATACCTATTGTAAAGTGGATGTACTAAGCCAGAAACCTTCCCTGAAGTGTACACAACATCTCACCCAAGTTTCATCGCTATCGGACGAATGGTATATGAACGCATACGGGGCTTTGTTGGAACGCTTCGCGCGTCTTCGCTCATTTGTTGCATCTACTTGTGCGCTACCTATTGTCAAATGGATTTACTAAGCCAGGAATTTTCCCTGGAGTGTACACAACAACTCACCCAAGTTTAGTCGATATCGGACGAATGGTATATGAGCGCATACGGGACTATGTTGAAACACTCGCGCGTCGTCACTCATTTGTTTAATCTACTTGAGCGATACCTATTGTAAAGTGGATTTACTAACCCAGAAACCTTCCCTGAAGTGTACAGAACATCTCACCCAAGTTTCTTTGCAATGGGATGAATGGTATTTGAACGCATGTGGGACTTTCTTGAAACAAACGCACGCCATTGTGTTGAAGCTACTCACGCGCCATCTATTGTAAATCGGATTTACTACAACTATAACTTTTCCGGGACTGTGCACAACAACTCACTAAAATTTGTTCGCAATCGGATGAATTGTATATGAACGCATCGCCATTACGCATTTGTTTAAACTACTCGCGCGCTATCTATTGTGAAATGGATTAACTATGCCTATGAACATCCCGAAAGTGTGTACAACGACTCACCAAAATTTGATCGCAATTGGATGAATAGTTTATGAACGCATAAAAGACGAACAGGCAGACATTCCTTTATATATATATATACAAGCTGTACCCGGCATGCGTTGCATTGTCAATCAAAGAAAGTGTTGGCGTTGAAATTTTGTTTCTTGAAGTGCTTTTGGATACACAATAAGTTTTTAAATTTCCGTTAACTGCCTCTAAGCTATCGTTAAATGGTTTTACTACTTTAGAAACATTCGTGGGAGCATGCACAGCAACTCACCAAAGTTTCACCGCAATCGGATGAATGGCATATGAACGCAAACGGGATTTTGTTCAAACGATTCGTGCGCTGTCACTCATTGGTTGAATCTACTCGTGCGCTACCTATTGTGAAATGGATTTATTAAGTCGAAAACCTTCTCTGGCGTGTACACAACAACTCATCATAAGTTTCATCGCAATCGGATGAATGGCAGAGGAACGCATAGGCTATGGGATTTTGTTTAAACCACTCGTGCGCTGTCACCCATGTGTTGAATCTACTCGTGTGCTACCTATTGTGATATGGATTTACTAAGTTAGCAACCTACACATATGTGTACACAACAACTCAACAAAGTTTCATCGCAATCGATGAATGGTATATGAAAGCATATGGGACTTGGTTGAAACGCTTCGCGCGTCGTCACCCAATTGTTGCATCAACGCGTGCGCTACGTATTGTGAAATTGATTTACTAAATCGAAAACCTTTCCTGGCGTGTACACAACAACTCATCAAAGTTTCATCGCAATCGGATGACTAGCATATGAACGCATACGTGGTTTTGTTTAAATGATTCGTGTGTTGTCACACATTTGTTGAATCTACTCGTGCGCTACCGACTGTGAATTGGATTTACTAAGTTAGAAATGTTCACATACGTATACAGAACAACTCATCAAAGTTTCATCGCAATCGATGAATGGTATATGAACGCATACGCAATTATGTTCAAACGCTTCGCGCGTCGTCACTCATTTGTTGCATATACGCGTGCGCTACCTATTGAGAAATGGATTTACTAAGTCGAAAACCTTCCCCGGCTTGTACACAAAAAATCATTAACGTGTCATGGCAATCGGATGAATGGCATATGAACCAATACGGGACTTTGTTTAAACGATTCGTGCGTTGTCACACATTTGTTGAATCTACTCGTGTGCTACCAATTGTGAAATGGATTTACTACGTTAGAAACGTTCACATGAGTGTACACAATAGCTCACCAAAGTTTCTTCCCAATCGATGAATGTTATAAGATCGCATACGGGATTTTGTAGAAACGCTTCGCGCGTCGTCAATCATTTGTTGCATCTACTCGTGCGCTACCTATTGTGAAATGGATTTACTAAATCAATAACCTTCCCTAGAGTGTACTCAAGATTCAACAAAGCTTCATCGCAATCGTATGATTGGTATATGAACGCATACGTGACTTAGTTAAAACAATTGTCGTGCCATCGCTCATTTGTTGAATCTACTCGTGCGCTATCTATTGTAAAATGCATGTACTAAGCCAGAAACCTTCCATGGCGTGTACACAACATCTAACCCAAGTTTCATCGGTATCGGACCAATGGATTATGATCGCATACGGGACTTTATGAAACGCATCGCGCGTCGCCACTCATTTGTTGAATCTACACGTGCGCTACCTGTTATAAAATGGATTTACTAAGCCAGAAACCTTCCTTGGAGTGTACTCAACATCTCTCCCAAGTTTCATCGAAATCGAAAAACGGTATGTGAACGTACGGTAATTTATTGAAACGCTTCGCGCGTCCTCACTCATTTGTTGAATCCACACGTGTGCTACCTATTGTAAAATGGAATTACTAATCCTGAAACCTTCCTTGGGGTGTACTCAATATCTCACCCGAGTTTCATAGCAATCGGATGAATACTATGTGAACGCATACGGGACTTTAATGAAACGCTTCGCGCGTCGTCGCTCATTTGTTGAATCTACTTGTGCGCTACCTATTGTAAAGTGGATTTACTAAGCCAGAAACCTTCCTTGGAGTGGTGTACTCAACATCTCTCCCAAGTTTCATCGAAATCGAGTGAATGGTATGTGATCGCATACAGTACTTTATTGAAACGCTTCTCGCGTCGTCACACATTGGATAAATCTCCTCGTGCGCTACCTATTCTAAAATGGATTTACTAATCCAGAAACCTTCCTTGGGGTGTACTCAACATCTCACCCAAGTTTCATCGCAATCGTATGATTGGTATATGAACGCATACATGACTTAGTTAAAACAATTGTCGTGCCATCGCTCATTTGTTGAATCTACTCGTGCGCTGCCTATTGTAAAATGGATTTACTTAGCCGAAAACCTTCCCTGCACTGTATTCAACATCTCACCCAAGTTTCATCGCAATCGGATCAATGGTATATGAATGCATAACCGACTTTGTTGAAACGCTCCGCGCGTCGTAGCCCATTTGTTGAATCTACTCGTGCACTGCCTATTGTAAAATGGATTTACTAAGCCAGAAACCTTCCTTGGATTGTACTCAACATCTCACCCAAGTTTCAACGCAATCGGATGGGTGGTGTATGAACGCGTAGGAGACATACACACCCACACACCCACAGACATAGTATCACGTAAAATTGATTTTTATATATATAGATAGATGTATTTTTTTGCGTATGGCTTTTAGTGCCGGGAGTGTCCGAGGACATCTTCGGCTTGCCAGATTTGTAGCTACTTCGAGGCGGACACCCAATGGGTGAGCTACACGTACCGTCGTGTGTGGAGTGTTGTCTGGGGAGGAAAGTTTTGAATGTAAGGACAAGGAGTTGGAAGGTAGCGGCTGTGGCCTATAGTTAGGGACCAACCCCGGCATTTGCCTGGAAGGAAGATGGGAAACCACAGAAGACCATCTTCAAGGTTGCCGGCGGGGGGATTCGAACCTCCTCGCCTCCCGGATGTGAGCGACTGCCAGCAGTCATGCCGTAACGACTACGGCTAACTCACCCGGTATGTATTTATTGAATTAAGTACACAGGCCATAAGCCCATCTCAGTTCCTTCTTGACATACAAATACAAATTAGTTGATTGTAAATCTAAATAATAATAATAATACGAAGGCGAATAAAAAAGTTAGTTGCACTAACACGCTGCAGCAGCGCGCTGTGTGTCACAAACGTGGGCACAGCGGAGAAAGTGACATCCACACATCTGTTAGGCAGGTCGCTGTGGTGTCTCGTCTTGTATGGTGTGAATAGCGGCCAAAAGCAATGGCGCGTCGACTGGCCGTTCCCTCAAAATATGAGGTGCGTGCGACATTCCGATTCCTATGGGCCCAAAGGAAGAATTGCACTGACATTCATCGTGAAATTAGTGCTGTGTATGGGGAGCGGGCCATTTCCCGGCAAGGGATCGTAAAGTGGTGTGAGCAATTCGAAGCCGGACGCATGGATATCACGGACGAATATCGCGAAGGCAGGTCCGCAACGTCCAGGACCCGCGCAAATGTCAACAGTGTGAATGCGATCATTAGACAGAACGGTGGTGGACATTCCCAGACCGATGAGGAGCTGAAGTCCGCTGTCTCCGTGTGGTTGCAGAACACTGGAGGAACTTTCTATGCATCCGGCATCGACAAGTTCGATGTGCGTTCGCAGAAATGTTTGCAGTCTCTTGGAAACTATGTGGAAAAGTGAAGTTACATTTTATGTCGTTATAGGCGTGTTGCTGTTGTATAGCTGGTGTAATAAATGGCCATAACTGGGAAGTGCAACTTATTTTTTGATCTTACACTTACACTTAATTCCTGCCGCTCCTTCCGGAGCATAGGGCCTTGGCGAAATTTCTCCACGCAGTACGGTTCCTGGCTATTCTCTTCACTTGACTCCAGTTCTTGTCCAACTCTGCAATTTCATTTTCGATCGTCTTCTTCCAGGTCTTCTTAGGTCGACCTCGCTTCCTGGCACCTTGAGGATTCCAGTCTAGCGCCGCCCTCTCAATAGCTCCGTCCGGCTTCCTTAGTGTGTGACCAATCCAGCGCCATTTCCTCTCCTTGATCTGGATGCTAATCGGTTGTTGATTGGTGATGGTCCAAAGATCTTCATTTGAGATTATGTCCGGCCACCTCACATTCATGATGCGACGCAGACATCTGTTAATGAACACCTGTAGCTGGTTGTTGATCGGTTTTGTGACTTTCCACGTTTCACAGCCGTAGAGAAGAATCGACTTTACGTTGCTATTGAAAAGGCGGAGCTTGGTTTCAGTCTGGTTTTCTCCATCAAGGTCCTCACATTCCAGAAACCGATTTTCGTAGTCCTCTTCATGCCAAAAGTCGTCATCAGGTTATCCGTCCGGTTTTGTAATTTCGCTTCAGTTTCCGTAATCAGTTTATTTAAGAGGAGCGAGTGATTAACCCACTGCCTCCGAGTGCCTTGGAGGGGCTGCCACCTTAAGCCTGAGGCACCAGGCTGATTTTCTGTCAGGGTTTCTTCCCATAGCCTTTGAAGAACCAACTCCAAACTACAAGGCAGCAGTTGTTTTACCAGAGCCCCGTTAGCCGTAATTTCTTCAGGGTTCCTGTAGGGCCTTCACAGCTACCGTAGCGGTTTTGAGACACACAAAATCCCCACTGTACTTCACCCCTACAGGCAATCCCCTACTTAATTACGTTGCCCATCTCCCACGACGAGGACGAGGGGTTGGATTTGTGGGAGATCTGCCCTCGTATTAAAAGAAAGAAACATAAAGGATGAAACTACAAAACTTAATTTGTTACTTGTATAGCTAACGTACAATTATAAAGAAAACAAAGAATTAACAAATAATATAAAACAAAACACAAACATTAACAACTTGACGAAGCATGAGCACTGCTTAAAAGAGATTAACAGCTAGGTTTATAACTAGGTTCAAGTTGTCCGGGCATGTAGGCCGTGGTCCAGGCAGGATATCTCCCGACCTCCCAACGCTCCACTGGAAACTGCGCCGGCATTATCAAGGGTTCCGCTCAATTCGTTAGTCAGCAGTGGGATGAGGACCAGCTTCTCTTTTTCTTTTATCAGGAGGGGGGTAATGCCCATACCTCCCTCGTGGCAGCCGTCGTTAACTACTGCTGCCTCCGACATGCTGTTAGTTACTAAGACAGTAAGAGAAACAGATGGGGGTTTGGGTGAGCCGTGCGAAGCTCTCTGTCTGCCCCAGTACTGTGTAGCCTACTCTACCAGGCATCGTCATTTGGGTTAGAAACATAAATAGGTAGAGGAGGAGGTAGAATATGACATAGGGTAGAAATAGCAAGGTTTTCGCCTCTGTATAGTGCCGACATCTTTCGAAGGAATTTCCAAACAACGTGTCCAAGGGTCGCTATTGTTTCACCCAATAGGTTGCCACATCAGCGTCAGCTCTACTCCACTGTGGATGTTTGTTTGTACTACTGCTGTGGAAAGTTTTTGTACCTCGTTACGGAAGTGTGGTTTACAATAATATACATTCTAATTTTCCAAGAAACAATTAAGGTAAGTTGCTCTTCATTAACTGCACTCTTAGAATATCAGTGACGATTTATAATATAGTGGCGTGTTATGCGTGAGATAATGACAGACACTAAAGTGGCGGCTTGGTTGTAATATGAGACACTTGGTTGATAGAATTATGAGACTGTCTCATATTGCTACCACCTTTAATCAGCATGGTTTTTAATGCTTTAATCAATGCTAACCTCTGTGCCACATGCCAAGAAAGAAGTTCAAGAATGAAAGTAAAAGGTCTAAGAAAGATTTCTAACGAAGAGGATATTTTAAAAGCCATTGAAGCGGTAAAATTAAAAGAATGCGGCTACCTGAAAGCATCGAAGAAATATAACGTGCCACGGACTACACTTCCGCGTATGTGTTCAAAAGTGATACATTTTTGTTATCGTTATATTTTGCTGTTTACTCTCCTCAAAACGTTCCTATACCCGGTACACTATTTGAAATGTTTCAGTTTAGATATGCATTTGAGTGTTAAATTTTTCAAGGGGTACATTTTTAAATTATACTTTCTTTATTTCTAGGTGAGGGATGATACTAGAGTGATGCTGAAACCAGAATTCGAAGATGTGACCTGCTTATTGTGTGACTCAAATTTCTCAAATGATTCTAAAGGTCAACATTCAGTGCTTCTTATGCAAAATGTGGACCCACAGGGATTGTCCAGGTCTGGAGAGTGCAGTATATGTTTGTGATTATTGTAAAACTAAGTGAATACTAGGTATGCTGGGCCTGGGACTCATGTACAGGAATTTTTTGTCAATAAATTCTTCCCAAAGTCTTTGGTATGGGAATTTCGTGGTTTTATTTAATACAAAATAGAAGTGTCTCATATTACTACCCAATTTAAAAATTCTTTCAAAATGAGTTTTCTTAGAAAAAAATAAGTATTGTAAATACTATTAGTTTGAGAAAATTCATGACCACGCTGCACATTCCATATAAAATTTATTAACGCATTTCCTTTCATTTTTTTTATTTATGACTATTGTGACACTTTCTAGGTCCCAAAACAAAAAGGGTATCTCATATTCCTACCCCTTCTTCTAATAGATTGAATGAAGAGCCAGGGAAAAGTCCCATAGGCAGAAAGGAAATATTGACCACAGGTAAAACCTGGCATTATTGGTGATAGCCACATGCAGGGATGTGGAAGGATTTGGTAGGTTGTTGTTAGTGGGAGAAGTATCATGCTGCAGATCCACGTCCACTTCTCGCCAGTTTGTCTCCGGAAATCAGTTTAAGTCGGCATTGCTGGGACTAGCGCGGGCCTTTCCTGCTACCGAGCAGTGCACCACAACCCGGTCTCCTTGGGGTCCCTGGTGCCGAGTCTCCATAACCGGAGAAAGGGGACAGGCTTGCCTGCCGGAGCAGAGGCCTGGTGGGTGGGCCATAGCAACGAGCCATCTTCCTTTCTGCTCTTGTCATGGACCAATAGATGGGCAAACTGCGGTGGGAGGATGGATGGTCGCCCCTGGAGTTGGCATATACGCCAGCGCGTCCCGGTATGGGGATGGCCACCTGACCACCGGTTACATCTGACTGGGGAGACGCAGGATCCCTGGGAGTGGCCACACCTCAGACAGCGGAAACTTTAAAAGCTGTTCCGAGGACCAGCTCCCCTGCTCGCAGTAGCCTATACAGGGTGTCTTTTAAGTACCTTTGGAGAATGATAGGTCATGTAGGGGACGGGTATAGAAGTAATTTGAGATAGGGAACTTGGGGTCGGAGCGGCCTCCTTAACCCCTAATATAAGGGTTGATTCAGACCCTCCACCTTGTAAGTTACGCAACCGACCCAAGCCCCTATTACCTTTCTCAATCCTTTAACTCTTGGCAAGATTAATTTCACCATGTGACGCTGGCGTAATAGATAGCGTTGCGGTGTGAAGGGCCGGTAGTCCCGGGCTTGGGCATTTTTTTAATGTTATTTCAGGTGTAAGGTTTTTAAGCTTGATACCTTCGGTAAATAAAACCGATCTTTGTGCACTTCGTAGCATTACATTGTTTAAGTCCGTTATTACGTTTAAAACACGTTGATTTGCAACCCTTATTTTAGGGGTTAAGGAGGCTGCTCCGACCCCAAGTCCCCTATCTCAAATTACTTCTATACCCGTCCCCTACATGACCTATCATTCTCCAAAGGTACATAAAAGACACCCTGTATATAGAGCTTCCTCTATTTAAAATGGCACCGAAGCTTATGCATAGCGAACTTCCGGTCCGCGAATCTCCATTGATTCCGTGATTATTTTCATTATTATTTCGGATTGTGGTTTTGTTTTTAAGTGTTCAACTTATGAAATAATAACTAGAGGGTTGGCATTTCTTGAATATTCCAAACACAAGTGTCTCGTAAAAGAGTAATTAGTAAAACTTCCCAACAGAAAGGGCCATAACAAACAGCCTGCCTAAAAGTGTGCGATTTGCACAATACGAACGGCAGTGGTCTAACATAATCTTGGACTATAATTGCATTAAGTTCGTGCAAATTTAATATGTTATATGTGATAATATTATAATCAGTTGCTATGTAGTTGTCATATTGGTATATTATGCATAAACTTGACCAGTTCAAATGCTAAAATTAGACGAAAGCTACGAGTTATAGGCTATACGCCATACCGGGAGCATCTACCAATAACTCGTCCTTTCTTCTTTAATATATATTTAATCATCAATATATAGTCTATAACTAACAACCCGACCCGGCTTCGCCCGGGAACAGTTAAGAATGCATTACGTGATGAGCGCTTTTTTTTTTTTCAATGTCAATGAACAACGACCAATATCCGTTTTACGTCTCGGCATGATGGGTTAAAATCACTGACTGGACTATTAGTTATATTATCATGGAGATGCATGTGCAACAAATTCTTGTCAGACGTAATTTAAGAATGGCGAGGAGTATGAAACACAAATCCCCCTTCCGTCCAATCATAACTTGACTGTGAATTTTGTGGAACGAAAAGTTCACAGGCGAAATGAAGAAAAGCCGAGTTGCACTTCCAGGGAAACTACAAACACAACCACTCATCTCTAAAGTTTTTAACTCAACACGACTCGACAGTTTGCTGCTGACTGTATCTGGGGCAAGCTCGTCCGCTAGCTAAGCTGTAACTGGGGTGATAGACTCGCCCCTAGTTAGCTCGTAAACTGTCGCCTCAGTAACTGAATGGAGATTTTCGGAAGAAATGAAAACGTTAAAACACTTATAGTTAGCGCTGTATTGAAGATAGAGATATGCTCTTCCGAACTTTTTTGTAGAACTCTTCATGCTAAACAATTCTTACACTCATAGTATATAGTGTGCCCGTTGACGCATGTTGACGCATGTTTGCACAGCTAACAAAGACCAAGATCCATGCTGAAAAGTAACTGAACATACCCTGCGAGCGGCGGGAAGAAGGTGAAGCAATATCGCTTACAATTACATTTTTATGCACTTCAGACATTCCCTCAATTAACCACAATTTAATCAATGTAATTCTGCTTATTTAAAATACGGTATACAACGCTGTTGAGCGAAACCGTCAATTTACGTGGCGAACTCATGTCCTGAGTGAACGCCATATTTTGTGAAGCCAGTACTTACTCATCGTTTGCTGCAGCAACATCTATGTGAAGGTGAAGCACATATAAGGGCACGTTCCGTGAAGGGAATCCATGTGCTATGGATACATCCGAGTATATTTGTCAAATGGACAGCCATCAGGGCATAAACTGATAATCAAATAATTGTAGACAATTAATAACATTTAATCTGAGAAATATTTTGATTCACAATGTGAAAATTATGGAAGCGTGTAACGCAAACTCTAAGACCACATGCTCGCATCCAAGTGTATTATAAACTGTGAATTGATAAACTGTGTAATTCTACGGGAATATTTTTATGTTTTGCCGGAAGGGCAGTGGTTATGATTTTTATTTTGTGTAAATAATTCGTGAATGTAACGAGTGAGCGTCGCACAAGCGATAACTTAACGCCAGTGGCGGAGTGAAAATGGGCAATTTATTACCGCACCTTAGCATCAGTGAGTGCAAGTTTTCTTTAAACATGTGTAATATTATCACCAACGGCAACATTATAATCCTACTGAACATCAAATCTTGGAATATAACCCCTACCACGCAATGCAGATGGATAGCTAAATCATGCGTGGGGAATTGGCAGCGGAAGGTGACCGGAGACAATGAGGAAATGATTTAAACCGTAGAGGAGACCGCTCACAACATCTCACGGCGGGTCTCGAACCGATGGTCGCTGCATCTGTAAGTCAGATCTTGTATCAGTAGCGTTATTGTAATGAGTTGGAAACAGTGGATTTAATTTTTTGTTTGGTTTCATTTTTCGGTGCACAATGCAGGTAGCTATTGTAAGAACACGTGTGGAAAGTTACAATTTTGTTAAAAATTTATAGACACCAGGAAGGCTGTAATTTCAATGTCCATTTCGTATCGTTTCAAAACAGTTATTAACAACTTATATTTTGTCAAGCTGATGAAAAAGAAACTAGTTTTGGCAGGTGTTAGAACAAGGCCAAGGTTACATGTATAAGCCAAACCACTACACAGCAAACTCGATTTTAGGCAGTGCATCATTATTTATTTAGAAGGCTGTGAATTTCCTAGCATCATTATGAGCTGAATGCAGAGTTCCGTAAGTCACTTTTGTTGGCCAGATCAATACTTGAAAACAGGTTTATTTCTTTACGAGAAGCCAGACAAGCAATGAATGCAACAGTATTTTGTAACCAGTGAACATAGGTTCGACCTCATTCAGGGAAGAGGCAATTTAATAAATGCACAATCTCACACTTTAGTTTGTATCAGAAGCCTTCATATTAATTCATAGCGTTGTTAGAATGTGTTTTACACACACATAATCTTTATTACCAGTACTTAAAACGTGTATAGTTTAGGAATCCACACTTATTGTAATTAACATTATTAGAGTATTATTGATATGAGTCGTGATGGTGGATCAATACCTCCGACATGTTATTGTGGTTATACCGGTGGTAACGAACTACTGCAGTCGTACCAAACCGAGGGTGCCTGGATTGATGAATCCGTAATAGTAAGAGTGAGACACAGGGTGTCTAATAATAATGATGAAGTATTGATGGAGACACAGGGTGTCTATTAAGTTATTAAGTTATTATGCATTAGTTGGATATACACGTTACCTGAGTACACTGAACGCTTTTTAAAGGTCCATAAACAGAACAAATATACTGTGAGGAATAAATAATTGTGTGAAGCTTTAATAATCAAAGATAGGATTTTGTAAAACTAAACAAATCTCATAATTCCCCCTGAGCCTAAACAAAGATAATAAATATTAAAAATAAAATATTTTCTGGACCAAATGTTGACAGTTAGTTATTGTTAAGTTATTTTAGATACATTTTGATACATTTTCACATGAATAGTCGACAACCAATTGGTGATGTGATAACTGTAGCACACACATCAGATTGGTAGCAATATGAGTCGATGTAATTGTTTAATTACCATCGCATTTTCAGGCTTTCCTATTTTTCTACTTTCTTAACACTTTGAAACTATGACCGTTTGTTACAAACAGTAACAAATCGAGTACGCAGGCAGTGCCAATTGCACAACCATAGGAGTGCTGAATTATTGTATGCATTTTTGTTGTATTAGCATAGCTCTTTTTTTTTATTCAGCAACATTGTGCACATAGCTTCATTTTCTTTGTAATAAACGCGTCTCGTTTATTAATTAATGATATTTAGGACTAGCTAAACACTTAAATCTAAAGATAAATGTTAGAGATGGCACCATCATAGCATAGGACAAATTTTTCCCTTGCTACTAAATGTAAATGTTTTTAGTATTTGAAAACAAGTAAATGACTTGCTTTGCTGTAGATTCTTTTGATGTTTGGTCCTCCCGTAGTCATTTCGATGCAATTGCTTAGGGCTGATCTTACGTGCCATTCTCTTAGCTTGTTCGTTCTTAGTCGAATTTTGTATTAGGACCATGAGAGTAATTTAGAACTTGATTAGGACTTTTTTATATTTTCTTTCAGGGCAGAATAGTATCGGACTAGCCGTTTGCAACTCTCATGCTACGCTAGGGATCTATTCTGAATAAAATTCATTCGTGATTTTAACATAAGACTGACCTCTCTTTTCTTGTTTAGTTTTGTTATCGACGCATTCCTCTGAGCTGGTTAAAGATCGAACCTCACTAATTCCCGATACCCCCGAGTGCAGACTTTGTGCTACACCAGACTATGAATGTGTCGTCCCTTACACTTGTGTGTTAACTGGAAGAGGGTCTCGGAAGGGTCATTTGAAACCGGTGGCTCCCCGAAACCTTCGGCCAGCGGGCACAATAGATATTTTTAAAGGTTTGGCCAGCGTAAGCTTAAAAAGCACATGGACGCCAGTTGTTTTCGACCTTTTCACTGAAATCGTTAGTGCTTGACTTTCTTTGGTCATAAATAAATTATTTTCTACAGAAACCTTCCTCGAGATATCCTTTACAGAATGGTGAAAACCGCATCAAAATCCATTCAGTGGTTCTCGAGATTACCCGTGACATCCAAGAATCGGGGACATTGTTTTATACTAAGTAGTGATTATACGCCAATCAGTATAATTTATTATAATATAATCCCCCTACCGTCCAATCTTAAATTGACTGTGAATTTTGCGGAACGAAAGTTCACAGGCGAAATGAGATTTGCACTTCCGGGGAATGGCGAGGTGATTGAAATTTAAATCCCCCTTCCGTCCAATCTTAACTTGACTGTGTTTCACAGGCGAAATGAAGAAAACCCGAGTTGCACTTCCAGGGAAACTCCAAACACAATCACCCTTCTCAGAAGTCTTAACTCAACACGACTCAACGGTTTGCTGCTGGCAGTATCTGAGGCAATAGGTTCGTCCGGTAGCTAGGCTGTAACAGGGATGATAGACTCGCCCTTAGCTATAAGGCATCCAACGTTTCGAATGAATCATTGGTCTTATGGTGCGTTACGACAGGGTTGCCACTCCATGAGAGGAGGCAGTACAAAGCGCTTCGCGTACACTTCCGCACATTCAGCGATTGTGCAGTGACGAAGACTTGAATTAAGTACTGTTTAATAATACTAATAGTAGGATAACATAACACATACAACGAAATTAAATTAAATTAACTATAACGTCATTATAAAGTCATTATATTTAACATTCCTGCTATTCTTGCTAAGTGTATTACTTAGCCTCTTTTTGCGTGGCGACAGTACTGGACCCTGTCCACTCTCACTACGTATTTTAAAAACGGTAGTCTTTGATATTCCTGTGGCCAGAGCAGTTTCATTGACTAAATTATGTATACTTTCGTTAGGTTTAAGAATCTTAAAATAACTGAACACATTAATTACGACCTGTTTTTCCCTCCTTCTGAGCACTTGACCACGCTTTCTTTTTACAAAACTATCCATTGTTGTACGTGAAATACGTAAAATACAACACGTTAAATCTAACAGAACTGCTGCACACACACTCAAGATAGAGACTGCTGAACAACTGAAATACAAGCTCGAAGGGCACAGTAATAAAGCTGTGAGTAGCAAGCTGCACCCCGCTGTCCTTCGAAACGTCATTCATATAATCCGCAGTCAATGAACAGCCCGGCCTGTGTAAACAATTAAACCTACACTCAGGGTAAGCAGGTAGAAAACTTCTTCCAACATTCCTCTACAACTCTCAAACTGGCATGACATGGTTATCCTTAAAAATAGAAAAGTTGGCAGCATACGAATATTTTCAATGCTGCTATGCGGTTATGAGAGAATATTCAGAAGTTTTACCTACATGAAAATTGTAATATTGCCAGTATAAAATATTTCAATAATCCTTCATCAAGACGGCACATTTAGCTACACGTGTGTGAAAAATAGGCATCACAAAGTCAATGCAACATGATATAAGATCGATTTTACTAAAAAGGGGACACAGTTTATCGTTTTTAAAAAAATATGGATATCTAATTTTTCTAGCATTTCTATAAAGTTTACGTAGTTTTAATATAGGACAAAAAAGATCGGCAAAACATAGTCCTACCCGAATATGCTGTTTTTTCGACAAAGAAAAATTTTCGACTGATATGGCAACAGTGGATTGCTAGAAAATGACAGCGTCATACAAGTCTCACGTGCAACAGAAAGAGAGAAGAATATCCCTATCTAACCAGTGCTTCATTCTAAACGTTGGATGCCTTATAGATCGTAAACTGTCGCCTCAGTAGTTGAATGGACATGGTTGGAGGAAATTAAAAGGTAAAATCACTTATATTGGGCGATATATTGAAGATAAACATATGCTTTCGCGGACTTTTTTGTAGAACATTTCATGCTGAACAATTCTTACACTCATAGTATATATATTTACGGTTTGCCTAGCGTAAGCTTACAAAGCGCTCGATCGCCAGGTTTTATTTTGACTTTTCCATTGAAATCGTTACTGTTCGGCTTCCTTTGATCATAAATAAATTATTTTCTACAGAAATCGTCCTCGAGATATCCTTTACAGAATGGTGAAACCCGCATCAAAATCCATCCAGTGGTTCTCGAGTTTACCCGTAACATCCAATATCGGGGACATAGTTTTATACTAAGTAGAGATCATCAATATATAGTCTATAATACGCAGAGGTGTATGTTTCACAAAACTCAAGCTCCTAAACCAGAGGGAGTTAGAAGGTGCGGTTTGTACCAAATTCTTCCAAATCGTCTCAATAGTACATGAAAAAAAACTTGCATTTCTTGAAAAGTCAAAGGAAATATATTTGTTTGTCTAAATAAACTAGATGGTAGCCCCTGCCTGAAGTGTGTCACGCCCAGCCCGCATAGCACTAGGGCCGGGCGGGTAGTCTGTACCCACATTTTTTTAAACGTGCGTTTAAACAAATGAACATATTTATAGAAGCCCGCATAACAGTAAAACCAGGCGGGTGGTTTATACTTTATACACATGCAAGAGTTCTCGCACGGGTCCGCTAGTTATAATTATAATCGCTTATATATTAACACTTATTTAACCAATACTCATTTCATATACAGGGTGTAACTAAATATTCGGAAAAGCTCCGAGGATTCCATAGAGGACGTGACAACAAGCAAAACATATCCTATTAACATATGGTGTTTTTGCTTTCCTTTCCGTGTTACAAGCATTGTTTGTGGTGTACATAACACAAACCGCTTCACTATGCAGGTTGGTCATTTGTATTGATAAAGTGTACGTTACTACTTACAGTTCTCTACAGAAGGTGCTCCAAATGGCTACTGCGTGCTGTAATGCAGGCGTCCATGCGCCGCATCATTGACTGTCTCACACGCTTCCACATTCCCGGCGTCTGGCGTATCTGCTGACAACCTTGCTCCATTCATAAGTAGAAGTATAATGGGTTGAGATTGGGAAAACGAGCAGTCCATGGTGTCGGTCCCTGACGCCCTATCCATTTGTTTGGGAATCACTGATGTAAAATTGCTCTAGCACCAAGAACAAAATGAGGCTGTGCTCCATCATGCATGGACCACATGCACTGAATTAAATCCCGTGAAACGTCTTGCAACAAATCAGTTAAATCATTCGTTAAAATAGCGCAGTATGACACTCCTGTCAATGTTCCTGGTAAAAGGAAAGGGCCAATTAATGTGTTACCAATTATTTCAGCCCACACAATAATACTGAACTGTTGTTGATGTCTGGTTTGCACAACTTCTTTGGGATTTGCATCAGCCCAGATATGCGTATTGTGAAAGTTCGGCACTCCGTCTCGGGTAAACTTCGCTTCATCGATAAACGGAATAGCGGCGAGGAACTGTTGCTCCTGAACACACGTATGTCGTAACCAGGTACAAAATGCTGCTCTGTGTGGAAAGTCAGCTGCACTAAGACCTTGGACTCTTTGAAGGTGATATTGATAGAGGAACTGTCCTCGTAATTCTCCGCACTGGCATGTGACTCACTCTACAATTGCCGCTATTCCTCTGGTGAGACGCGCATGTATTCATTGGAACGTCTTGATGTTGGGTAAACGTCTATTAAGAAAGTGTTCCACTTACAAACACCGTGCTTCATTCGCGTTACATTGCACCCGCCCATACAGAAGATGCATGTCTGCCATTTCGGGATTCGAGTACCCCATTGTATTACTTCGTGTACTGTCCGTCCACTCAATAACAACTGACAACACGTATCACTCCACTCCACTCCACCCCACTCTACTCTTGCTTACGACCTGTGTGGACGTGTTTGCTAAGCATCAGACATCACGTGGCTTTGGATGCAAAACAAACGCACGCAGACTTGAATAGCGATGAAACGTACAAGTGGCCTGTGTGCCCTCCACAAATGAACAACTAGCATCGTGCCGCCGTCTGTGTTATGCACACCACAAACAATGCTTGTAACACGGCAACGAACGCACATACACCATATGTTTACGGGACATGCTAAGCTTGTTGTCAGGTCCTCTATCGAATCCCCGGAGCTTTCCAACATATTTAGTTACATCATGTATATATACATATTCCATGTATTGCAAGAAAGCGATATTTGATAGCACACATGGATTCATCTTAAGATACAACTGCGCCTAATTTTCAGTATGGAAAACATGGAAAAATGTAAGTTACTAGACCAAACACCTGGTGATAATATTTTTTTAAATGCTCATTTACATCCTCATCCTAGTCTACTGTAATCACTACAAGGATAGGGGGGTTTATGGCCTCAATTACACAAACTAATAATCCTCATTTTGCATGAATTATGGAGACCAAAACCATGGGATGGAGGTATGGATTGCCTGTCTTTAGAAATAGTTTAGTCAAAAATTTAAGACAAATTGCCAGAAAACTAAATACAAAAAGCTGCGTGCCTACTACGTTGTGACGTTCCTCTGTGTAAAAACAACCTTGCCAAGATTATACGACGTGCATACAATTAAATACAATCTTCCATTTGGAGAATCACCTTCTTCGTCTCGATCTTAAATAATTTGCAAACATAATCTGTAGTTAATTGACGGGAAAATGGCAACATTTTAATGCGACGAGTGTTGTTAGCGGCGCAACGTCATCTGACATTTCGCATCATTAATACATACGTAATAAACACAAGTAGAGTTTTCTCATTGTACACAGCTGAAGATCATAATTATCATTCTTCGTGCAATTTACAACTTTTATTTTTCCTAACAATAACAATTTGCTCAATTACATGCTAGGAAAATTGTAGTACGCAGTTCCCATTGCTTCCATTACCTGACTACGAAACCGGAAGCTGGTTATGCATAACCATACGCCAGTGGCGCGTCTTATGGCAAGTGAAAGAACGAAAGAAAGTGGTAGCTTTATACCATTTGAGCCGAGCGTTCTCTGCGCGGTCCGGTTAAATCGTCTGGCCTCACGTACTTTACATGCTGCAGCCCGCGTTCCTGCTGCGGCGGCCAAACTCGTGTGGGCCGGGTGTTCCCCCGGGTACTAGGTATCAGGCATATACCAACCTCAGTCGTACCGAGCAGCAGCCGCCAGGTCACCCAAGCGACCTGGACGCCTATCGACGCCACAAAACGCCATCAGCGACGCCCTAACCAAGCTCCCAACCATTCCCAGCCAAGCAACTCCCTCACACTGAGTACTTCTCACCCTTAACCCTATTCCTCCCCACAGCAAGACTCCTACCATCAAATATTCGCTCCTGCAGCCTTCCACCCGCTCTTCAAACCAAAGCAAGCTAATTTCGACTCGCTCACTGTCCTAGCACCAACAGGTAAAACTTGAACCCTGAGCGACTGAAACAAAGTTGGGCCAAGCCATTTATTACACGGTCCGCCACGGCGTTTGACCTTCTGTGCAACATGAACACCACACGCAAACATAACCCTGATGTGTACGACCCAGCCGACCCGGTCTGGGACACCTTCAGGGATAACACAGCACCAACGGAGAAAGATGGCTCCTCAGACGCCCAGGCAGCATACATGCTTATGCAGAATGATGTCAGCCCAACCGAGCCTAACATCTTCTACACACACCCACCCACTAACGCACAAACACAACACAGCCGCCGCTTC
Organism: Meconema thalassinum; assembly: GCA_946902985.2. Taxonomy (NCBI): domain Eukaryota; kingdom Metazoa; phylum Arthropoda; class Insecta; order Orthoptera; family Tettigoniidae; genus Meconema; species Meconema thalassinum. Next base: position 207,962,013 of record OX336389.2, on the reverse strand, counting down.
CCCAAATTAAACTTTGAGGAAGAGCTCTATCACGCTACACAATCAGAATACAGCTACAGAAACACAGTGATCATCATCCGCCCACCCAGACACACAGACTTAGTCACACACAGACAGGCCATCATCAATGTCCTGCAACCCCTGCAGCGCAAGGTAGCCAGAATTGAGGAAACCCTCAACGGCCTTGTGCTCGTAACCCTGACACACACACAATATCTCCACAAACTACAACAAGCACTAAACAGCCACTCAGCCATCCCACCACACAGTACATTAACTCCCTACCCATACCCGATCAAGATCGAAAGAAACAGAAACATACCCAGTACAAATCCAAAACACGCAAACAGAACCATACGAGATTCATCACGAATCTACTCAGAGAACACCTGACACCAGAGAACGATGGACACAGGTATGGAAACCGAAACCAAAACCCAAAACTGACACAAGCACACCAACACCAACTGCCGTTCCCAGCCCAACACCAACCACGCCCGCACTTAAACAAGCGCCGCGACGCAACACATTAAACACCAACTCCCAGGAACAAGCGCCGCGACGCCCAACAGACAAGTCCCCCACCACAGCGCCTTCAGCGCCTCAACCTCAGGCCACACTCAGCCCGCTCACAGAGAAACAGACGTCCTGACGCCCACCTGCCAAACCACATTCTACAATAGTCATCCAATGCTATAATTACCAGCGATTACTTTACGCAGCGTATAGTTGCAAGTATGACGCCAGATGCAACAGGTGCGGTGGTCCCCATCGACATTCTGATTGTACCGTCCCCAGAGATACCGCCACGTGTATAAACTGTGGGGGCAAGCACGCAGCGTCATACCCAGGATGTAAACACATAAAAAACACCCTCAAGCAGCAACACCGGGAATTACAGCGCTCACACAAGCACCAAAACATCCCATCATTAATCTCATTACCTCTCACCCCTCCCCCAAACACCGCTAACACAATTACACAGCTCCTAAAACTCATAAAAAACATCGCAGCCCTTACAACGCAGTAACCACGGTCATCAGCACCAAACACTACTAACAACAGCCAGAAACTAAGCACACCACAGCACCATCCCATGGATACGCAGTGTGCCTGCTGGGAGGGATAGCCTCGGCAAACCCATCCTTGATGGCATACTGTGGGCCAGGGACTCCACAAATACTCCATTTCACAATATAAACCACAAAAGGCGGAAGCTGAGGCCTTTTGAGCAATACCAAACCTACTATAGGTCTTAGTTCTTCTTTTTCCTACTACCAAAAAAACAACCCGCTAGCGGTCTATATTTTTCACTTAAAATATACCGACAGTAGTGGCTACGCGGGCTAAAGCGCTGCGTTAGGTCAAGGGACCACGCTCTCTGCTGACTCGGTAGACGCGTGGGTTCGAGCCCCACCGTCGGCTGTCCTTGAAATAGTTTTCCGTGGTTTCCCATTTTCAACACCAGGAAAATGCTGGGACAGTACCTTCTGACAGGCCACGGACGCTTCCTTCCACATCCTTGCCCAGTTTCATTCATCTTCATCCATTCCATCTCTCATCCCGACGCGCAGGTCGCCCACGGGCGTCGACTTGAAAGACCTGCACTCGGCCTCTCAGGAGGCTACACGACAAAAAAAATCTTAAAATATGAAGCTGCTGCACAAATTAAAACCACAGCACATAGAACCATGGCGAGCGAAACGGTTAAATAACATCTCATGGCATCGTGGGCGATAAGAAGGGCATCAGTCCCTGACTGTGACTCAAATCAATCCCCATCGAACATAAGCCAGAATATGCTGCTATTCTCATTTCCCCTAATCTCAAGTTCCTCCAGCATAGAAATAATTAACTAGCAAAATCAAAGCACAACAAGTACTCGGACTCATAGCTCTTCATCGCTAAGTCCGAGTCAATTATTATTATTATTATCAATTTTACTTCACCTAACATAAAATTCAAATCCTTCATCAAAGAGTAAAAGGAGCCCGAATACGGGCACCAGACCCTAACCAACACCCTCTGAAGGAAGGCCAAAGTGCTCTGACGTCACCAGACCTCACAGCTGAGAGTGTGGTCCGATGATTCGAGGCAAGGCAGATATGTTGGATGATTGTTTTGAGGTTTTGAGTTGTTAAGTGCTGTGAATTTGTGTTTAAAAATCGAAAAATGTCTCTGCGCTGCTGTGTGACTGGTTGCAGTGGAAACTATGTTATTGGATCTAAGGTCCACGTGTTTAAATTGTTATGTGAAAGAAGATTTTAAAGTAAAATTGACTTCACATCATTCCAAGAAGATTTTATGCCAGCTCAGAACACTAGGCTATTGGTAAGTAAATATATTTCATGTTATCAGTGGTCTTATGTTTCGGTATAAATATCTGTTTCTTTTTTTAAAATTGAATTTAATTTCCAACTGCATCATTGGGTTTTATTCCCGAATTCTAGATATCAATATCAGTAGACCTAACCTATATTTCTAAAACTGTACTATATACTTCCCTACTTAGGATGGTTCAGGACTCATTAAGGCCTAGGTTAGGCTTTTTATCTCATTAATTGTGTAGCTTAGAAATAAATAAGAAAATTAGTGCCTCTAATATTAGGCCTATGCTGAAATATCATGAATATAGGCTATATTGGAAGAAGCCAACTTAAGTGCAGAAGTACCGTACATGTACAGGTTATAATATACTTGCTTTTCTTTTCAGGTGAGCCCTGCACATTTCGAACCAATGGAAATGGATGTGCTCTTGGAAACAAGTTCATTCAATGAAAATGGTGAAAAGTTCACTGTTTCCCCTTAAAATACCTCAACCTGCTAAGGAACCTTTCCTAGATACCCATCATATTTTACTAGGGATCCATATGCCCAAAGAACGTGCCATTGCAGCAAGCAGGGATTCATACTGTATATTGAATATGAATCCTCGTGTAAGTTTTTACTACTTTACAGTAGTTCATAGGCTAGTTAGTATAAGTTAATAAAACATATAAGCCTTCACCTTTTAGCATGTACATGATTTAGGGTGGGGTTATCTGTGATCAGCGTGGATAAATTTCATACTGTTAGTTAAGTCACCATGCCAATAAGAGTTTGTTATATAGACCTCCTATACGGTTACCTAGGCAGCAAATATTCATCATCTAGGCCTAACAACATATGTTTCTCAGTGAACAGGTGGAACTTCATCTGTATTAGGCCTATTATTTGGAATGTTATTGCAAGAGAAAATTCTGTTCATTAAAACTGCTTGAGAAGAGAACCTTTCCTTAAACCTCACAACTTGTTTAATACGGATGTGTGACTATTCCCTCTCTGCGTGACAAAATCCAGGGGAGCATATAGGCCTATGGCTAAAGCGCTACCTATTAAATAATGGTTTGGCAATGGCAGATATCGAACGTAGAAATCTCAATCCCTCTATCGATGTTAACAATTTCACTACAGTTCATCGCAACTCCAATGACACAGTCTAAATGCAACAACTTCTAAGTATTTTACACTCAAATACTATGGTACCGGTATATTGCTGATCCGGTCTTGAAGAATTTGCTAATACCCAAAATAATAACCAATAAAGAACTTTTAATTAAATTATAAGGATATCCATTTCTCTTAACACTTGGTAACCTAGTTCATAATCCATTTTTGCTGATGCTGAAGAAGGTACAGTAACTTACCGGTATCAATGAAATGCCAAAACATGTAGCCTACATCGTTAAATAAATATTACATGTTAGTATTGACAACGCTGAGGTTCATTAAATAAATAAATAAATAAATATACCACTAGCCAATATTGTTAACCATTATTACAATAAAATGGTCAATATATACGCATTCTAATACTGTATTTGCCCATAATTCACGCGTAGGCTATAATGGCTGACACAGCTGGAATTTTAGTATATAAGTCGTGATCTAAAAAGAGGTGCGGTGGGTGGGTTATACACACATCAAAAAAAGTTTTGCATCACCTCGGTTCCCAGATCTCCGGCATATAGACGTTGACTGTGTATATTGTATCCAAGATACAGTCCCTTTGACTGTTCATAGATGTCACTAAAACTGCTCAAAGATGTAAACAACCATGCATGAGCAGGGCCTATTAGACGGAGGGGGTACGACAGCCGATCAGTTCCAGTCATTCCACCAGGACGAAGGTACGCTGCTCATGTTGTCTGTAGTTCTACCATGCCTAGAAGGTCAATACCGCAGTTCGATCGCGTCCGCATTGTTACTTTGTGTCAAGAAGGGCTCTCAACAAGGGAAGTTTCCAGGCGTCTCAGAGTGAACCAAAGCGATGTTGTTCGGACATGGAGGAGGTACAGAGATACAGGAACTGTCGATGACAGGCCTCGCTCAGGCCGCCCAAGGGCTACTACTGTAGTGGATGACCGCTACTTACGGATTGCCGCTCGGAGGAACCCTGACAGCAATGCCACCATGTTGAATAATGCGTTTCGTTCAGCCACAGGACGTCGTGTTTCAACTCAAACTGTGCGCAATAGGCTGCATGATGCGCAACTTCACTCCCGACGTCCATGGCGAGGTCCAGCTTTGCAACCCCGACACCATGCAGCGCGGTACAGATGGGCCCAACAACATGCTGAATGGACCCCACGGAATTGGCATCACGTTCTCTTCACCGATGAGTGTCGCATATGCCTTCAACCAGACAATCGTCGGAGACGTGTTTGGAGGCACCCTGGTCAGGCTGAACGTCTTAGACACACTGTCTAGCGAGTGCAGCAAGGTGGTGGTTCCCTGATGTTTTGGGGTGGCATTATGTGGGGCCGACGTACGCCACTGGTGGTCATGGAAGGCTCCGAAACGGCTTTACGATACCTGAATGACATCCTCCGACCCATAGTGCAACCATATCGGCAGAATATTGGAGAGGCATTTGTCTTCATGGACGACAATTCTCGACCTCATCGTGCACATCTTGTGAATGCGTTCCTTCAAGATAACGACATCGCTCGACTACAGTGGCCAGCATGTTCGCCAGACATGAACCCTATCGAACATGCCTGGGATATGTTGAAAAGGGCTGTTTATGGACGTCTTGACCCACCAACCACTCTGAGAGATTTACGCCGAATTGTCGTTGAGGAGTGGGACAATTTGGACCAACAGTGTCTTGATGAACTTGTGGATAGTATGCCACGACGAATACAGGCATGCATCAATGCAAGAGGACGTGCTAATGGGTATTAGAGGTAGTGGTATGTACTGCAATCTGGACCACAAATGCTGAAAGTCTAGCTGTATGATGGTACAACATGCAATGTGTGGGTCTCATGAGCAATAAAACGAGCTGAAATGTTGTTTGTGTTGATCTCTATTCCCTTTGTATTTAAAGGTTCCGGAACTCTTGGAACCGAGGTGATGCAAACCTTTTTTTGATGTGTGTAGATAGCGAAGGAGTAAACTACCATACAACATTTCCAGATTCAATTTGTATCATTACAGAAGGTAGGTATTTTGGCTATTATCCTCCGCAGTCTATAACACACCCACCTTTCTCTTTTTAGATCACAACTTATAGGCCTATAGTAAAATTACAGCTGTGTCGGCCATTATCCGCGTGAATTATGCACAAGTACAGTATTGCTAACCCCATGCATATGGTACCAATAATTACTAGGTTGTGCGGGTCACGTTCGCCATATGTGCACACCTGGTTTTTGTCACTCACAGTGGAATTAGTCACACATATGACCGACCTCATGACAGGTGTATTTTGTAGGCCTATTTTACATGTTGGCAACACAAACGTGACATCAATGTATGTACCTAGGTACGGTAACAGTTGAAGAGACCTGATGCACTTGAGGAACATGGCTGCCATCGTTCAATGGGCAAGGAAAAAAAGCACATATTTTCAGTGCACTAGAGCTCGAGTCAGCCCGGAAGGCGGTGCGCAGAACACAACACTACCATTACGTCATGCCTCACTCCCATCCCACCAATCACAGTCAGTCTGTCTTGAGAATCTGAGCTAATGTGTAGTGAGAAAAGCGAAGTGATTATATCGTAATATTTAAAGATCCAGTGCGAGTGATTGTGTACATTTCGAGTGCTATGGAAGCAGAGGCAAGTAAACGACAGATTTTGCACAGGCAAGGCCGAGAAATAGTTTATAAAGTGCACGAATACATATATGCTCCCCTGGTTTTTGTCACACAAGTGGGAATAGTCGCAGGCAAAGAAAATTTGCAAATTTATGGCCGAGTGCACCAACCTCGGTATTCATCAGTCTTTACGAAACCGTGGTAAAACTTTTACCGTGGTATTGTCGTAAAAGCAGTGCACCATTACTATCGCTCGGTTTCGTTACCGCGGTTTCTTGACGCTTGCTTTTCTCACGATTATTCCCCTCGGAAGAAATTCGTTAATTTCGATAGTCACTTGTCTTCAGTTTATCCAGACGGCCAGCAGATGGCAGTGATCGTTTCGACAGTCACTTGTCTGCCATACTGTTTACATTTTGTCTCAATGCGAGTAATCAGCTGTGCAAAACAATGGAAAATAAAATGATGAAACGTACTAGAGCTCCCAATTTCAGCCCTCATGAAAATTTCGTGTTGCTGGATTTGGCTGAAAAATATAAATCGATAATAGAAAATAAAAAGACGGATGGCGTGAACATAATTATCTTAAGTAAAATGATAATTACAGAAAGCCTCCGTGGCTTAGGCGGCAGCACGCCGGCCTCTCACCGCTGGGTCCGTGGTTCAAATCCCGGTCACTCCATGAGAGATCTGTGCTGGACAAAGCGGAGGCAGACAGGTTTTTCTCCGGGTACTCCAGTTTTCCCTGTCAAAATTTCATTCCAGCAACACTCTCCACTATCATTTCATTTCATCTGTCATTCATTTAATCATTGCCCCAGAGGAGTGCGTTAGGCCTCTGCAGCCGGCACAGTTCATATCCTCGCCGCTAGATGGGGGCTTCATTCATTCCATTCCTGACCCGGTCGGAGACTGGAAGCAGGCTGTGGATTTTCATTTTCAAAATGGTAATTACAGTACGTCTGGTAACTTGTCCTGGATTATCATCATTCCTGAGATCCAGATGCACAGCAGGAATTTGTAAATTGCCTTCTTCTTCCTCTTCTTGGAGTAAATCATGATTAATTTCAGGGCCATCAGGAGGCTCTATTTCTTGACCTGCAATGGCAATGTTGTGAAGCACAGCTGTGGCAACAATAATGTTTGACATGTTTTGTATGTTGCATCGAAATCCTAAAGACATGGAAGGGAACCTTATTTTCCATACACCATATTGCCTCTCGACAACATTTCTTGTGGCAATATGAGCGCTGTTATGCCGTCGTTTTGCTGCGGAGGTGGGATTTTGAATAGGTGTAAGGAGGAAGGATTTACATGTGTAACCTCCATCACCCAAAATATAACCATTAGCTATTTCTCTCGTTTCGAGACACGTTATCAGCCGAGATTCGTGAAATATGGTGCTATCGTGAGCCGAACCTGGCCATCTGGCTACTATATCTCTTATCATGAGGTTCGAATCGCTCGCAGTTAGCACGTTTAGAGAGAAATAGCCTTTCCTGTTTCTAAATACCTCCCCATTTTCACCTCCGGGAGACTGTATTCTCACATGAGTGCAGTCCAGCGCACCCAATACACCAGGGAACCCAGCTATTCTGTGGAAGCCTTCCATAACCTTTCTTTGTTCCCATTGGGAAGTGGTAGTTTAATAAACTGTGGCGATAACGAGGCAACTACATTAGAAACCTTGTGTATTATGCGGCATGCTGTTGTTCTGTCAACATCACACACGTCACCGATCACTCCCTGAAATGTCCCAGTTGCATAGAACCGCAGTGCTATAAGAAGACGATTTCTAGGCGATATCGGATAGTTTCTCCCAGTAGGGAATTCCAATTGTTCACCAATTATGTCCAAAATATAACTTATACTGTCTGTTTCCACAATCAAAATCTTCTCTGGAATGAAGCATCGCTTAGTTCTTCGAATAAATCTCGCCTCTCTTCTATAACCCTCCCTTCATTCCTTTCAAATCGAGTAAGATACTCGAGATATAACCTGTAGTTGTTAAGCTCCATTTTTGGAATCTTTACCACAGAATACAAATAAATAAAACTTTACGCTTAGATAACCGCTCCCTCACGGGCGGTAAACATTTTACCGCGGTAAAACTCGAAACCGAGCTTGGTGCAACAGAAATACGACTTTACCCCGGTAAACTAGGAAGTTTACCGCGGTATTCTCTTTACCAAGGTTGGTGCACTCGGGCATAAGAGTTCTAAAATATTGTTAGTGTTATATATTTCCACACGATACAGCAATTTTTGTAGCAAGAGTATAACGACTTCACTTATAATGTTGCCTGCAGGACGACCTGTGTTATCGGTAGGGTTTACATTTCTGGATGGGTGTGTCAGTGTCCAGTGGCTTTAACAGTAGGCCTATTTGGGTGGTGGATTCATCTTTTGACACGAACTGTAGAATTTGTCACAATTTGAAAAGCCACACTGAAGGTTGCGTGCAGATGACACACAGTGAAAATATCAACCACGTAAGCATAAAATGCTTGTCGATAATATTCATTGGTACACTGGCATTCATAGGTCCTTGGTGTTTTGGCGAACTTGTGCTAAATGTCAGCATTCCACAGAGCATACGTGGAATCACCAGTTAGTCGTGATTCTCCACTTTGTTATAAATCCAATTATAAACAGGCAATTTCTTAAAATATTATATGTATAGGCCTACTGTACGGTATATATTTTGCGCACTCCTTGTTTAACTGTTTTGCCTGGAAAATAAATGCAAGCAGTTTACTTTGTTTCATGTCACTGTGTTTAAAAGACGAGGGCATTAGGTGTTGAAATCAATAACATCAAGAGAGGCAAGGCATGCAACACTGTTTAAACGTAAAATGATACAAGCTAGCTCAAATTATCTTGTGTTGCCATTTTCCTGACCATACTAAACAGCAGTGAGTTCCTGAGTTCTTAGCATCATGTAAAATCTACATTATGTTGCAGATTGCCATCTGCCGTAGGAGTTATTGCACTTGAATTGGATGTACTGGTCAGGGTGTGCATCCAGGAGAGACCAACATCCTCCCCCATATGATTGGAGAAAGAAATCAGTGATAGAAATAAAAGAATAAAGAAGGTTGACTATTGACATTTATCACAGATAGAACTGTCCTCCTGCTGCCTGAGGACTTACAAGATGTGACTTTCATAGGGTGAAGAGAACATTAACTGTTATGTAGTCGTAAATTTCAGTGGCATTCATTTGATTTATTTGTGGACAGTGCAATGACTATACTTCATGTAACTTATAGGTGTTTAGCAAGTGTCTTTCTCATCTTTTGGTAAGCGCATAAAGCATTTTTTATGTGACATCTTATGCAAAGAGAACTGGAACGTTGTATGTCATCTCATAGAATGAGATCTTACCTCATAAATTTTATTGCAAATACCGGTATTCATTTTTCTATCTTTATCTAATTCAGGCATTGTAACATTGCTAGCCTGTTGTGGTGGACATATTTCATATTATGATCATATTTTCATTCTCTTCAGGAAATGTAGGCAGTTCTCAAATCATGTATTACTAATGATTAATGTTATCTATTTTTCTTGTTCATCTTTCACTTGATGTAAATAACTTAGTTTCTAAAATATGATTCTGTAATGAATGTAGCCTTCTGTTTATTGCTTAACTGTAACAAGAGAAATTGAGGTTATAATGGAAACATCATAGCCTAGATCTCAAGTTGAATAAAATTTTGTAAATTTCAATTACCCATTATGTCTTCCCGAATTTTACAAAGATCTAGTGATACCTGTCAAATTGTGAAATAATGAACTGCCTTAGTTACAGTATCAGTACTTTTTGAAGTGATATTTTAGCCATGTTCTCATAAATTTCAATCAAAGAGTGCCATATCCACGAGTTATGTAGGCAACCCGATTAGAGTCCCTGACTGTGTCAAGAGATCAGTAACCAGCCATCCTGAGTCGCTGTTTACGTTTGGTAGGGTGGCTAGGTCCTTTCCACTCCTCCTCCTGCCACAGCATCCGGTAGGTCCGATTTACCATCACTGCGCTGGGACACCAGACCAAGACTTCAAAATTCTTGACAGCCAGGAATCGTACACGACCTCCGGGGTGACAACCAACAATGCTAGTCACTGTGCCATGAGGTGGTCCATAACATTTTATACACTTTCTTTAATATAATTCCCTCCTTGTTTCCTTTCCTCGGTGTAGGCTACTGTATATTTACCAGAACACAATCATCGTAAAGAGTAGGCTACCTGTATTAATCATACAAGCTACTCATGCTATTAATGATCATGGTGATGATAATATTATTACAGAAATCAAATACCGTACAATAAAAAACATGTAAATTGCAATTTAAAAAATAACCTTAAATATTGTTCGGTAAAAGTGGCTAAAACTATGCAGAGTAGATTTAGTCGCTATCTGCTCGTGCGCAAGTTGCAAGTGTATTTGTTGGTAGTAGTGCTAAAATGTGTTGTTGATTAATTGAGGGGCTTTGCGACATATAGCCCCATATACTTGGGTGTGTGTGGAATTTGTCTGATAACCTGTGCCACTGTGATGGCTGTATTAGTGTGTGAATTTGTAATTCAGATGAGGTTTGGGAAGGTGGCTGCCGTGGCCTTCAGTTAAGAACTCTCCCGGCACTTGCCTGGAGTAGTAGTGGGACACCACGGAAAACCACTTCCAGGATGACCTCGGTGTAGATTGAATCCACCTCTTCTCAGTTTGGGGCAGATGACCTCGTAGTTCCGCCCCATAAAACGAGGCTGCGTGTACACCGTTCCAGACCTCAGTCCAGATATAATACTTATGGGCGTAAGTTTATTATTCCATATTTTGTTTTTTATGTTGGTTTATTTCTTTGTTTACTTGTCTTCTTTTAGCGTTAAATCTTAGTTAATCAGCTAATCAGCTGGATATGTAATGTTCTGCCAACTATATCTCAGGCTAAGTGTATCCTTAATTGCTTGTTTTAAATCTTGGGGTGTATTGTTAATGAATTTCTCTCTTTCTTTATTAGTAGTCTCTTGGTTTGTGTAAGATGCTTTGACAATTGAGACTATTCTCTTTGTAATATCTAATGCCATTACTTCAATCTCTGCTGGATTAGAAATGAAGTTTGGATCATCGGAGAATATTTCTGAGCCAAATTAAAATATGTATTCCAGTCGATTTTGTGATATTTAATTGGATTTTGGTTTCTAACTTGAGGTTGAACGCCTATTTTAAGAAGGTCAGGATTGTGGTCTGAACTCGTTCTTGTTAATGTATTAACAGAGACGGCGTAAGATATATCTTTGTTCACAATTAAGTCAATATCATCTCCATCATGAAGTGGATTATATGGGTCCCATAAGCGATATATTGGCGTTAGCTACGTAGTCAAATAATCGTCTACCACACGTATTGTATACTCTAGAGATCCAGCTTGAAATCTCCAGCCATGAGGAAAGGAATGCTAGTTTGGATAATTCTATTGAAATCTTCTTTAACAAATTACTTCTTTGTAGAATTGTACGTGGATATATGTAAAAAGTTTCCCTTCATGTGATGAAATTGAATGACCGTAGCTTCCAGCTGTTTGAAAGGCGGTAGTATAAATTCATTATGTGGGATTTTGTTCTTTATTAGGATCGCCGTACCACCACCGTTGGCAGTTCTATCGTCCCTATACACTTTGAAGCCTTTCAGCTTAAGCTGGTCATTATCATCCAAGGTCGTCATTCAGTAATAAAAGTTCGTTGAGTTTATTGTCAATGACATTAACATTCTAATATCAGATGTTTAAGTTTCTATTTGATTTCTTTCTGTGTTGTTTACTGCCCATAATTTGGCATTCCTAAAGGTGCAACGAAAACTTCCCCCAGGGTCTGTCCTTCTGGGGGAAAAAGTATATCCATAAGAATTCGGTTTATAGTCTCCATATTTCCACTTTTGTGAGGATGGAAATTTAGATGTTGGAATTTGTCAAATTGATTCATATTGGCCGTTGCTCGTTCCATTTCATCTCTTGCAATGGGTTCCTCTTGATGGACTAATTTTTCAGCAAGGCTATGATCTGTAGACGAAGCGAGGCACTTATTTGCCTAGGGAGTGAAAAATAGAACTTGAACGCAGCGCTACCGAAGCAGCAAAGTTGTCGGGGTGTTGAAAAATTTCTATAGCTTCCTGTTGCAGCCTGGAGAGGTAGTGTGTGGTGGTGGAGAGTATCTACGTGTCCCCGTACAGACCATCGTGGCCGGGCAAGTGACAGTGCTCAGCGACTGACAATTTCTCAGTTTGACCGAGGCAGCTGTGTCTGTTATGTTCCTTGAGTCTGGTGGCCACGGTCTTCTTCGTGCTTCCTATGTACACCTGCCCACAGGAACACGGGATTCTGTAGACACCTACCGTGGAGGGCCAATTGGAAGGAAGAAATGGAACGAGTACGCAATACATGGATCCCGGCCCTTAGGAACACCAAAGCCAAGATATCACGCACACATCAATCTGAAGAACTCTCCCGCCACAGCCGGGCAGTCGTTCAGGGAACATCCACAGTAGTGGAGTAGTGACAGTTCTAACCCACCCATTTTATTTGTACCTGACCGTACATGTTAAAATAATGAATATCTCTCGAACGCATAGTCCGATTTTCACAAATGATGTGTCGTTGGACTCAAGCTGACGTCCTCTTTCCTATGGACCACTGGTTATATATTTCAAAATAAATTTGAAATTTTTCGTTTTCGAAAATAGGTAATAGTTTGAGAACCAAACATGGTAGAACGTTGTGCCATGGCTCAAACGAATGGTCTTTATGACCTTTATTTTTTTAATAAAACCTTTTTATTTTTTATGTTTTTTTGAAAACACTCGAATTTTGAAAATCCTATATTTTGGAAACTAGGAAGTTTACAAAAAAGTTTGTTTGACGTAAATCAATGGTCCCTACCCCCTCTGCCCCCAAAATAAATTTCAAGTCTCTAGGATGAAAACCTGTTAGTAGTGGGGTAAGGACATAGCTGCGCCACATAGGAAGTTGTGAGCCCCTGCGACCTTGGAATGGAAGGAGCCATGCTAGGAGGGCGTGCTTGGATTCATTTTTTTCGTCTCGTCGTGCTCTTTACGGGAATGTAGGTCGCGAAAAGGTGAAAATCTGGAAACACGGTTTTTTGGGGGGGAAAACGTGATTTTAAACTTTTTGCTATATCTCGCGAACGAATCATGCTAGAGGCATGAACAAGGGGTCCAAGGACTCGGGGTGACGTCCTCTTTGCTATGGACCACTCGTTATATTTTTTAAAAAATTGGAAACTCGATTTTGGGGTAAACACGTGTTTTTTGTGATTTTTGCCGATATCTCACGAACCAATAACGCTAGAGACGTGTACGAGGTGTCCTAGGACTCGAGCTAACGCCCCCTTTCAAATGTGGTAGATATTTTTTTCCAAAAAAATAATTCACAAAGAGCCTAACGCCGTACATGTTGATTTGTTTTTCTTTACTTGTTTATAATGTTTATGAAGCGTAGTGGTTGAGAGAGACGATACGGCTGTGTGTGTGTGTTTCAACGAACCTGTCGCTGACCACGGTGGCTGTGTTCAATAGATCAATCGCTATTTCGACGGGTCGGTTTATGACAGAGCGAGGGTGCGTTTTTTCACACATTTTACCTTTGACGTGTAAACGCTAATGAGAACTTGGTTCTATGTTGGTCGAAGCGAGTAGAGAAAACCAACTTGCAGAGGAGCAGGAGGTGAATGTCATTTGAGCTTATTGGAAGGCGCCGATCTGACTTGACAACAGGTGACGCTTGAAGGTGAAATAATCTGACCATTGTGGTGGCAGGGAAGAGCGAAAGGCATGTGAACATGTGTGAAACCACATGCACGCTAAACCAGTGACATCCTGTCTTGCTTCGTACGTGACAAAATGCAAGTTCAGGTGAAATTTGATCTGCCACAGGTGTTCACCTTGAGCGTTAGCTGTCCACGTGCGCGATAACTGTTAACAAGTTACATCCTGTTTTGCTTCGTACGTGACAAAATGCAAGTTGACGTGAAATTTGATCTGCCACAGGTGTTCACTTTGAACGTTAGCTGTCCACGTGCCTGATAAGAGAATGTTCAAAGCGTGGGAATCGCTGAATCAGTAAAAAGTATGATGCAACTTGTCGGAATGATGTCACAACCAATAGATAGGCAAGAGCTGCAAACACCAGTGGTGGGAGGTGAAGGGAGGGAAAGGGGGAGGGGTAATGTATGAGAGAACACAGGTGGAAAGAGAAAGAAATATGTGGAGCTGAGGACTGTACACATAGAGCTATAGGTGGTGTACAACATGTGTGAATAAATAAATTAAAAATTGCACAGGTTCACACAACATAGACTGTATTATTGCCATGGCCAAGCACTCACATTAAGATCATTTACAGAATCATAAAATGAAAAATAAAAAATCTTGTTTTGGAAATATCGTTTTTCAACATACACAAAATAAATATATAAAAAATTTGTAAACAACAAAATGGAAAATCAAGCACTCACATTAATATTATTTACAAAATCATAAAATGAAAAATAGAAAATCTTGTTTTGGAAATATCGATTTTTTTCAACATACACAAAATAAATATATAAAAAATTTGTAAACAGCAAAATGGAAAATCCATGTTTCCATATAGACAAAATTTTTAAAAACCTTAAACGGACATTTAAGAAAATATATGCAAATGGGAAATTGACAAATGTGTAAATATGAAAATGGAAAAATCCATGTTTCCATATCATGAAATTGAAAAACATCAAACTGTCATTTAAAAAAATGCAAATGGAAAATTGACAAATTGCAATGTGTGAAATGTGAAATTGAACAAATGGCTATCATTATTTAAAAAAAGAAAAGAACATAGTGCTCTATGGTTGAGGTGTGAATCAAACCCTCTCTACTTATTTGGACCACCCGAGACTGAGTAGACTAGTTTTAGTTATCATACCACTTTTAAAAGTTTGTGTTAAATCTAGGAATTGAACCCAAGAGCTTGTAGGGGAGATCCAAGGTTATAATATGTTAAACAGATAGCCTTGAATGTAGTGTGTGGTAGCTATATAGAAATGAGACGTTTCGCCCGGGGCAGGGAGGCATAGAGATCTGCATCAAACCAGTCAAAAGACTGACGACTCAAACAACAACATGTAGAGCTCACCAAAATAATGTTGTGTAACGGTAAATGTTAGTCAACGAACAGTAATGCATTACTAAAACCCATGACACGATACCTAAGAGCTTTTCTAAAATTATTTTAAAATGCCTTTAACCCTATATTAAACACCCAGTTCACAAGGCTCATAACTGCAATGTTATGGTCAAACAAAACAAAATCTATATTTCAAAACAAACAAGTGGTTTAGTCAATGTATACTGGAAAAAGTTTTATAAACACTCAAGTCCACAAAAATAATTAAATTAGTAACAGTCAGGTTGACCGAGTGGTTATGGTGTTTGACTTAAGTTCAAATTTTCTGTACAAGAAAGCAAGGGTTCGAATCCCTTACCTGATATAACTATTGCCTCAACATGGCTTGACCACACTGTATTATTGTGTACTCGGTACACAAACCATAAATAGAGTGTATTGTTTAAGGTCACTCTCTTTGCGAACATAGTCAGAGAATGTTGATGGTTAACAATTGCATTAATAGTGGGACATAGGGATAGCAATTAAGAAAAACAGACAATACCCATACACTATTTTTATTTATTTAATGTAAGTACTTGTACAATAGTTATATACAAACTACAACTCTCTTTTGTCTATTACTATCTAGTCCTTTTCGATCCACTTGCATATCAAGGGCAGATGACTTTGTAGTTCAGCCCCTACAAACAACAACAACAACACTACTTCTTGCATAGTCTGTGATGTTGATGACTCTTGATGCGTGGAAGATGGATACAACATAACTTTTACAACAGGGGTTAAACGTTGCTCAACAAACAATGCACTATTTTGAGTAGCGACATCTTTCTCTTGTACTAACTTTTTAGCATTCTGATGATTTTTGTCAATACCATCAGTGTTTTGTCTGGAGCACTACATTGATGATCACTCACACTTAAAACCACACCATTTCTACTTTTCATATTGCCTCGACATGTTGTTGACCTCTGTTTCGAGCATTGCCAGAATATTATTCCTTTTACATTTTGTCGTTTATAGTTATAAGAGTAGCCTTTATAGAGTACACGTTGTTTACCTCGGTTAGTTGGAGTAAGTTCCATAGTAGTAACTAACCTGTTAGTATGATTTGCACACTACAAAGGTTATCTCGGTTCTGGTAATAGAATTATTTAGCGTTGGCTTTTATATTTAATATGTATAGTTTAAAGTGATAGAAAAGTGGTAGAAACGTGGTAGCAAAGTGGTAGACAATTGGTAACATAGTGGTAGAAAAGTGGTAGCAAAGTGGTAGAAAAGTGGTAGAAAAGTGGTAGAAAAGTGGCAGAAAAGTAGTAGAAAAGTGGTAGCAAAGTGGTAGAAAAGTGGTAGAAAACTGGCAGAAAAGTAGTAGAAAAGTGGTAGCAAAGTGGTAGAAAAGTGGCAGCAAACTAGAAAAGTGGTAGCAAAGTGGTAGCAAAGTGGTAGAAAATATTACATGTATTGTTAAGAAATAGTTTAAGCGGTTACATGGATTCATTACATTATAATTTTAGCATCACGAAGCTCATTTTCTATATCCAAAAGTTCTTCCTCATATTTAGTATGACCAGCCTGTTTACAGGTATGCAAGTACTGAAGCCGCTGGATTAGCTTACTGGGATTGTTCCAGTAAACAAATTTAACTAATGATTTTTTTGGGTGTAAACCATTATCATCATCATCATCATCATTATCATCATAATCATCATCATCATCATGGTTATCATCATCAATATAATTATCATCAATATAATCATCATCACTATTACTATCTAATCCTTTTTGTTCATCTTGCAATGCAAAAACCTTTGGCATAGTTTGTGTTGTCTTTGATAGTGTTAGAGGTTTCTTAGATGTTAACGACTGTCCTAACATGTCTTTTTCAGGAGATAATAAATGATCTTTAACAAACAAAGCACTATCTTGAGCCACACTATTTTTTTCTTGGTCTTGCTTTTTTACCTTGGTTAGAGTATTTTGTCTATTTAAATGAGTATTATTTTGAGATTTACAATGATGATCGATTGAAATAAGTATGTTGGAGCCTTTTGTCTTAATCATTCCTCGACACTTTTTAGATCGTTGTTTCGAACAGCACCAAATAACAGTTCCATTTTTATTAGTTCTTTTTACAATATATGCATATCCTTTATAGTAAGCACATGGCTTACCGTAGCTAGTCGTTGATACTTCCATGTCAACTGTCAAGCATAGACTAAGCTCTAGTAAAGTCAACTTGGTAATAAGAATACTAGTTTAATGTGAGAGCAAATATGGATCCAAAGAGTTCAGGTAAAAGTGAAAGCAAATAAGCAAATATTAGAAACAAGAGTTGGGGTAAAAGTGGTCGCAAAGTGGTAGACCCATTACACAATAATTTCAGCATGACGAAGCTCTTGTTCAATTTCTTTGATTTCCCAATCGTGACCGATATGCCCAGCTTGCCGTAAAGCATGCAATTGTCGAAGCCGTTGAATTAGCTTACTGGGTTTGTTCCAGTATACAAATTTAACAAATGGATTTTTAGGTGTAAAAAAGCATTACCATTATCATGATCATTATCATCATCATCATTATCATCATTATGATCACCATTATCATCATGACCATCATCACTGTTACTATATAGTCCTTTTTGATCCTCTTGCAATACCACTTTATTTGTAGTCTGAGTTGATTTTGATAGTGTTGAAGGTTTCTTGGACGTTGACAACTGTCCTAACATGACGTTTTGAGGACATGATAAGTCCTTTTGAACAAACACTGCACTATCTTTAGCCGCAATATCGTTTTCTTGAACTTGCTTTTTAGCATTTTGATAATTGTTTGTAAACAGTAAGCGTGGTTCGTTTCGAGCACTACATTGATGAACACTCACACTTAAAACCTTTCCATTTTTACTTTCCAGATTGCCTCGACATTTTGTTGACCTTTCTTTTGAGCATCGCCAGAATATTATTCCATTCACATTCTGGCGATTATAGTTATAGGAGTAGCCTTGATAGAGTGCACGTAGCCTACCTTTGTTGGTTGTAATAAGTTCCATAGTAGTAACTGACCTGTCAGTACGATGTTCACACTACAAAGGTTACAACTGTTTTGCTGATGGAGTGACCTACCATAAGCTTATATATTGGCTTATGTGTTGGCTTTTTGTGCTGGCTTTTCGTGTTGGCTTTTCGTGTTGGCTTTTCGTGTTGGCTTTTGTGTTGGCTTATGTGTTAGCTTTTTGTGTTGGCTTTTTGTGTTGGCTATTTTGTTGGCTTTTGTGTTGGCTTTTCGTGTTGGCTTTTCGTGTTGGCATTTCGTGTTGGCATTTCGTGTTGGCTTTTCGTGTTGGCTTTTTGTGTTGGCTTTTCGTGTTGGCTTTTCGTGTTGACATTTCGTGTTGGCTTTTCGTGTTGGCATTTTTTTGTATTGGCCTTTCATGTTGGCTTTTTGTATTGGCTTTTCGTGTTGGCTTTTTGTGTGGGCTTTTTGTGTTGGCTTTAGTATTGGCTTTTGTATTGGCTTATTTGACAAGTTATTTGTGTCAATGTATTTAGTGGATTTTTTCTTGGTGTTGGAAAGTAGTTGAAAGAGAGGGAATATTTAAAGACTTAACCTCAGCTCACTAACCTAACCTAACCTAACCTAACTTTACCTAACCTAACCTAACCTTTCAACTCTCAGATGTTAATTAAATTCTGTGCATAGTCGAGTTGGAACCCAAGACCTCAGGGGTAAAAAAACAATTATTTTTGACGGCTTATTTTGGTAACTTATTTTAATGGCTAACCTAAATTTACCTAACCTAACCTAACCTCAGCTCACTTTGGATATTACTAGTAAGTGTTCATATTCTCTGCTAGGTAGCATGCTAGTAGTACAGGTAGTGCTCATATTTACCGCTAGGTAGCGGAAGCATACTTTGCATGTTGCATGTGACACTTGTGAAGTTTAACCACATGCAAGACGTGCTTGTATAAGTTCTCTATTTAAACTCACTATACAATTAAGCACTAAATGTTCAGAACTAACATGTATAGCCATGTTTAGGGTATATAGGAGACCCTTAGCAAGAAAGGCTGTCTAACCCACGAGTGTACAGCCTTGTCATACGCAGTAAGCACCTGTTGGCAGAAAACAACAACAACAACAATTTGAGAAAGCCAACAGGTGCTTACTGCGTATGACAAGGCTGTACACTCGTGGGTTAGACAGCCTTTCTTGCTAAGGGTCTCCTATATACCCTAAACATGGCTATACATGTTAGTTCTGAACATTTAGTGCTTAATTGTATATTGAGTTTAAATAGAGAACTTATACAAGCACGTCTTGCATGTGGTTAAACATCACAAGTGTCACATGCAACATGCAAAGTATTTTTCCGCTACCTAGCGGTAAATATGAGCACTACCTGTACTACTAGCATGCTACCTAGCAGAGAATATGAACACTTACTAGTAATATCCAAAGTGAGCTGAGGTTAGGTTAGGTTAGGTAAAGTTAGGTTAGCCATTAAAATAAGTTACCAAAATAAGCCGTCAAAAATAATTGTTTTTTTACCCCTGAGGTCTTGGGTTCCAACTCGACTATGCACAGAATTTAATTAACATCTGAGAGTTGAAAGGTTAGGTTAGGTTAGGTAAAGTTAGGTTAGGTTAGGTTAGTGAGCTGAGGTTAAGTCTTTAAATATTCCCTCTCTTTCAACTACTTTCCAACACCAAGAAAAAAATCCACTAAATACATTGACACAAATAACTTGTCAAATAAGCCAATACAAAAGCCAATACTAAAGCCAACACAAAAAGGCCACACAAAAAGCCAACACGAAAAGCCAATACAAAAAGCCAACATGAAAGGCCAATACAAAAAATGCCAACACGAAAAGCCAACACGAAATGTCAACACGAAAAGCCAACACAAAAAGCCAACACGAAAAGCCAACACAAAAGCCAACACGAAATGCCAACACGAAATGCCAACACAAAAAGCCAACACGAAAAGCCAACACAAAAGCCAACACAAAAAGCCAACACAAAAAGCCAACACATAAGCCAACACAAAAGCCAACACGAAAAGCCAACACAAAAAGCCAGCACAAAAAGCCAACACATAAGCCAATATATAAGCTTATGGTAGGTCACTCCATCAGCAAAACAGTTGTAACCTTTGTAGTGTGAACATCGTACTGACAGGTCAGTTACTACTATGGAACTTATTACAACCAACAAAGGTAGGCTACGTGCACTCTATCAAGGCTACTCCTATAACTATAATCGCCAGAATGTGAATGGAATAATATTCTGGCGATGCTCAAAAGAAAGGTCAACAAAATGTCGAGGCAATCTGGAAAGTAAAAATGGAAAGGTTTTAAGTGTGAGTGTTCATCAATGTAGTGCTCGAAACGAACCACGCTTACTGTTTACAAACAATTATCAAAATGCTAAAAAGCAAGTTCAAGAAAACGATATTGCGGCTAAAGATAGTGCAGTGTTTGTTCAAAAGGACTTATCATGTCCTCAAAACGTCATGTTAGGACAGTTGTCAACGTCCAAGAAACCTTCAACACTATCAAAATCAACTCAGACTACAAATAAAGTGGTATTGCAAGAGGATCAAAAAGGACTATATAGTAACAGTGATGATGGTCATGATGATAATGGTGATCATAATGATGATAATGATGATGATGATAATGATCATGATAATGGTAATGCTTTTTTACACCTAAAAATCCATTTGTTAAATTTGTATACTGGAACAAACCCAGTAAGCTAATTCAACGGCTTCGACAATTGCATGCTTTACGACAAGCCGGGCATATCGGTCACGATTGGGAAATCAAAGAAATTGAACAAGAGCTTCGTCATGCTGAAATTATTGTGTAATGGGTCTACCACTTTGCGACCACTTTTACCCCAACTCTTGTTTCTAATATTTGCTTATTTGCTTTCACTTTTACCTGAACTCTTTGGATCCATATTTGCTCTCACATTAAACTAGTATTCTTATTACCAAGTTGACTTTACTAGAGCTTAGTCTATGCTTGACAGTTGACATGGAAGTATCAACGACTAGCTACGGTAAGCCATGTGCTTACTATAAAGGATATGCATATATTGTAAAAAGAACTAATAAAAATGGAACTGTTATTTGGTGCTGTTCGAAACAACTATCTAAAAAGTGTCGAGGAATGATTAAGACAAAAGGCTCCAACAAACTTATTTCAATCGATCATCATTGTAAATCTCAAAATAATACTCATTTAAATGGACAAAATACTCTAACCAAGGTAAAAAAGCAAGACCAAGAAAAAAATAGTGTGGCTCAAGATAGTGCTTTGTTTATTAAAGAGCATTTATTATCTCCTGAAAAAGACATGTTAGGACAGTCGTTAACATCTAAGAAACCTCTAACACTATCAAAGACAACACAAACTATGCCAAAGGTTTTTGCATTGCAAGATGAACAAAAAGGATTAGATAGTAATAGTGATGATGATTATATTGATGATAATTATATTGATGATGATAACCATGATGATGATGATGATTATGATGATAATGATGATGATGATGATGATGATAATGGTTTACACCCAAAAAATCATTTGTTAAATTTGTTTACTGGAACAATCCCAGTAAGCTAATCCAGCGGCTTCAGTACTTGCATACCTGTAAACAGGCTGGTCATACTAAATATGAGGAAGAACTTTTGGATATAGAAAATGAGCTTTGTGATGCTAAAATTATAATGTAATGAATCCATGTAACCGCTTAAACTATTTCTTAACGATACATGTAATATTTTCTACCACTTTGCTACCACTTTGCTACCACTTTTCTAGTTTGCTACCACTTTTCTGCCACTTTGCTACCACTTTTCTACTACTTTTCTGCCAGTTTTCTACCACTTTTCTACCACTTTGCTACCACTTTTCTACTACTTTTCTGCCACTTTTCTACCACTTTTCTACCACTTTTCTATCACTTTGCTACCACTTTTCTACCACTATGTTACCAATTGTCTACCACTTTGCTACCACGTTTCTACCACTTTTCTATCACTTTAAAATATACATATTAAATATAAAAGCCAACGCTAAATAATTCTATTACCAGAACCGAGATAACCTTTGTAGTGTGCAAATCATACTAACAGGTTAGTTACTACTATGGAACTTACTCCAACTAACCGAGGTAAACAACGTGTACTCTATAAAGGCTACTCTTATAACTATAAACGACAAAATGTAAAAGGAATAATATTCTGGCAATGCTCGAAACAGAGGTCAACAACATGTCGAGGCAATATGAAAAGTAGAAATGGTGTGGTTTTAAGTGTGAGTGATCATCAATGTAGTGCTCCAGACAAAACACTGATGGTATTGACAAAAAATCATCAGAATGCTAAAAAGTTAGTACAAGAGAAAGATGTTGCTACTCAAAATAGTGCATTGTTTGTTGAGCAACGTTTAACCCCTGTTGTAAAAGTTATGTTGTATCCATCTTCCACGCATCAAGAGTCATCAACATCACAGACTATGCAAGAAGTAGTGTTGTTGTTGTTTGTAGGGGCTGAACTACAAAGTCATCTGCCCTTGATATGCAAGTGGATCGAAAAGGACTAGATAGTAATAGACAAAAGAGAGTTGTAGTTTGTATATAACTATTGTACAAGTACTTACATTAAATAAATAAAAATAGTGTATGGGTATTGTCTGTTTTTCTTAATTGCTATCCCTATGTCCCACTATTAATGCAATTGTTAACCATCAACATTCTCTGACTATGTTCGCAAAGAGAGTGACCTTAAACAATACACTCTATTTATGGTTTGTGTACCGAGTACACAATAATACAGTGTGGTCAAGCCATGTTGAGGCAATAGTTATATCAGGTAAGGGATTCGAACCCTTGCTTTCTTGTACAGAAAATTTGAACTTAAGTCAAACACCATAACCACTCGGTCAACCTGACTGTTACTAATTTAATTATTTTTGTGGACTTGAGTGTTTATAAAACTTTTTCCAGTACACATTGACTAAACCACTTGTTTGTTTTGAAATATAGATTTTGTTTTGTTTGACCATAACATTGCAGTTATGAGTCTTGTGAACTGGGTGTTTAATATAGGGTTAAAGACATTTTAAAATAATTTTAGAAAAGCTCTTAGGTATCGTGTCATGGGTTTTAGTAATGCATTACTGTTCGTTGACTAACATTTACCGTTACACAACATTATTTTGGTGAGCTCTACATGTTGTTGTTTGAGTCGTCAGTCTTTTGACTGGTTTGATGCAGATCTCTATGCCTCCCTGCCCCGGGCGAAACGTCTCATTTCTATATAGCTACCACACACTACATTCAAGGCTATCTGTTTAACATATTATAACCTTGGATCTCCCCTACAAGCTCTTGGGTTCAATTCCTAGATTTAACACAAACTTTTAAAAGTGGTATGATAACTAAAACTAGTCTACTCAGTCTCGGGTGGTCCAAATAAGTAGAGAGGGTTTGATTCACACCTCAACCATAGAACACTATGTTCTTTTCTTTTTTTAATAATGATAGCCATTTGTTCAATTTCACATTTCACACATTGCAATTTGTCAATTTTCCATTTGCATTTTTTAAATGACAGTTTGATGTTTTTCAATTTCATGATATGGAAACATGGATTTTTCCATTTTCATATTTACACATTTGTCAATTTCCCATTTGCATATATTTTCTTAAATGTCCGTTTAAGGTTTTTTAAAATTTTGTCTATATGGAAACATGGATTTTCCATTTTGCTGTTTACAAATTTTTTATATATTTATTTTGTGTATGTTGAAAAAAATCGATATTTCCAAAACAAGATTTTCTATTTTTCATTTTATGATTTTGTAAATAATATTAATGTGAGTGCTTGATTTTCCATTTTGTTGTTTACAAATTTTTTATATATTTATTTTGTGTATGTTGAAAAACGATATTTCCAAAACAAGATTTTTTATTTTTCATTTTATGATTCTGTAAATGATCTTAATGTGAATGCTTGGCCATGGCAATAATACAGTCAATGTTGTGTGAACCTGTGCAATTTTTAATGTATTTATTCACACATGTTGTACACCACCTATAGCTCTATGTGTACAGTCCTCAGCTCCACATATTTCTTTCTCTTTCCATCCGTGTTCTCTCATACATTACCCCTCCCCCTTTCCCTCCCTTCACCTCCCACCACTGGTGTTTGCAGCTCTTGCCTATCTATTGGTTGTGACATCATTCCGACAAGTTGCATCATACTTTTTACTGATTCAGCGATTCCCACGCTTTGAACATTCTCTTATCAGGCACGTGGACAGCTAACGTTCAAAGTGAACACATGTGGCAGATCAAATTTCACGTCAACTTGCATTTTGTCACGTACGAAGCAAAACAGGATGTAACTTGTTAACAGTTATCGCGCACGTGGACAGCTAACGCTCAAGGTGAACACCTGTGGCAGATCAAATTTCACCTTAACTTGCATTTTGTCACGTACGAAGCAAGACAGGATGTCACTGGTTTAGCGTGCATGTGGTTTCACACATGTTCACATGCCTTTCGCTCTTCCCTGCCACCACAATGGTCAGATTATTTCACCTTCAAGCGTCACCTGTTGTCAAGTCAGATCGGCGCCTTCCAATAAGCTCAAATGACATTCACCTCCTGCTCCTCTGCAAGTTGGTTTTCTCTACTCGCTTCGACCAACATAGAACCAAGTTCTCATTAGCGTTTACACGTCAAAGGTAAAATGTGTGAAAAAACGCACCCTCGCTCTGTCATAAACCGACCCGTCGAAATAGCGATTGATCTATTGAACACAGCCACCGTGGTCAGCGACAGGTTCGTTGAAACACACACACACAGCCGTATCGTCTCTCTCAACCACTACGCTTCATAAACATTATAAACAAGTAAAGAAAAACAAATCAACATGTACGGCGTTAGGCTCTTTGTGAATAATTTTTTTGGAAAAAAATATCTACCACATTTGAAAGGGGGCGTTAGCTCGAGTCCTAGGACACCTCGTACACGTCTCTAGCGTTATTGGTTCGTGAGATATCGGCAAAAATCACAAAAAACACGTGTTTACCCCAAAATCGAGTTTCCAATTTTTTAAAAAATATAACGAGTGGTCCATAGCAAAGAGGACGTCACCCCGAGTCCTTGGACCCCTTGTTCATGCCTCTAGCATGATTCGTTCGCGAGATATAGCAAAAAGTTTAAAATCACGTTTTCCCCCCCAAAAAACCGTGTTTCCAGATTTTCACCTTTTCGCGACCTACATTCCCGTAAAGAGCACGACGAGACGAAAAAAATGAATCCAAGCACGCCCTCCTAGCATGGCTCCTTCCATTCCAAGGTCGCAGGGGCTCACAACTTCCTATGTGGCGCAGCTATGTCCTTACCCCACTACTAACAGGTTTTCATCCTAGAGACTTGAAATTTATTTTGGGGGCAGAGGGGGTAGGGACCATTGATTTACGTCAAACAAACTTTTTTGTAAACTTCCTAGTTTCCAAAATATAGGATTTTCAAAATTCGAGTGTTTTCAAAAAAACATAAAAAATAAAAAGGTTTTATTAAAAAAATAAAGGTCATAAAGACCATTCGTTTGAGCCATGGCACAACGTTCTACCATGTTTGGTTCTCAAACTATTACCTATTTTCGAAAACGAAAAATTTCAAATTTATTTTGAAATATATAACCAGTGGTCCATAGGAAAGAGGACGTCAGCTTGAGTCCAACGACACATCATTTGTGAAAATCGGACTATGCGTTCGAGAGATATTCATTATTT
The DNA here is from genome assembly GCA_946902985.2 of Meconema thalassinum. Lineage (NCBI taxonomy): Eukaryota > Metazoa > Arthropoda > Insecta > Orthoptera > Tettigoniidae > Meconema > Meconema thalassinum. The sequence continues at coordinate 207,935,928 of OX336389.2, read as the reverse complement.
TAACATGTACGGTCAGGTACAAATAAAATGGGTGGGTTAGAACTGTCACTACTCCACTACTGTGGATGTTCCCTGAACGACTGCCCGGCTGTGGCGGGAGAGTTCTTCAGATTGATGTGTGCGTGATATCTTGGCTTTGGTGTTCCTAAGGGCCGGGATCCATGTATTGCGTACTCGTTCCATTTCTTCCTTCCAATTGGCCCTCCACGGTAGGTGTCTACAGAATCCCGTGTTCCTGTGGGCAGGTGTACATAGGAAGCACGAAGAAGACCGTGGCCACCAGACTCAAGGAACATAACAGACACAGCTGCCTCGGTCAAACTGAGAAATTGTCAGTCGCTGAGCACTGTCACTTGCCCGGCCACGATGGTCTGTACGGGGACACGTAGATACTCTCCACCACCACACACTACCTCTCCAGGCTGCAACAGGAAGCTATAGAAATTTTTCAACACCCCGACAACTTTGCTGCTTCGGTAGCGCTGCGTTCAAGTTCTATTTTTCACTCCCTAGGCAAATAAGTGCCTCGCTTCGTCTACAGATCATAGCCTTGCTGAAAAATTAGTCCATCAAGAGGAACCCATTGCAAGAGATGAAATGGAACGAGCAACGGCCAATATGAATCAATTTGACAAATTCCAACATCTAAATTTCCATCCTCACAAAAGTGGAAATATGGAGACTATAAACCGAATTCTTATGGATATACTTTTTCCCCCAGAAGGACAGACCCTGGGGGAAGTTTTCGTTGCACCTTTAGGAATGCCAAATTATGGGCAGTAAACAACACAGAAAGAAATCAAATAGAAACTTAAACATCTGATATTGGAATGTTAATGTCATTGACAATAAACTCAACGAACTTTTATTACTGAATGACGACCTTGGATGATAATGACCAGCTTAAGCTGAAAGGCTTCAAAGTGTATAGGGACGATAGAACTGCCAACGGTGGTGGTACGGCGATCCTAATAAAGAACAAAATCCCACATAATGAATTTATACTACCGCCTTTCAAACAGCTGGAAGCTACGGTCATTCAATTTCATCACATGAAGGGAAACTTTTTACATATATCCACGTACAATTCTACAAAGAAGTAATTTGTTAAAGAAGATTTCAATAGAATTATCCAAACTAGCATTCCTTTCCTCATGGCTGGAGATTTCAAGCTGGATCTCTAGAGTATACAATACGTGTGGTAGACGATTATTTGACTACGTAGCTAACGCCAATATATCGCTTATGGGACCCATATAATCCACTTCATGATGGAGATGATATTGACTTAATTGTGAACAAAGATATATCTTACGCCGTCTCTGTTAATACATTAACAAGAACGAGTTCAGACCACAATCCTGACCTTCTTAAAATAGGCGTTCAACCTCAAGTTAGAAACCAAAATCCAATTAAATATCACAAAATCGACTGGAATACATATTTTAATTTGGCTCAGAAATATTCTCCGATGATCCAAACTTCATTTCTAATCCAGCAGAGATTGAAGTAATGGCATTAGATATTACAAAGGGAATAGGCTCAATTGTCAAAGCATCTTACACAAACCAAGAGACTACTAATAAAGAAAGAGAGAAATTCATTAACAATACACCCCAAGATTTAAAACAAGCAATTAAGGATACACTTAGCCTGAGATATAGTTGGCAGAACATTACATATCCAGCTGATTAGCTGATTAACTAAGATTTAACGCTAAAAGAAGACAAGTAAACAAAGAAATAAACCAACATAAAAAACAAAATATGGAATAATAAACTTACGCCCATAAGTATTAAAGATAACAGCTTATGGGACCTAGCATCAGAGTTAACTAAGGCAGACTCTAATATACCAGTAATCAGTACACCAAATGGACAGGTGGTAACATCAAATCAAAAAGGCGTGGCGTTAGCTGACACACTGGAAAATAGGTTCACTCCTAACCTTGAACCCATCAATCTAGAGTTCTCAGAGAAGGTTATAACCGACAGTAGTGGCTACGCTGGCTAAAGCGCAGTGTTAGGTCATGGGGCCAAGCTCTCTGCTGACTCGGTAGACACGTGGGTTCGAGCCCCACCGTCGGCCGTCCTTGAAATGGTTTTCCGTGGTTTCCCATTTTCAACACCAGGCAAATGCTGGGCGGTACCTTCTGACAGGCCACGGCCGATTCCTTCCACATCCTTCTCCAATTTCATTCACCTTAATCAATCCCATCTCTCATCCCGACGCGCAGGTCGTCCACGGGCGTCGAATAGAAAGACCTGCTCTCGGTCTCTGAGGAGACCACTCAAAAAAAAAAAAAAAAAACAAGGCTATTAAGGAGGTTGGTAGCATTCAAACCCATTTTATTCCGTGTGTTAGTGAAAGTGAAAGTGGAACTAATTAGATTAGTTCTTTAACCCCAATGAGTGCTAGTGAATATTTAAAATGGAAATATGACTAATAGGAATAGACTGGCTGACATCGACATGGATCATGCTAATACCAGGGTTGATATGAATAATTGACTAACAGATATTGAAGAAATCCTCCTGAAGGAAATTCGTTGTACCACCAATCTGCTACTGAAATAGAAGGCACCGGGTCAAGATGGAATACAAATATATCACTTAGGAAATTACCTGATCATGCACTGCAGCATTTGCTGAACCAGTTCAATGCCAAGCTAAGGCAACAATACATCCCTCACCAGTCGAAGATGGCAAATGTGGTAATGTTCCCCAAAGAAGGGAAAGATCTGCAAAATCCAGAAAATTATCGACCGATAAGCTTACTTAATGAAAAATCCACAGCCTGCTTCCAGTCTCCGACCGGGTCAGGAATGGAATGAATGAAGCCCCTGTCTAGCGGCGAGGATATGAACTGTGCCGGCTGCCGAGGCCTGACGCACTCCTCTGGGGCAATGATTAAATGAATGACAGATGAAATGAAATGATAGTGGAGAGTGTTGCTGGAATGAAATGGTGACAGGGAAAACCGGAGTACCCGGAGAAAAACCTGTCTGCCTCCGTTTTGTCCAGCACAGATCTCACATGGAGTGACCGGGATTTGAACCACGGACCCAGCGGTGAGAGGCCGGCGTGCTGCCGCCTAAGCCACGGAGGCTTCTAGCTTACTTAATACATTAGCCAAATTGCATGAAGGTCATTCGTACATTACTGTATCAAAAGTGCTTAGCTAACGCAACACCTGACGAACAGTTCGGATTCCGTAAGGACTACTCTGTGGTGCACCAGTTAACAAGACTGACAAACAAAACTATCAAAAGTTTTAACTTTCGCAAGGGTACGGGTGCCACATTCCTGGACGTAGTTCAAGCGTTTGACAGATTACGGCATGCTGGACTTATGCGTAAACATTTATCTTATGGACTTCATCCAGTTTTATAAGGTGTAATCAGGAATTATTTGAAGGAAAGGACCTTTTACGGAACTTATGAAAACAGTAAATCAAAACTTTAAAAAAAGTGAAGCTGGTGTACCGCAGGGATCGATACTTGGCCCTTTCTTATATAACCTACACACAGCTGATTTCCCAAAATATAATAACAAAGAAGTCGCATTCTACGCTGATGATACAGTAATTTTGGCCGAACCATGGAATCCCAAGCTGGTCACCAGTAGATTGCAGGCGGCACTCATAAAGACATAAGAATGGTATACTCGATGGCGAGTAAAGGTCAACGCAAATAAAACTAAAGCAAGGTATTTTACTAGGAGACCGAAAAGACAGGCAGTGACCGGGCCCATACTCTTTGGGCTGACGATACCATGGTTTAAGGAAACCAAGTATTTAGTTGTCATTTTAGACAACAAATTCAGTTTTAAACAACATATTTTACCAATATTAGACGAAGCCACTAATGTAGCGGCAAATGTAACTTATTATTGAATAGGAAGTGATTTTTAAATATTACAAACAAAATTTCAATGTATAAAGCCATGGTGTCGTCTGTAATATTACATGCAGCCCCTGTATTGGGAGCAACGTTTAAAACCCACATTACGATGTTACAGACATTCCAAAACAAGAAGCTTAGAATGATCACGAAATCAGTAAAAGTTATATCAAATAAAGAAATTCACTCGACGTACAAAGTTAAGCTAGTCACTGCTGCCATATTAGACGTGGCTGCCAAATTCCAGCGAAAAGCGGAACTATCAACAAATCAACTGATCAGAACACAAATTGGAGGAATAGATCCCCAAATGCTGCACAAATATAAGCATCCAAAAATGTTCTACATGTAGGTTAACATTGTTATTATAACTCTTGACGATATTTTAAACTACAAGTTTTATTGAATAATATTGTAACGTGTTTTTCGAGGGTATTTTTCGCCACTGACATAAGTCAGTAGGAAGCCATTCAATGTTTATTTACGCGGCAAATTATTCAGCCGAGATATGTTTCATGTAACTTATTATTATTATTATTAAGGTATTTTTGGAGCGTTTTTTATAAGATTATAAGTATACAGATAGGTTTTCGATGTTATAGAAAACACTATCAAGCGAATTATTTCGAACAACATTATCGCGGAAAATTATATGATTACGGAATTTAACGGATTTTGTCAGTTAGAGTCTATAGTGAGAGAGATGAGTCATTGGGAATTCAGCTACAGGTATATTCTTGTCGGGAACGTGACGAAAGCCGTGGGGCACTTCCAGCTGGCTGTATCAAGAAATGGCGAAATGGCCTGAACCGGAAATCGACATCGTCGCGCCGAGTATATTGACCCTTATGTCGGGAGTATCGCGTGGTGTCTCAGCCAATCATAGGAGACCGGGCGACTAGGAGACGGCTCCGGAGAGGTAATGCGAGGAGTGCATATATTGTTTGCGCGCCGAGAAGGGAGGACGATTGTCATTGTAAAACTGACCGATGTGGTTGCTCGTTTGGTTGGTTCCGGTGTGATCGGACCATGACTTTATCATTTCTACAACAATCTCCACAACTGACGAAGAAGATGGCGACGTCCAGAAGGCTGTTGGAAGCTTCCTTAAAGAACATCAAGTACGAGGGAAATGCTACGGCAATTTCCAATGGTAAGCGCGAATGACTCAGAACTACATAATCTCTCGCTTCATTGTTTCATATTCAGAATTTCAGTAACTTCTTAGCTTGGGAATAATAGTAAAATCAGTAATTCATTCGACTCCGTTTTCACGTAATTCTCTAGTGGTGAATTCAAATCGTTACGCTCCAATTTAAATTTATTATTATTTTTATTTTTAAAATTGCCACTACTTGTTTTTTATATAATAAATTCATTTCTTATACTATGCAATCTTTGCTTTCAGTAGGTAGCATTAGATATAGACCAAATTCCTTCTCCTGATACAATTGTTAGTTGGGTTAATGATCAAATCATACCACGATCTGAGTGTGAAGATTCTTAAAGGTGTTCTGCCTGAGCTAGGTGTTGTTAAATATAAATTTAGATTTCAACATAGCGTTGAGGTCTTGGCGCCCATAATACATCGTATCTTAGTCAGAGTAAACATTACATTTATCACCTCAAACGTGGGACTTGTTGTGGTTTTTCCACACTCTCTCCAGTGAAACAGTTACACTTGCCGCCCAACTGTTGAACTTCTTATATATGTATTTTAAAGTGCAACACAGGGCAACCAGAACAGTTACACTTGTACGCTCCACGTGGAGCTAAAGAAACCATTACACTTGTCGCGACCAACGTGAGGCCGAAAACCTAATAACATTTGTGGAAGGAGAAAGGTATATATTTCTGTGCCTGTATTTTGGGGGTTTTTCATTTATCGGTGTGTATCAGCATGGGTAGTGTTGAGGAAGAGATGAAGTTGCGTAGTGGTCACCAGTTGGATAGTGAAGATACGAGCAGTATGGCTAGTCTTGACAATGAAAGCAGTACAGGGATGTCGGAGGTAAATCCCGATACTGAGGGGGGTAATCAAAACAGTCAAGCAGGGTTAGAGAGTTTGCTTCTTCAGTTTATGCAACAAAATAAAATTAGCACAGATGCTTTAAATGCTAAACTTGAACAGAACAGTAGGGAAAGTAGAGAGAGTACTGAAACTTTAAATGCTAAACTCGAACAAAATAATGTTAAACTTGAACAAAATAGTAGGGAAAATAAAGAGAGTACTGAAACTTTAAATGCTAAACTTGAACAGAATAATGCTAAATTGGATCAAAACAGTAGGGAAATTAGTGATAAATTTGAGCTGATTAGAGGTGAGATCAGAGGGGTGATGGAAGAGAAGGCTAAAGAGATTATTGCAGATGTAGACAGAAAATTAAGAAAAGTACAGGAGGAGTTAGAAATTAGAATCAGTACACAGGCTGCAAATTTAAAAGAACTAGTGCAACTTGAAACACAGCAGGTCAAAAAGCAATTGGGGGGAGAAATTGACAAAATTCAGGTAGCAACTAAAGAGGTTAAAGAACAGCTGGGGGGAAGAATTGATAAAGTTCATGCAGAAATAATCACTGAAGTTAATGATTTAAGGGAGAGGAATAAGGAAAGCATTAATGAGATTAATGAGAAACAAGCTAAGTTAAGTGGAGAAGTTGAAGCATCCCCTGTTTGAAAATGGATCAACAAGAATGTGGCCCACGTTTCGAAATTTTGTACATTTTTAATGTTTATTTTGTAATTTTTTAAGCATTTTATATTCATGTGTTTTAATCATCTTGACGATGTAAAAATGTTTTACAAATTTTTATGAGAGACCAAACATTAGACTGTTTTAGGAGAATTTTTTAGTGATTTTGACTGAAGAAGGCTCACAGAGCCGAAACATGTCTCAAAATGTATATTGACATCAAGTGATATATAAAAGGATAATTTTGTATTGTAAAGTGGACATTTGCATAACTTATATAGGCTACATGGTTTGTGAATCTGTATTGAATTATTTTCCACATATGTTTCCACACTCCTTTACTGAAGTCTCATTGATAGTTCAATGCGTAACAGGTTTCAGTGTTTCAAACAAAATGTCATAAGTGGGTTCAAACTCCACCCTTTCCAAAATTATACCCATTGAGCTATCGATCAGGATTCTTTCTTAGGTACTGAACATCGCACATTGACACATGGTACATTGGCACACACACACACAGTCAAGTACAATAGGCTACTTGATTACATGTATTCATCATTTATCATACTATGCTGATAGCCTTACCCATCTCACGCAAATGCTAAAATAGTTCAAGGTAGCATTGTGTTAAACGGTGTGTTTATGTTAAACGGTTTGTTCATGTTAACCAGTTGTTCGTGTTTACAAAGGTAACTCAGACTCAAGACATTGATGATTTTTTTCCCGTTTGGCTTCCTGAGAAGCGAGTGAAGGTCTTTCTAGTTGACGCCCATGAGCGACCTGCGCGCCGTAATGACGATGAAGTGATGATAATAATAATGATCGTTTGGCCTCCGGAGAGGCCGAGTGCAGGTCTTTCTAATTGACGCCCGTGAGTGACCTGCGCGCCGTAATGAGGATGAAGTGATGATAATAATAATGATCGTTTGGCCTCCGGAGAGGCCGAGTGCAGGTTTTTCTAGTTAACGCCCGTGGACGACCTGCGCGTCGTAATGAGGATGAAGTGATGATGAAGACGTCACATACACCCAATCCCCAAGCCACGGGAATTAACCCCAGGAGATTTAAAAAAAACCTGATGGCTCGGCTGGGAATCCAACCCGGGGCACTTCGGGCCAAAGCCTAGCGCGCAAACCATTTAGCCACGGAGCCAGACGAAGTGATGATGAAGATGTCACATACACCCAGTCCCCGAGCCACGGGAATTAACCCCAGGAGATTAAAATCCCTGATGGCTCGGCCGGGAATCGAACCCGGGACCCTTTTGGCCAAAGCCTAGCGCACGAATCATTTAGCAACGGAGCAATACGAAGTGATGATGAAGACGTCACATACACCCAGTCCCCGACCCACGGGAATTAACCCCAGGAGATTAAAATCTCTGATGGCTCGGCCGGGAATCGAACCCGGGGCACTTCGGGCCAAAGCCTAGAAAGCAAACCATTTAGCCACGGAGCCAGACGAAGTGATGATGAAGATGTCACATACACCCAGTCCCCGAGCCACGGGAATTAACCCCAGGAGATTAAAATCCCTGATGGCTCGGCCGGGAATCGAACCCGGGACCCTTTGGGCCAAAGCCTAGCGCACGAATCATTTAGCCACGGAGCAATACGAAGTGATGATGAAGACGTCACATACACCCAGTCCCCGACCCACGGGAATTAACCCCAGGAGATTAAAATCCCCGATGGCTCGGCCGGGAATCGAACCCTGGGCACTTCAGGCCAAAGCCTAGTGCGCGAACCATTTAGCCACGGAACCGGACGAAGTGATGATGAAGACGTCACATACTCCCAGTCCCCGAGCCACGGGAAGTAACTCCAGAAGATTAAAATCCCAGATGGCTCGACCGGGAGTCAAACCCGGGACCCTTCGGGTCAAGCTTAGTGTGCGAACCATTTAGCCACGGAGCCGGACGAAGTGATGATGAAGACGTCACATACACCCAGTCCCCGAGCCACGGGAATTAACCCCAGGAGATTAAAATCCCTGATGGCTTGGCCGGGAATCGAACCCGGGACCCTTCGGGCCAAAGCCTAGCGCGCGAACTAATAAGGAATGGAGCCGGACATCGATGATGTTAAACGACGATGACTAAAACAAGATTCAACTGGTCACATGAGTGTTGTGAGCATGCACGCTCATTGGGTCCAAATCAAAGACAATTTCATGGTATCCCGACCACAGAGTTTTAGTTTGTTTATTCCACGGATCATTAAATCTCGCACTAGTACCCTGCTCCTTGAGTTTTCAAGGCAAACCGTCTCCTGCACCAAATTCCTGAGGAATATGCGTTAATTTCAAAACTCACAGGTTGGTAACCCTCTCTTAACTATTCATAATAGCTGTCACTGATTCTCCAAGACAAGTCATTTTGTTTATTCTGTGGCCAAAACTCAAATCTCAATATATTTTATGACACACAGGTTAGTACCCGCCTACAAAACTTTTGCCACTGAGTATCTATGTTTACTTCATGAATCATTTAACATAAAAATCTCGAGCCAAAATTACAATCTCGGGAATTTATGGATTTTACACACCCCTAGGTTGGTCACCTCCAATGGGAATTCGTCTCGGAACGTCATATGACCTAGAGGTTTAATAACCCGTTTTGTTTATTTAATGGATCATTTTTCACCAAACTATAATTTAAACATCCCACCAAACTTCAACAAGAAGTTCCGTGACGAACTAAAGAGCCTACTTTTCTTAAAATTTAAGATTCATGCCAATGATTAATCTAAATGGATCTATCTAGAATAATGACGAAATTAAGTTTGTAATATCGAAATTTCTAATTAGTTCGAAATACTGTATACCTGGCATAATGTAGCCTAATAGAGAACTACAGTTGGCAGCCCTGGTGACTGAGTATATTCTTAGTTCCATCTCTTAAGATACAGAATACAAAATTTGGTTGAAGTCCAATGGATAGCATGGACGTTCCATGCAGTTAAACATTGCATCTAACAGCACGCGTAAAATCATGTTGGCATCAATGACATACATGTATTGGTCAGAAATAATCTGAAATAATATGATCTATTGTTGTGTCAATTGAGAATTAAATCCATTAGTTAGTAGAGAAGTTACATGCATTTTAAAATTGGACCTATCAGCAGGCTTAGAATCATGTTGGCAGCACTGGCGTAGGCCTATATTAGTTACTCCAAATTAATCTAGAATGCCAGGTACTATACGTGCGCAAAGTTTAGAGCTATTGGCTTGCATACTTTCTGATATATTGATATTAGGGTAACAAAAATAGAGACAGTATTTATTAACAGTTGGCAGCCCTGGTTGCTCCTAAATATATGCATAGTCATATCTGTTGGGTACACATAACACACACGACATTTGATTGAAATCCAAATGATAGTATAGAAGTTACGTTTATTTAAAGTTGGACCTCTCAGCAGGCTTAGAATCATGTTGGTAGCACTGATTATATAAGTTACTCCAAATTAATATAGAATGTCAGGTACTATACGTGTGCATAGTTTAAAGCTGTCGGATTGCATACTTTCTGATATATTGGTATTTGGATAAATTAAATTGAGAGCATTTATTAACAGTTGGCAGCCCTGGTGGATCTTAAGAATACGTTCAGTCATGTACACATAGCACATAGGAAATTTGGTTGAATTCCAATTGATAGTGTAGAAGTTATATGCATTTAAAAATTGGACCTATCAGCAAGCTTATAATCATCTTGGCAACACTGCCATGTATGGCCTCCTGGAAATCAAACTGCAATATTATTATCTATATGTGTGCCAATTTTGAAATAGCTCCCATTCATACCTTCCAAGATATCCAACATGGAGCTCAAGTTTCAATTGCGATTTTTCAGCAGTTGGTACCACTGACATCATTTTCAAATATGGCCGTGAGATATTCAGGTATTGATCTTTACTCCTACCAAATTTTGTTTCGATTGCTCCAGCCGTTTAGGAGTTGATAGGGGGACACACACACACAGCCAGACAGACAGACAGAAGGACAGACAGACAGACAGACAGAAGGACAGACAGACAGAAGGACAGACAGACAGACACACATTTGCCCGATCTCATAAGTCTACTTTTTCCTCATTTTTGCAAAATGTGAAAAGTAGGCTAAAAATCCTGATGGGAATTCTACTGATGACGTCACACCACCTTGAGGTTTACACCAGCCGATGACAGGAATTCCCTGTTACATTTCGTTTATTTCAATCAATCTATCAAATCAATCAATCGATCGATCGATAATCAATCAGTAGATAATCAATCAATCAGCAACCATCTTGACACAGGGGTGGAAGCTTATGGAGTAGAACCGTGCAAAGTGGAACAACTAGCCACTACTTTACGAGGTGGCTGACTTCATCGTCATGCACTTGCGTGGTCAATTTAGCACCATGCATTGGGATGTGTGTACGATTTGTCTGGCAACCTGTGTTGTTATAGTTGTTGCGTGTATTTGTAATTGAGGCGAGGATTGGGATGGAGGCGGCCAAGGCTAATGTTAGGAACTATCCCGTCATTTTCCTGGAGTAGACATGGGAAACCATGGAATAACACTTCTAGAATGACCGAGGTTACGTAAGTTATTGAGATACCCGGCTATGCCAAATTGAATTCTAGTCTGGAACGAGGTAGGCGAAACTCAGTTTTGTCTCCGAGGCTGAGTGTACCCCGTTCCATCCCTCAGGCCAGAATAAAATTTCATGACAGAACCAGAATTCAAACCCGGACCTCTGGGGCGGCAGCCAAGAATCCTAGCCACTACACCGCGAGATGGTCGACATCATTGCCATGAAGCTCCGTGTACACACAAGTGTGAGGAATGTGAGGAATGTCGTTTAACGTGACTGTTAAACTTGCGATCAAGAGCTACCGGACCTCCTCTTTTTTACATGGAATCTGAAGCACAGGACATGGCATTTCACTTCGAAAATCTCACATGCATTTACCGGGAATCGAACCTGACCCACCTTGGTGAGAGGCGAACAACCTGACCACTACGCCACCGCGGACTTTTATTGTGCTATTTGTTGTTGTGAATGTATCTGTAATTGAGACTAGGATTTGGAAGGTAGAAACTGTGGCCTTAAATTAGTTAACATCACGACATTTGGCTGGACCAAAAGTGGGAAAACACAGAAAACCATTTTCGGAATGCTGATGTGAGAATCGAACCCACCTCGTCCCAGTTTTGTCTTCAAGGCAGAGTGTAGGCCTGCCCCATTCCACACTAGAATTAAATTTGGCAGAGCCAAGTATCTCAATACTTAGCCTACAGTAGTCCGAGACCACAGAAGGTGGAGTACAAATTTGTTATGACTACACACAAAGCACTTGAAGAGGAAGGATGGATAAAAGAATGCTTGTCCTAGTGATAGCTCTGGTTAGAAGCCTTTTATACTCTAGATGTGTCACAAAATGTGGACTTCACTGGGGCTTGAACCCCTGCCACCAGTTTCTCTGTGACTGGTACGGTTGAAGCAAAGGTGTCCAACTCGCGACACGCACAGTAATTTCCGTAATGGATTTAAAACAGTCTCAAGCAGATGTTTCACTGAAGCCTTTGGTTACTTGTAGGTCGAAAAATAATATCACAATTGCTATATTTCTCCCATAATTTTGCTCATGCAACTACTTCTCTTATTTCATTGGAGGAAGTGGCACTGGCATGTGTACTTGGCATTCCCCTTAAGGTGGCTACACACGTAACTGCAAGCTTAACACGCACGCATGATCAAACTTTTTGTACAGGAATGCTTAATTTCCCTAAGACACCACACGGTACAAGTATGCTTGAACAAGCACAACTTGGCGCTTGCACTATGGCGAGCTTGGAAGACGATGCACTCGCTTTGGCTTTGCCTTGCCCACAAGAGGAAAACGTGAAAGAAGAAGCGTGATATGTCGTGCAAAGAGTGGTTATTGAAGAGAAATACCTATTCCCACGTTAATTTGCTGAATGAATTGAAGATATAACCGCGTGATTGTCATAATTATATCAGAATGAATGATGAAACTTATCTGAATCTTTTGTCACTCGTAACACCTTTAATTAAAAAGAAGAATACGATCACGGGCGGATATGTTTACAATCCATGTCTGCGGGGAGCCAAGGCTTTCCTAGCGTGAGGTACAGTGTTGCCAACTCTACACCGTAGCCGCTGAGAGCAAGCAGCGAGACTGGACAGAACTGTGTGTGACACTGGACACTTGACACCTGTGTGGCACGCGAGCTGGCCGCCAGGGCGAGACATTGTAGTTCACGTGGAGTGTTAGAGGAAGTATGGTATTTGCTATTGCTATTGGTCAGTAGCGAACAATGGTTATTGATGGTTGACCTTCTTCAGATCACTAGACATGGACCAAATGGTGTCACCGTCTGTAGAGCTCACTCACGACTGACATTTGCTTGCACAAGCTGGCACATCCTTGGCACACACGCTCCGTTTCGCTTGGGCAAACGCGGCTTGTACAAGCTTGCATGATTTCAATTCAATCCATCTTCCAGCTGCTTGTACAATTAAAATGTTTGCGCAGAATTATCCTACAGACGCTAAAGCATTCTTGCACAAAAAGATTGATCATGCATGCTTGTCAAGCTTTCAGTTACGTGTGTTAGTTTAGTTAGTTTTAGTTAAAGCTGGTCATCTTAGAGAACAGAGGCCTGGTCTGTGATTCTCAGTCTTGTTGATTTTTTCTTCCTTTTTTTTTCTTTTCTTTGTGAAGCTGCTTGCCTCTCAACAAGGCAGACTGTGGGGTTTTCGTGGTGAAATTTCACGTCCCGTTGTCCAGATTCCAGATAGATAGGAAGTCCCGTGCTGTGGCGTACTGACGGGAGCGGGGTTTTGGGGTTTAATCACCCCTGAGACATTTGCTTACTCGAATCCTTACATTGTCCCATCTATCACCTGCTTTACACTACCGCTAGAGAAGCTTCTTTACTCCTGTACACGTGTTAAATGTGATAACGTTCTTCACTTGGTAAATGCCCCATAGTCTACTCACAGCGAGACTCCTCCTTCAGCGTTGGATCAGTTTTGCTGTTAAAGTGTGCAATTGGTAACCTTTCTTACGTCGCTTCGGGCTGCTTTAAATGTGCATATATGTGTCACTGTGTGGCCGTTTCGTGAAAGATATTTCGGTACATGAGGAGTTTCTGAAATTTATTCCTATCAATGATGCAGTACGAACATGGAGAGAAATACATTATTTTTCTCTCACAGATGAGGTCACGTATGGACATGATGATACCAATGCATCATTTTAGTTTTAATATTTAGTTACTGTTTTCCATATTTTCAAACAGAAATTTGAAAATTTTCAATTTTTTATTGTGCTGGAAAATATAATTTAAAATGCAAAGAAAATATTTATTTAATTATTGCTTTTTATGGATACAATAATAGAAATATCATTTTAATAATGTACACAACTATACCCTACTGTATGAATGAACCCTCTCCCCGAGAAAGAAATACTGCGTACGCCACTGGTCCCGTGGCCTGTGATCGCGAGCTTAACGGGCAATTATAAGCAGAAGCGTTTCTTCGAAACTGTAGTGCTTGCTGTGTTACAATATCTCTGAGCAAGCTGTGTGGTTCGAAATGGAAGTATGATTTTGTTAATTTGAATAGGAAGAACAGAATCTCTACGATGGGAAATTCATTGAAGCCTGTGTGTCTTGTTTGTTGGGCGTGTGTTGCAGTTCCAAATAAATAATAATTCACCGTGAGACTTTGGTTGGTTGGTTCTTAAGTTTAGGGGCTGCGACAACGCGGTCATGTAGCCCCGTGTACTTTGGGTGTGTGTAGAATCTGTCTGATAACCGGTGTTAATTGGGATGACTGTATTAGTGTGTGTATCTGTTTTAATTCAAGTAAGGACTGCAGACGATCAATTTTCAAGTAGTTCCTACTTTTGCCGCCAAACGCCACCGTCAACGACTCTAGTTCAGAACTTAGCTACCAGACGACACCGCAGTCGGCTCTTGGCAACGAACGTAGGCACCTAAAAGCGTTGTTTACATTCTTAACCTATACAATTTATCTTCATCAGGTGTAATTAGTGGAAGGTTCTTTAACATGCCATAAATCTATGACATGGAACCGCCGGCTTTATTTCCCCTCCGAAGGAAGGCATTCTGAGGGATTTTAACGCTCTTAAAAATGCGACGACTTTGGCCGGATTTGAACCCGCGATCTTGGGCATAGACGCTCAGCATGCTACCAACTACGCCACCGAAGCCGCTACAGTGAGACATTAATCAGATGCATACAAATTCTATATCCGAGTGGTTCGGTAAGAAGAACATTTTTCAAAAGTAGATAATGTTCTCTTATAGGAAAATTCTTTGAGACAAAAAGTAATTAGCTGACAACTTTGGTGAATATATCAAATTAAATGATCGTCATTGCTGTTAGAAAACAGAACGTACAGCTCTGTATGTTTGTGCGTTGAACTGTCCGAAGAACTTCTCGACTTACGTCAGTTTGCTTCAACCAAAGGAGAGTATATTTTTCAAGAAACAAAAACAGCTATCTCAAAATTAAAATTTTGACTAGGTAAAATTGGATAGCGTGCTAACAGTTAGAGTTTCTGATATGATTGGCAAGTATATTCAAATATCAGTGCAGCATAGGAAGAGCAATTGGATTCAATCGAGTCCAATGTGACCGATTCTATGATAATCTGGCCAGTGTGTGTGATGATGAAATGTTCCCAGCTCATAGGAAATTTAATAGGGATGAGTCCGGTATATCAACCGTGCCTAATACTGTTCCTAAAATTATATCTCCTAAAAGGAAGAAAATTATCTGTAAGGTCACATCGGGAGAAAGAGGGCAGGCAGTTACCGTAGTGTGTTGTATGGGGCCTACAGGCATATTTGTTCCTCCAGCGATGATCTTTGCGAGGAAGAGAATGAAGCCAGAGCTGTACATGGATGCTCCTGAAGAGACATTGCCAATGATATCCGACTCTGGCTATATGAACACTGAGCTCTTTGTAGAGTGGCTCAAACATTTCAAAAACTTTGTAAAGCCATCAAAAGAGGATCCAGTTCTCCTTATACTGGATAACCACATTTCCCACTGCAGCATTGATGCTGTTCTTTACTGCAGGGAACACAGCATCACCTTGCTTTCACTACCACCCCATGCAAGCCACAGGCTTCAGCCTTTGGGTGTTGGCATTTTTGGGCCTCTGAAGAAAGCCTATTCTCAAGAAGCTGATACGTGGTGGGTGAATCATCCTGGCACTGCAATTACACAGGCCAACGAGGCCAGAATCTTCAAATCAGCCTACGAGAGAGTAGCAAAGATGGAGACAGCCGTTCAAGCTTTCATCAAAACTGGAATTCATCCGTTTAACCGGAATGTATTTTTGGATGACGACTTTGCTCCCTCGGAGGTAACATTCCGCCCATCTGTGCAGGAGAATGAACCTGCTGTAGAGGAGCAAATTCAAAATGCAAAAGTTGACGATCCACAGGTGTCACCTGCTATGATATCTCCCCTACCAAAGGCAGCTCAAGCAACCAAACGCAAGAGAACTTGCAAAAGGTCTGAAGTTCTATCTTCCTCTCCTTATAAGAATGGCCTTCTTACAACGAAAAATGAACAAGCAAAAAAACAGGGCAGGAAAACTCTTCACTTCGATGTAAGTTCAGTAGCGTCAACTTCGTCAATGTTACTAATATAATAAATAAAGTTATGAATAAACCAAATACAACCTTAACTGAAGATGTAAAAAATGATTTTAAAAATATGTAGCTTAACCTTTAACTATATCGGCCCTACTATTTACTCTTTGACTACTATATTCAGGAAACTAAATTCAAAATAACAAACAGAAATAAGAGATTGATCTATAGCCTGCATACCATAAAGAAAACTAATAAATTCTTACATTCTGGTATTTATAAATTGATCTGAGCGTCAAGCCAACCTACAAATGTGGGACAAACTGGCTGGGAGTATGCCAGCCGTTACAGAGAGCACTTAGCGCAATAGAAAACACCTCTCCATGGGAGAACAAGTCAATGGAATTGGTCATTCATTCACTGATATAAACAACGACCTAGAAATTCTACACAGGGTAAAAAAGGGTCCGCTGATGAACACATTAGAACAGCTTGAAATCTAGATAGACCAAAACTCTTCCCTATGTGTACACCCAGAATTTTCTTTTTTTTTAATTACAAAGTTACCTGTTTAGAATGTAGGTTACTAGAAAGAGCAAGACAAAGTAGAAATATCAGTATGTATATGAAGTAAAAATGTTGCATTATTTGTTAATAACAAATTATTTTGTTTAAAAATGTATTATATTGTTTTAAACATCATAGCTCCCAAATTAATTGACATTCCTCAAATCTGATTTTTGCATTTTGTTCACAACACTTTTAGGTAGTGCATAAACCTAAAATACATGGGCCTAGAATGAAATTGTGCTTGCTGGTGTCCTATTACATTAGTGGATACATTTTTTTTTGTGAGTGTTTATAAACAAATCACATAAATAATTATATTTTACAACGTTAGTTACATATCAGAGGAGTAGGCTTTTGTCTTTCATTAAAAAAAACAGTGAAATAGGAAAATTAAGTCCAATACTATGATTTTTTGGAAATTCTGAGGTCATAAAAAATTATTATTCAGAGAAATCCATCTCAAAGTTTTACAACTGTTTCAGAAACCTCCTGCCTTATGTGATGTCCCTTCTAATGCAGTATTCTGGTCTTCCTTCATCTTCCTTCTTCCTCTCAGGTACCTCCTCCTGGTTTTCTGCTCTGGGGGTTTTTGTAGGTGATACTTCTTCTGTTTTAGAGCTTTAGACAACTCCACACCGGCTCGAGTCTGTTTACCGATAGTAACACCCACCCGCTTTGGAATTTCCAATTCTACATCTGGGCCACAATTATAATGGCAAATAGCATCCATAACACAAAAGTTCAATGTTTTCAGTCCTACATAACTATCTTCGGACATCTTCTCCATATCATGGCATTAAAACTTTCATTTTGGTTTTGTGTTTTGCCATGGAGACAATGCCTTAACATGGCAGGATCAGTCAACTTGGAGTACACTGGCTTGACAGCTTCAAGTACATTGTCAGGTAGTCCATTTTTATGCTTATATTTATCCAGTGTGCCAGTTGCCACTGCATTTTGGAAGGAACACCAACTGCCTTCACCATTGGGACATTTACCATGGAGTTTCTCATTCCTGTCTGCTGCTAAATGATGCAAGGAAGTCCATATGGCTTCACTGGTTTCCATGGAACTTCTTTACAGGCCTCCTTTTAGTTATTCTCTTACCCATGGTTAGAACAACAATGCACAACAATATTCAAGATAAACAAATTACAATTGCTCAAAAACTTTCTAAAAGTATATTCATATAAAACGTAGGCCTACAAAATGCAAGGGTGCTCAAAACATCAAAACATTCACAGCTGCTGATTCAAATAATTAAAAACAATTCTCATAAATAGCAGCACGGGGTTACTATGGAGTGAACTCTATATTGTACATGAGTAATTAGAAAGAAAACAACAGTCACAGATGATCAGCATGAGCAGAAGGCAAAGAAATAGCCTCGTGTCCAGTCAAGGGGTCGTGGCTCAGTGTGCAGCATTTTACATAAATGCTAATATTTCAAAAAGTAGTGAAGGTAGTGTTATATAAGTTACACCAAATTAAAGCTAATAAAATAACGAATCCAGGCAATGTAAAATTCATAATTGAAAAAAATACGACTTTTTGACCATTTCTGGGTGTACAAATACCTTAAAGGATATTATTGACATTGATGACATATACAACGAAGCAACAGAATACAAAAATAGAGTGAAATAAGTAAAAAGAAAAAGCTTATAAATCATCAATTAACATGCCATCAGAACCCGCTGCCACAAATATAAACAATCCCTCCCATGCGCTTCCTAACACACTCCCCTCCACCCGCCAATCTCCTTCCCCCTCCTTTCTCACTTACCGCACCGCTCTCTACCAACTCCGCAACGCGAAAGCGTTCAGTGCAGTGTTGTCGACTGCCGAGGCAACATGCAGGGGATCGTTGCATTCCATTCAACCAACGAAAGGTAAATTTACGTAACTTGCAACACTTTTTCCCGTTGGCATAACTTTTTTGAATCAGTTCAGGATAGTATTTAAATATACGATCATTAAAACCATTCTCTTTCTTATACAACTTGGCTCATTCCTCGTTATAAGACAAGACCGAAGTATTTACGTAGAGGCAAAACTTAATACAATTGGTTGTACCCTCGGTTCCCATTTAATTAGTAGCTGAAAATTCAAGAAGAATGAAGCAAAGACAGATTTAATGTGTACACCCTTAATAAAAAGGGAAATCATTTTTTAACATGTGTATTGTAACTTAGTACAAAAGTGACCCATTTTTAAATATAATATTTAATAATTTTTAAAACAAGACATGTGGACAGAAAGCTTTGCAAATGGAGAATATATTGATGATATCTGGAAGCAGCTGAAGATGGTTCTCATCTAGATCCGAGATGTGTACTGTGAAATGGTTAAATATGTAATATGTATTGACAACTGCGGACCAGAAAGTGATACAACATGGTGTTTATCTTGTCTACTTATAGTCAATTTATTTTTAACATAAGGTTTTGAATGTCTGTCCTGTCTTAATACCATGGTTCTTTCATTTAATAACATGTTCTCTTTATTAATGCTCTTTTCTATGAAGCATACATATATACGTTATCGTTTCTGGCAATATCGAGGAGAGAAGAGTAAAGTAGGCCTACAGTGGCTCATTCGATATTATCTACAACCCGAGTGGTGGTTTGGCCACCCCTGGGTTACAGCTACTCTACAGTAAGATCACAACTGTGGCACTTGTAGGCAGCCGTTTGGCTGGGCTGTTAGAAAAAGGCGACCTGATTAAGCAATCTATTGTACAAGAACCAGAATTATGATCTCATCGTGTGTAGTGGATATTGCGCTAATTCATCAAAATCTGGAGAGGTGGTGCGAATCATGGATGAGACCTCATTCGTCAGCACACTCATTCAATATTCTATATGTTTATCATAGATAGATTAAGGTTAAAACTTTGGATAATGGACAAATATCCTTTCAGGGAAATTTAGAACGTTCATTATGAGCCACGTATCTTTCAGGCGGTCTACAGCTGTCAGGATCAGGTGCAACGTGACGGTGTAGGAACTCAAATTTTGTTTGACGCCAAGAACAGTAAACTTCTGGCTTCGTAGATTAAAAATTATAAGGTTAATAGGATTCGCCCAGTTTGGGCTGAGTAAATTTCTACCTCAATCTAAAATAGTACCGTATTCTCACAAGTCAGTCCAAGTTGACAGACTGCTAATATGAGAATTGTCAAGTGGCTATGTATCTAGCATATGAATTCATACAGTGTTGAAATGACGTATACAGCAGTTATAAGTGATTAATGATTGAGTATTACTGGCATAAATTTGACAAGGGAACTGGAGACCTCGGAAAAGGCAGTCCCGCCTTAGCTGTATCGAACGCAAATTGCTTGCTCATTAAAATCATCATTCGAAGCTTTTCAGTCGGTCTACACGAGTGGGCGGGGAATTACAATTATTTTCGTGAGATGTATTTTATTAGCTTAAGTGTAGCCTATATACAATTCATGGAATAGCCTGCATTTCTGTCACTAGCGAATTGATTTCAATTCCCCACCTAATCAAATTTGGGTACACTCGTGTTGACCAACTGAAGAGCTTGTAATAATAAATTACTTAGGCAACACTGAAAAATGGCTTCTAATATTTCAATAAACGCTCATTAAATACAACAACGTTACATCGCAGAAAATAAACTTAAATGTTTGATATGTTCCTAATTCCAGTAAGACTTTGATTTTCAATATGTTGCTGTTATATTAAGATAAAAACAATAGATTTGAGATTCTTAGAGTTGGAGAAAATTGTAAAATATATATTGAACCGTGCCCTTGAGTAAAACACACTGACATTTGAGACTTGTCGTTATATTTAATGAGCGAATATGAAGCGTCGCACGTTAGAACAAGATGTTCAATTAAGAACATATATTTGGATCGTAGACTTTTGCGGCAGGTGTCTAGTTTATTATTTTGGCTTACAGGATTGAGCCACGACGTATGTTGGTGATTGTTTTCCGACGTTTTAGCTGACATTGCAGAAGCCTTAGTTAACCATGGGTACGAGTTCGTGTCTGTACTTAAACTGACCGCTGGTTGTTAGTCAGACGTGCCTGCTTGTTCGGCATTGTCGTCACACTGCTTCCTGATTGTCCCGAATCCCAGAAATTGGTTGGGAGCGTTTTCATGCACAATATTATTCAGCAAAATGATGTACAAGATGGAGAAAGCGACATGACGAGAAGACAGTCATGAAACTGATGCATAATACCTCCCCCTCACCAACATGCCTACCAGATTCTTTCACATCCTCGCATGTGGGTATCACCCATTCGCCAGGTTCCTACCTACAGGCAATCTTTCCTTTCTGCCTGTGAGATTTTTCCCTTAACCTAATTACATTTTCATGCCTGGTAGAGCACCTAGTGCTCCTAGCCTCAAACGGCTCAACCCCCCACCCCCATCTGTTCCTTCAACTGTTTACAATTAGCAGCATGCGGAGATAGCAGTAGTATAGGATGGCTCACGTGGATTGGGGAGTCAATTCCCCCCACCGATTTAATAAGACGGAAAGAGTTCCTAATACTTGTGAGGTTTACCTCATATAGAAGAACGAGTAAGTTCTTCAAGGAGATAAAGCATCTCAAGGGAACGAGGACAACTAGAAGGGAAGATCTCACCACGAATAGACTTGCTGTTCCAGTGGCGTGTGGTGGAATTTCATTTAGGGTAACTAATGGTATAAAATATAGCACCGGCAGTCAAATGGCGCATGCTCCTCATATGGACTCTTCATAAACTAGCAACACTCAGTTCAAATTACTGTAACACATTTTACCACTATCGTAGGACGATCACAATGATGACTACGACTATGGTGATAATAATAATAATAATGTAAATTATAAAAACAATAATAATAATGCAGCAATTTGTTACCTGGAAGAAAATCTTTGATGACCTGGTTGTGGAAGTAAATCTTTCTAAATTGATATTAGTCTATCTTGGCTTTACGTACTGCGAGCATAATTCTATTTTATTCTCTTTATCATGGTAAAGCTTCTTTCTACAGAAGCACTTGTAGTAGGAAACACTCAGATACATTCAGAGTTGCACTACCTCTCCACACGCCTCTTGAAGATGGTTTAGATTTAAAGAAAAGTAACAGTTCATTTTCATTTTCCCCCCGTAAGTCAACCGAAGTGTATGCCATTAGCTGTGATCAAAGAGCAAATTCAATTACCTAGGGTTGATTACCAAAATGCCTCAAACCCCTAAAATGAATTAATAACTAGGCCTATAAGTTCATAAAACAGACGTTTATGAGATGTCTTAGAATCGTGAACTTTTCGGCTCTTACTATCTGGGTCGCAGATGCCCTTTACTGCTTCTTCTGTCTCCCTATATTCTTCCAATTGACCCCTTTTTCCTGCAAATTCATTTTGAGTTATCCTACTTATGATACAATAACTGATATCGTGGGGCTTCTTTTGGTATATGTAAAACAATACGCTAGACAGAGGGAATATGCTTGAAAATACTGTGGGTATAAACAGCGGGATCCTTCAACGAAGCTGAAAATCTACGGGCAGCAATTAAGATAAACTGTTCACGATATTCGTAGACAGTTTCAACCAAAAGTGAAGTGTAGTTACAGCGCGTAGCAGTCATCTTGGGCAGCCTCTTCCCAATTGTCTCATCTAACGCATGACTTCCCTTAGTTGACTTCCAGGAAAATGCCGTCAGCCCATTTTAAGTAAGGAAGAATAACTTGCAGTCTCTGATAGCAGTTGCATGAGACAATTCTAGGTCTTATTTGTGGGCAAAACAATGGAAATAATTGCATTAGGATATAATTTTCTTACTTTTGCCTGTTTATTAAAATGGCCTGCAAGAATGTTCGCACCATCGTACCTTTGTGCAACTAACTTTTCCCCGCAACTGTACTTATCAACTACCTGACACACAATGTTGAGAAGAGCTTCAGCTGACAGATCCTCGGAAACTTAACTCCGTAAGGCAGAGGCCAAGCTTGCGACTTTGTAGCCGCGTCAGAAATGCCACTGCAAGGTCGCCTTAGTACGTTACATTGATTCAAATGTAGGTGGCCATGCTTGATCGACATGGTGACACAGACGCAGCAGAGAGCGTTTTCTCAGCGCATCGACAAAGATATTCTGCGTAGTTTCTTATCGAAATGGCCATGCTAGCGCGACACTGGGTGCATATACTGTATAGCATTGCTCATAGGCAGAGTCGCTCTAGCATGCTAGGCTCTGGGTGTCTGACGCGTTCCACAATCAATAAATAAATACATGCATAACTAACTTAATTAATTAAATAAATAAATAAATAAAGCAAGGACTCTCTGTTTAACGTGTTCAGTTAATTCATTGGGGGTGGGGAGTATTGCTGTTTAATTTTAACAGGAAATGAGATGGCAAATCGTAGCCCATGTTTCTTTAGCTCATTTCTCAACACTAGCAGCTTGTAGGGAAGGCCATTTCAAGCATAATAATAGAACATTTTTTTACAGTGTGATAACGTCAAAGAAATCAAAACTCATGTTTTGGCCATGGCCCCCTCATGCTATGACGTAGCCGTCCCCAGTACATAAAAGGATATTTGCGAGGCAAAGAATGCCTTGCATTCTACTACTGCCTCTTCGAATACCCCACTATGGCACTAGTCACGCAGTGACATTTAAAGTAGAAGGCCATGGAAGTCGGCGACAGTCTCTTTAGCTTGACCAGTGAGAAATGTCGTCAATGGGAAATACCCGAACCGGACGTCTCTGACGCGCTACAAAGTCGTAAGCGTGGCCTCAGCCTAAACCGTTCTCTAGCGACACCTTCGGGTCCAGCGTAATGAGCTTACGTCCGTGGCTTCAACCAGAACTAGGCCTATAGAATCAGATCTAACAGTACACATTTATTACTTGGTGTATCAAAGTAATACATCAGAAACAGATTCGATTTGATATGCCACTGAATTTATTAGAATTCTCTAATTGATTATGCAATAACATTTTCTAACCATATTTAGCAGTTCATCGTAATTTCCTCTATTTTAAGAATCTGCCGTCTGAAGGCCTGGTCTTGTTTGCCGAGGAAACAAATATCAATGAAACTTTTCATATTGTCCCTGTTTTTACGAACACGTTCGTTAAGTCACTGATCACTAATTTTCTTTCGCTCTTCTATCAGGAGGTTAATCCTGGAATATCCAAATGTTCTTTTCCATAATTATTGCTAGCAGATGAATGTTTTTGCTTTTTTAAATCTTTGTGTATATTATTCATAACACTGTATCTGTAATAAATCTAGAAAAATTCACTGGCCGTGAAAGCCAATATACCAGCTGTTCACATAAGTTCACCAATGGCTCATTCAATAACCTGGTGAGAAAGAACGCCAATATGGCGGCGATGCGAAATTTATTATATTTAAATGAATTTTCTCGCGACTTTTCATCCGAGCGCTGTGAAGCTTGGCACAGTATACTTTCATACAAGCCTTAATATACTGATGTCTAATTTAATGGAATTTTAAGATGGCAGCCTGTGCATTTTTTAAATTTATTTTGCATTTCTCGTGTCCTAAGTAAGACCAGTAGGATATATGAAAATAGATATTTATTTCGACACGGGACTACTTGTTAATTCCTGGAGTCCTTCTCATATCATAACAAAAACATTACATTTTTAGCCTACTTTTCACATTTTGCAAAAATGAGGAAAAAGTAGACTTATGAGATCGGGCAAATGTGTGTCTGTCTGTCTGTCTGGCTGGATGTGTGTGTGCCCCCCCCCCCTATCAACTCCTAAACGGCTGCAGCAATCGAAACAGAATTTGGTAGGAGTAAAGATCTATACCTGAATATCTCACGCCCATATTTGAAAATGATGTCAGTGCTACCAACTGCTGAAAAATCGCAATTGAAATTTGAGCTCCATGTTGGATATCTTGGAAGGTATGAATAGGAGCTATTTCAAAATTGGCACACGTATAGATAATAATATTGCAGTTTAATTTCCAGGAGGCCATACATCGCAGTGTTGCCAAAATGAATATACGCCTGCTGATAGGTTCAAATTTTAAATGCATATAACTTCTACACTATCAATTGGATTTCAACCAAATTTCGTATGTGCT
This sequence comes from Meconema thalassinum, assembly GCA_946902985.2. Lineage (NCBI taxonomy): Eukaryota > Metazoa > Arthropoda > Insecta > Orthoptera > Tettigoniidae > Meconema > Meconema thalassinum. The sequence goes on along the minus strand of OX336389.2, from coordinate 207,911,005 downwards.
ATGTGTACATAAACAGATATGACTGAGCGTATTCCTAAGATCCACCAGGGCTGTCAACTGTTAATAAATGCTCTCAATTTATTTTATCCAAATACCAATATATCAGAAAGTATGCAAGCCGACAGCTTTAAACTATGCACACGTATAGTACCTGACATTCTATATTAATTTGGGGTAACTTATATACGTCAGTGCTACCAACATGATTCAAAGCCTGCTGAGAGGTCCAAATTTAAATACATGTAACTTCTATACTATCTTTTGGATTTCAACCAAATTTCATGTGTGCTATGTGTACCATAACAGATATGTCTATGCCGATTCTTAAGAGTAACCAGGGCTGCCAGCTGTTAATAAATACTGTCTCTATTGTTGTTACCCTAATGTCAATATATCAGAAAGTATGCAAGTCAATAGCTCTAAACTTTGCACACGTATAGTACCTGGCATTCTAGATTAATTTGGAGTAACTAATATACGTCAGTGCTGCCGACATGATTCTAAGCCTGCTGATAGATCCAATTTTAAAATGCATGTAACTTCTATACTAACTAATGGATTTCATTCAAAATTGACACAACAATAGATCATATTATTTCAGATTATTTCTGACCAATACATGTATGTCATTGTTGCCAACATGGTTTTACGCGCGCTGTTAGATCCAATGTTTACCTGTATGTAACGTCCATGCTATCCATTGGACTTCAACCAAATTTTGTATTCTGTACCTTAAGAGATGGAACTAAGAATATTTTCAGTCACCAGGGCTGCCAACTGTAGTTCTCAATTAGGCTACATTATGCCAGTTATACAGTATTTCGAACTAATTAGAAATTTCGATATTACCAACTTAATTTCGGTATTATTCTAGATAGATCCATATAGATTAATCATTGGCAAGATCTTAAATTTTAAGAAAAGTAGGCTCTTAAGTTCGTCACGGAACTTCTTGTTTATTTCGAATTTAATTTTTAATTAATTCAAAATCAGGGATTTAATACGCATTGTCTTTTATTAATTTCGCTTAATTCATTAATTTATTACATTATTCATTCGAATCTCTTAACTTAGTTTCAAGTAAGAGTAACATCAGCTGCTGAATACTTTAAGACGTGCAAGTTGTTACGCCTTCGGCTTCCTTTGTCATTTGGAATTCCAAGCTCACGGCAAAGATCACTTGGCCCTCCACTTTCAGTTACTACTGCCCTCTAAACTGGCCCGTAGCCGAACAACCCTACTTGCTAGGTCATCCTTTCACTTCTGACGAAACACCCAATACAGTAATTAGTAGGCTATATCTTACCTGCAGAACTCAACAGCCGGTTGATTGTAGATATCCTTTTCCTGTCAAATATTTCTGTTTATGAGTTCATTTAATGAAGATTTTGAAAGATATCAAATTCATACAGAAGTAGGTAGAGCTATTGATCATTGTGTGTCTCAAATACTTAAATTTAAGAAGGTAAATGACTGAAGAATATTTCACACAAATATTAGAAGTCTATCAAAAAATTAGTTTAGATGCCGAGTTAGAAGCATATGAACATATATCGGTATTTGAAGTCGTTATTCTGACGGAAACTTGGAAATTAGGTAACTTTAATCAACGCAAGCATTCCAACTATAAAACATAACGAAGGATGCTTCAATAAATGTGATGGAGTTGTTTTTATGGTGAAGAATTCTATTGATAATGAGGTAGAAACTGTGCCTTACAATGACTTCAAATTCCTTAGCCTCAAAATAAATTATGGAATCAATAGAATTGCATTGACAGGCATATACCATTCATCAAAATACAATAATCAACTATTTCTTAATAATCTTCATGATTATGTCCAGCAAATATTTACACAAGAGGCTGAGTTGTTTCTAGATGACACTAACGTACACCAGTTTGATGAGCATGACTCTTTAAACTAACTGCATAAGCGTAATTTTAGATCGTTGATATACGGCACTACTAAAGGAACATCAACGAGTAAAACCTGAATTGATCATGCACTTATTCGTAGCAGTATTTCTAATGCTTACATCTTACTCATTATATCTCAGAGCAGAATTACAGATCACTATCCTATATTAATTAGTATCAATCTTGACAAGGGTCGTGACATAGAAGCAGCTCTGCGTAACGAATGTGAATAGGCTATACAGTAGATTTAAGTTAGATAGTGAGATACTTAGAAGGAAATTGAATAATACCAATTGGAACACAGTATTAGGGAACAACCACTTGGCTTCTAAAGTAGATGAATGTATACAAACTAACCAAACTTGCGTAAAAAATTATTCAGTGCAATTAAATTCAAAGCTGCGAAAGAGAAAGGAGTGGATATCGCACGCGCTAAGTCCATTCACACCAGGGATAGGTTGTATCAAAAATATATAGCATATAAAGAGAACAATACCATGAAGGTGATATATAAGAGGTATAAAAATGAATTAAACGAATTGCTATATAAGGCTAAAACTGACCACTATAAACAATTAATAATTTCCAATTCTAATAAACCAAGAAAAGTATGGGGCATTGCCAATGAATTAACACAACGAATTGATCATATAGAAAAAATAACAAAAATAAGATCTCAAAATCATGTTTACGATGATGACTTCACTATAGCTAATACATTCAACGATTATTGTATTAACAAAACTACTGACGTGTGTAAACTATTAAGAAAAACACAGATATTTCCTTGAAAATCAACAGAAATACATATTTGTGTATCTTGTTCCGATTACCGAAGTGGATTTACATACGTACCTACACGAAATAAGCGACACTAGAGAAATGGGAATATATTACATCTCAGCTCAAATTATTAAGCATAATTAAAGAGTTCTTTGCTAGCAATAATAAACGAGTCGCTGTCACTTGGATATTTCCCAAAGCAATTAAAAATTACAATTGTAAAACCTCTACATTGAGCAGGCAGTCCTTCAGAACTAAAAAACTTTCGACCTATATCGTTAACGACAATCATATAAAAATTATTTGAAAATGTATAAAAAATAATATTTATTAGTTTTTGAAGCAACACAATTTACAATCAACTAGGCAATTCTGCTTTATAAAAAATGTCAGCACCACTGATGCTATTGAGGAATTAACTAGGTGAAATCATGAAAATGTGAACAGTATGAAACCAACCTTGGGCAAATTTCTCGATTTGGAGAAGGCTTTTGACACCATACCTCACCATATTCTTCTGCAGAAGATGGAGAGATATGACATCAGAGGCTTAGCGCTAAAATTGATAGAAAGCTATTTGACTGAAAGGATTCAATACGTTAGAATAAATTGAACAAGTCTACCTCTAAGAGCTAAAAGAGGATTACCACAAGGCACTGTACTGGGTCCATTATTACATTTGATTTTTATCAACGATATTGAATCATCATCTAGGCTATACACGGAATTGAATCTCATATCATACGCAGATGATACGATGGTTCGTGTTGAAAGTAGAACATGGGGAAATGTAAAACAAATTGCAACTGTTGCATTGATGGTAACGAATTACTTTTAAATATAAATAAATCGAAGTTCGTAAGATTCAATTGAAAAGCAGCTGTAGATGATTTTAATGAACTGAAAATACACAGTTTGAACTGCAATCAGAACTGTGACTGTCCTAAAATAATTTAAGTGGAGACAGTGAAATATCTGGGATTTTTATAGATAGTGACATGAAATGGAAAAGCAAATGCAACCACCTTACAAGTAATATAAGAAGAACAATCTATATAGTTCAACCCCTTACACATATTGTCAATTAGAAATTAATAAGATACATCTACCATGCTCTATTTCAGTCAGTTCTATCATTTGGTGTTTTTGCCTGGGGAGGTGCCTATGAAAACGTACTAAAAGAAGTTCAGACAGTACAGAATCTCATCTATGGAATAATGTTGAAGAAAGATAGATTATATCTGACTATGAGACTGTATACCGAGGCAAGAGTTTTCAGCATTAAACAATTGTATGCTTTTGAAATATATAAATACATTCTTAAATATAGAAATAGAATTCAAGTTTTAAATCACGGGTATGAAACCAGACGTATTACAGCGAATCACTCTATTTTATATCAACCTAATGTTGGTGGGTGTGAAGGTGCTCAACTAGGATAGGGTAGCGTGTGACGGTAGAGCTGGGACAACCTTCGAGTCTTCTTGGAGTTTGTGCAACTTAGCGAACCGGGGGATATCATCGGATGGTGCTGACCAAAGACTACATCTTACGTCTGTAAGTGTCTCTACGAGGCAAGTTTGATAACTTTCAGGCAGCTGATGATTCTTCTAGGAGCTCGGGTAGCTCCATCATCGGAGGAGAATTTCATACGCATCTGTACGGCTTCTGCTGGGTGGCTCAAGCCCTTCTGAGCAAACAAATGGGCACAGCGGACGTCGTCAGAAACTAGAGAAAAGGTAAAGTGCACTGTCATAAATTTATTTCGGCTTCATGGCAGAGTTACCGTAGGCGACCTTCGTACAGAGCCTCTCAGGTTGAGGTTCTTTCGTACATTTCCAGTATTTGTAGCAGAGGAATTCTATAAGTTAAATACGACTAATTTTCATTTTGATGCATCAATCAGAATACACTGTAAGTTTAATTTTAACTGTTTTATAGCATCAGTTTAGTTAGGATACCAGAAGACAGCCTTCCTGCCCTTCTATGTTTTCAGAGGGTGAGGTAAGGCCCATGTGTTAGCCAGAGCTTTCAGATAGTCTGCACTCACCCTGGGATTCACAAGAGTTTCGCCTAGATACCATATTTTGAATAAATGCTATTGCTTGATAACTAACACTGGTGTGTTCCACACAATTTCACTCGCATTAAAACAATTTTTAATGAAATCAGCACTCAATAATGAGGCTATCTCGGTTGGAGATTTATTAAAATTTAACTGACGTCAGTTATGGGGCTAAAATATCTAAGGGCATTATTAATATCAGAAATGGTGCCCAACATTTGGGAGGTTCAGATTGATATAATTACTATAATTCACAAGCCAGTTTTGATTCTTGTCGCGTAGCTTTGAATGTTACATAACAGAAAAAGTCACATATATTTGTGGGGAATTAAGTGAAATTGGAACAGATGACCCCCTAAAACAACAATCATTATCAGCAGCAGCTGCAGCATCAACATCATTAAGTGAGATCGGTTGCAATAGACATGGTTTACATTCATTAGGATATATTGATTAATATGTACAAATGAAATCCAATAAACACAGTTGTCATATGTTGTTGTTGTTGTTGTTGTTGTTGTTGTTGTTGTTGTTGTTGTTGTTGTTGTTGTTGTTGTTGTTGTTGTTGTTGTTGTTGTTTGAGTCTTCAGTCATTTGACTGGTTTGATGCAAGCCTCCATGCCTCCCTGTCCTGAGCTAATCGTTTGATCTCTACATAGCTACCACACCTTACATCCGAGGCAATCTCTTTAACATATTCTAACCTTGGTCTAACCCTACAGTTCTTATCCTCGACCCTTCTTTCCATAACTAAGATTGCTATTCCTGGGTGCCTTAGTACTGTCCTACCAACCTATCTCTTCTCTTCATTAGCAGTCGCCAGAAACATCTCTCCTCTCCCACTCGTCTGAATACCTCTTTATTTGTTTCTCTATCTACCCTTCTGATCTTCATCATTCTCCTGTAACACCACATTTCAAACACTTCTATTCTCCTCTTTCCTGCTGCACCACCAGTCAAAGTTTCACTTCCATATAATGCCATATGTTACTATTCGTATACGTATCCAAGGTATGTGGATTGACATTAAAAGACGAAAAGTTTCAACCGTCAAATCTCACAGGCAGTTTAGTCTAAAACATAATGAAAGAACTCATGATGGTAGTGACGTGCATTATGTATACTTTCCGTAATAGAGAAAAACTTTTGTTTTGTCATCCATTCACCGCCTCTGCTACAGGAGCAGGTATTTTAATAATTTAATTTTACAGACTTATCTCAAATGAGAGTTTCTGTGCTAATGGTGCACTACCAAAGTCCGGGCAAATCCAGGATTTCTGTGGAAGAGCACAGAAAGCCCATTTACAAATAAATGTGATTCATTAGGAAATGTCGCTCTGCAGTAATAGGATATAGCTTACACAGAATATCCAGTCAGCTCCCACTAATGGGTTTGGGAAGAGAGTGGGGTGCAGGCTACCTGTCCTGTAATGGTAGGTGAACGGTGGATTAACTAACAGTTACATGTAACAGGATTCTTTGGAGTACGCCTCATGATGTTGTGGTTAGCAATTTTTGAGGTACGGGTTTGATTCCAGGATCTGCGAAGGAAATTAATTCTGGCTCAGTTAACAAATTATCCACGTTCGACCTGTCACGTTGCGCTTATTGCATATACAGTACAAACCGCTGTCAGGAACAATAACGATTTGTTATCTTTCTGCCCAGCGGTGCGGCAGTATGAAATTACATTCCATCAACATATCGAGGATTAGTACCCATTAGTGATTGGTGAGCAAATGCGTCTGATAGGTCCTGATTAAAGCTGAGAACCGAGTCACGGCAGCGTAATTACTGTACAATCCTGTTAAGAGTTCAGCCGGTGTCTGAATCGAGTACAGGTTCGTATTGGCTGGAGCGGCGGCCGCCACAGCTACTACAATCCCTACACGGGCTCAGTCATGGTAGCACGCGGGAATGATAGTTGGGAAATACATAAATGCATAAGCTTTATCAAAGACTTCGCTGAACGAATTTCACTATTTATTTTAATTATTTAATTGAATCTCGCTCCATTACAAAATAATTGGCCTTCTGATGTTCATTGAAAATTCACCTACCAAGTGAAATGAGTGATCAAACAAATGGCGTGCATGTATTTACTCTTATGATAATTAAATTCAATTCAAAATAATTAGCAATTTATATATACCGTATATATACCCGGTAGTCATCATATTAGATAAGGTTTTTTGTTTGTAATCAATAAAAATGATTCGTTGATAACCATGGACTGGAAATTATAATTTACATTATCCTTTTCTAATTCTTTGTTCATCCTTGTCTAGTCGCAAAACAAAACTTTCTGATCCGGTCATTCAAATATAGTGGTTACCGGCCAGCATCAAGATAGTTTTATATAAATTACTGGAAGTGTTTTGTTTGTTCTGAACTGTATTTATCTACTTGATGTTTACGACCAACAAAGGGATTAGTTCAGTTAATGTCATATTTATTTAAAATAAATATGTAATTAGTTGTAAATAACGAGCACAAAGCTACAACACAATTATTGTTTGTTTACACATACCTGAGATAACCACGGACCACCATTTCAAAGACGGCCGCCGGTGGGGCTCGAACCCACGTCTACCGAATAAGCGTTAGCGAGCGTAGCTACCACTGTCGGTATCTACATGAAAGTACGATAAATTGATCTAATTCTTATGGTTAATTTCCATATTACTATATGACGCAACAAGCAGAATTTGTTAAGTTTTATTGCATTGGATGTCGTTTATTTAATCGTTTACCCTCCCAGCTTGGCTTTACGCACGGACTCTGCGATGGATCATTCCTCTACTGTCGCAAGGACAGATTTTGTTAGGCGACCACTAACTTGGGCCTAATTAAGGAATGGTCACACAGGGGATATTGGAAGGATGTTGGCCGTGGACCTATTGAAAGGAACCGTCCCGGCATTTGACTGATGGTGAAAATGGGAAACCACGAAAACCATTTTCAGGACGGTCGAGGGGGCATTCGAACCCACTACGTTTATTTCCGTCTATTATCAATGTATTAAAATTGGTATTCTAGCTGTATGCCTCTCACCAAGGCGATCCGGGTTCGATTCCCGGTCAATGCATGTGAGATTTTCGAAGTGAAATGCCATGTCCTGTGGTTCGGATTCCACGTAAAAAGGAGGTCCCGTGGCTCATAATCACAAGATTCACGGTCACGTAAAACTGCAATCTTCCTTCCTTAAAATTGGTATCATTACAGTAAATTATTTACGAGCTACTGCATCTAGTTTCAAAATTCCAAATGGCTTCTAGTATGCAGTAGGTGTAGGCTACAATGACGCTTTGCCACTACTCTGTTCCATTAAAGGTGTACACACTAGTTAACTCACAGCTAGAAAAGAAGATGCCATGTGACATGTGTGACTATTGCGAAGTACTTAGCCTACACTATTGGAAGTACAAGTTCTCTTCTACCATGAGCATTTCAGTGAATTAAGTAAAAGTTTTTCGGGCTTGTAGGCCGTGGTCCAGACAGGATATCTCCCGACGTTTCACCGGAAACTGCGTCCGGCATTATCAAGGGTCCCGCTCCTTTCCTTGGTCAGGAGTGGAATGAGGAATAGGCTTGAAATAATGGGTAACGGTTTGTAGTGGGGTATTGTTACTTGAATATGACTGTTGGCTAAGTGGATCATGGCGATGAATTAACGGATGGAAGGCAGTTCGGCTCATCAAATTAGCATGGTGAGCCGAGCGTTCTCGTCGCATTCCGGCTGGATCCTCTGGTCTCGCGTACATGTTGCGGGGTGCGGTGCGTGCTCCGGCTTCGGCGACCGACTTTTGAGGGTTATATTTCAGTTATATTTCAGTGAATTGTTTGACTGGTTGCTTGGCTAGGGGGTACCGTTCTCACCTGCTGTTCCCATGGTTACAGGATCGAATCCTGGCACAGTCAGCTGGCAGTTGAGGGTGCGAAAATGCGAGGGAGCCATGGCTGTAGATTTAATAGCACGTTGAAGGTCCTCCTATGGGCACAATTCCGGCACCCACTCGCGGCGTCTCTAAAAGCCGCAGTAGTTAAACGGAACGTAAAACAAATCATATTATTCAGTGAATTGCAAAACCCTATCTTTTTTTTTTTTGGCGGCCGAATTCACTTTAAAGCGAAGAGTTCAAGGACCTATCAACCACACTCCATCGTATAACGGGACTTGATGATTCACGTGAACTTAATTTACAAAATACTTGACCAGTGATTTTTAATATTGTAATTATAGTTATTAATTTTCTTGTAATTATTATTATAATGGTTTATTTTTATACTTATAACTACATGTTCGAACACATACGTTAAATGTTCATTATTTTTATAGCACTAAAAGCCTCTTTTTCAATCGTTGGCAAAGTTCGGAGTAGCGTACTCCCAGTATAAAAAGGCATGTTGTGTTTTTTCAATAGCTAGGCAGTGCTGCGAATGGAATAAATGTTGTGGGCAAGTGGGCCATATTTACTCGATGCTATTTGTGCTGAGCAAACATTAAACCTTCGGAGTGGTGAACATTTTATGATTTGCACGATGGATTTGGATACTGATTATATTGCATTTTTACTTCATAGCTTGTTTTCGTTTTCATCAAAAAGTGATATGATGAATACGCTAGAATTTTCAGCTGTGGTACGCACACGGGTGACTATATGTGTGTACACTATACGGTAATAGAATATCAAAAAGTTCAATGATCTCGTAAACATCACAGCTTGGACATTCTTAGACAAATGTGAATTCATAAATATCGGAATAAATATTGTGCTGAAACATAATAATGCTATTGACAAATAATCACTGTGTTTCGTGTTAAAGTATTTAATATCATTTAAATACCGATGCGAAGACTAAGCCCAAGTTGTATGTGTTTCAATCACTTGACATAACAGTTCACATGGCAAAGTAGTCAGAGTTCATCTGCCAAAATCCAATTTCAACCAATCACATAGCACGTACAGGAACCGTTCGTTGATACCTCCGACGGGTAATACAGTAGCCCTTGGAGTAACTTTGCATTGAAAAGCACGTTTCGAATGCCGAAAGAAATAAAAGTTATGGACAAAGTTATTCCACGAGTACTGTAGATGCCCATCACCTTTATCCACAGATTGAAAAACATACCCCAAATGAACCATTTCGAGTCCGAACAGTTAGATGTCGTGACTTCGTTGTATTGCAATTAATTGGTATATTTTGTGAATATACATTAATTGTAAATTCGAACCCATATTGGGTTTTCTTTAACTTTTTCCGTCTTCCTTACCTTATATTTCGTGAAAACCACCAACAGAGATTTATTTGCAATTTTGCTCTCCTGTTGTGCATTTGTTTATGATTTTCCTCAGTAAGTTGCAGAAAACAAGATGCAATCCCCCGCTGTTAGCAGTATTGTCAAGCTTCGCCCTGCGGTGCATCGTACGGCAAATTTCTGAACTCGCTGGTGCCTGGCGGCCAGCGCAAGTGCTTGCTGTCAACCGCTACTCATAAATACTCAATGGTTCGACTCACCTCCTACAGATGGAAGTCTACACGCTTTACATTCTTCAGTCTCCAGAGCAAGAAAGAAATTTGTGAATTTAAAGGGCATTTATAACTTTCATGTTGGTGCCCGCTACGTCATCCTTCCTCCCCTACCCCCTACCCCCTACCTCATCGCTCGGCTCGCATAGCTGGGAGCTCGCTGCTCTGTCATTCTTCCTGTGAACTTCAAATAGATTCGCTCAGTCTCAATGCTGCAGACAACTGCCACGTCCAACATTTTGTGACTGTCATGCAGTGATAACTACGCCAATCGCCCGCCGCCAACACATCATCGTTAGATAAGTTATAAATACTATTTTAATCTAGCTTGAAGCTATTTTACTACTCACTAGCATTTAACCATTGAATGTTTTACTAACCGGCAAGATACTGTTTTAGTGATGGCAAAGCATCATTTTATTCATATCAATTTTCTCCGAGGGAGTTCATACTAAATTTAAAAATGTAACTTGTGTCTGGGCGCAACGTGGGAGTTTTCATCTTCACATGTCAAGTTCAAATTGGACATCGTGGGAGTTTTCATAAATTCTGTCGAATGCCAATAAATGGGGCCTCTACGGGATTAACACTAAACTCCATAAAATCCAGGAAACTTCGTCTAGAAAGTTCTTCTTGTATGTTCGTCACACTTTAAGTCTGTAATTGACATACAGTGAAATTCACTCTGCTTTATTCCAAGCAGTTTGATGGGTCTATTCTACTCATGCCCTAAACTTTCAACCTCATGCAATTTCTTCAATGTTGAAACTTGAAACTACTCTTAATCTATGTGAATCTTCAACTCGAAATATATCAACCCGATAAACAGTGCCATTTACCAAACATAGACTTTTTACATAAACTTGAATGTGCGTCGTGGCTGAAAACAGTTTGGTTCACAAAAACCGATTTCCGCGTTGCGAGAACATGCATGCATGGCCAGAAAGTGAAAAAACCCATTCCTTCCTTCCCCCATTTCACCCGACTAATCATCATTATTTAAGAAAGTTATGTTCTATTTTTTCTGGTAATTGAGGCTACACCCAAGAAGGGTCCTGTCTATTCTTGAATGTATAACTTTCGTATTTCTGTAAAAATTCAGTGGCATTGCCCACAACCTCTCTTTGTCCAACTGACAAAGGTTGGAACATTCTCGAAGCTAAAGCGCTTCAAAATTGTCGCAACGTTTGAAAAGCTTGCAAGCTCTTTACATTGTTGTGGCGTCTAGTAAATATATCATTCAGGTACCGTCTAGGGCCAGTCTCATTATTCTTTTGCCGTCTAGGCCCTGTATCATCCTAGCACCGTGTAGGCCAAGCTTTTTATTATTCTCTTACCCTACCAACCCTTTTTTATACGTTTACCATTATTTAGTGGTAGTCCAAATTTTGACAGCAACTGCTGATGTGACCCAAGTTTTTAGGATCAACTTAGATGGTCCTATCTTAACTCTAATTTAGCCTTGGCGTGTCGAATGGGGTACATCAATTTGTCATATTCTTGCTTATCTGATACAGCCTATGCAAAATATTGTATATTTTTATACAAATTAATTATTCGAGTCAATCCTTGGTCTGAGACCAACTATTTATGCTAGCACTGCTGTACACGAGCATAATGACTCCTTCCCTTAAACTATGCGTACTTATTGTAGGCTAGCACTGCTGTGCACGAGTATAAACACTCCTTCTCGCTTAAACTGCATGCACTCATTGTATACTCGCACGGCTGTGCACGAGCCAATAGACTCCCTCTCTTAAACTATACGTACTTATTGAATCCTAGCACTGCTGTGCACGAGTATAAACACTCCTTCTCGCTTAAACTGTATGCACTCATTGTATACTCGTACGGCTGTGCACGAGCCAATAGACTCCCTCTCTTAAACTATACGTACTTATTGTATGCTAGCACTGCAGTGCATGAGTCTAAAGACTCCTTCTCTCGAAAATTGTACGTACTTATTGTATTCTCCAAATTACTCTATTTTTCTATATTAACCTCACAGCAATTGAATTGCTTTATTTGTATATGTGTGGCACAGATTCTAATTTTTTAGCCACGGTCACCCTGTTTGAATCTTGTATCATTTGTAATCACTTAAGGTTAAAAATACAACCAATTATTGTTGAAGCTAATCAATATTATTACTTTTGCCTTGATCTACACGTTTGGCAGCAATTTGGGATGCACCGTGGACTAGGATAACTATGTGTTGTGCTCTGATAAAAGGTTTTTCGATCAATTACTTCTGTATTTCACAGATCTTTTTAGATTGTTTATCCCTTGTATAAATCACTCAGCTAACTTCCTACCTAGGGTCGTTTTCAGTCTATGCATCTCGATTATTGTTTTTCCGTAATCAAGACTATGTCTAACTTAACTAAATACTGTATATTATTAATACTTTTCTTGTGAGAGATTTAGTTTTACCTTGGAACACAACAATTTTATTTGTTCACAATCTTCAAGCTTAACTATATTTATAAATAACGTAAACTATTGTAAATGGGCCACGGGCCACCCCTTCCCTAACACTACGCTGCGTTTGGAAGTTACAAATCTTTTAGATTTCAGCTTGTTTTCTCCTTATCTATTGTTACATTCAACTCTTGAAAAAAAGTTATTCTTTTGGGATTCATCCCTTTGACACATTCTAGTCATTTCACTCCCAAACCCTTTTATAATTCCACCTCATCTTCCCTATGGTGTTAATTGGACTCTCCTCCAATTGCTCCATAATCTTGGTACCGAAACCCTTGGAACCCATTTTGTCAATAACTTGCTAAAGACTAATATTTACTTGGAATTTTCAGCTTTAACTCTGAAAGCAAGCAGTGAAGGTGAAGGACAGACGCCGCTTTTGCAGTCTAGTATTACGGTACTCACTCTTCCTGGCTGCCAACTTGACAGCCTGCTCAACTCGTTCTGCCGGAAGCGTAAGTTTGACTCCAACTTCATATTTTTAATATGGCACCACTGGATGATAAACTTATTAACATGCGCGCTTCATATAAAGGACAAGTTACTCACTTTAGAACATTTATTAAAGAATTAACTCCTCAAGAATACAACTTGGACATAATTTCCCAATGTCTAAAAATTACGAACAGTCTTACGGTAGGTATGACGCATGTCAAACAGAGATCGAATCCGTCACCCTTAATCAGGAGGGAGACCAAGATGAAGTCGAGACTTTGTACTATGAGGGTGTTGCTGCTGCCCACGCTTTAATCCGAAAAATCTCAGAGGAGAAAAAAAAAGAATATTCTAGCTTCTGGCTCGACTCAAACTTAACAAACTGCGACACGCGACAGCACTCTTAGCCTAGACCGTTGTTTTAAAAGATTGAACTGCCCCATTTCTCGGTCGACGTAAATCAGTAGGACTCCTTTAATGCACGTTTTTGTTCTCTAATTCATGATAATAATACTATTCCAGCCCTTCATAAGTTCCATTATTTACGATCAAATCCAATATCGTTTAAGATATGCTAGTGCGGCTTTCGGTCGTCTCCTAAAATGAGTGTTTGACAATCATGATATCAGTGTGAGAACCAAACTCTACATTTAAAACGCTGTTGTAATCCCTACTCTTATCTATGGTTGCGAGACCTGGACAACTTACAGGAAAAAACTAAAATGCCTGGAAAAATACCATCAACGATGCTTACGGAGAATACTGAAAGTTAAATGGCAAGATCGTCGAACAAACATTAGTATCCTCGAAGAAGCCAACACTACAAGCATGGAGGCAAAGGTAGTCAGGCATCAGATACGCTGGGCTGGGCATGTTGTCCGCATGCCAGATACACGCTTCCCAAAGAGAGTCATGTACTCCCAACTAAAGAAAGGACTGCGTAACCATGGAGGGCAGCTTAAACGATACAAGGATGTCCTTAAACATAACTTCAAAGAGTGTCAAATTCATACGGTCAACTGGGAAACCGCAGCAGAATAGAACTAAATGGCGTAAAATTGTAAACAACGGAGTTGAAAAATTAGAACGAGATAGAAGAAGACTAGAAGCTGAATGGAGGAACCACAGGAAAGAACGTGCGAATGCAAGGGATGGTGTGCCTGCACCATCATCTGCAGATACAACTGTGTGCTGTCACTGCAGTCAAGTGTGTGCTTCCAGAATTGGACTGATCAGCCATCTGAGACGACACAATACTTCCAAATAACATTGTATTTTATACTATTGTACAGCCCAGGGGCAGTACCCCTAAGACCCACCCCTCCATCTTTCATCAAAACCACCCTCATAGGCATACCATAAGCCTCACATACTTCTTCAACACAAGCAGGCCCGGCAATACTGCTGACAGCCACGCTTACATAATATACACATAAACACACTAACTGGAGCGGCGACAGTGAGGAAACGCTGACCAAGCAGTGGGGGAAGGCCTTAAAAGCTAGACCCAGAAGAGCCCCATTATCTGTTCGTGGCCAGCGGCCCTGCTCCTCCGAGGTCCGTTCCAGCTCTTCACCAGGTGAGAACTAGCCGTGTGCTCAGATTCCTTATCATTATAACACCTACCCTGAACACTTTTGTATTTTACATCTTGTACCTTACTTTATATCTGTCTAGCACCTAAAAGGGACAGTACAACACAGCTACTGGCCAATAAATACTTGGTCAGTAAACACACACATTTATTACTCATTACACCCTGTTTTACATCCTTACGCCCGACCTGACCCTAGTCCTAATTGCCCCTGACCATGGAGGCCAGGAACTGCACCGTCAGTAATCCTATTGTATTCGAGCAAGCAGCCAGACGGCAGCGTGTCAAAGTGCCGACTCTGCACGTGAGCTCGCTAAAACGCTCGCTCTACTTAATTGGCAGGCTAGGTTAATAGCCCACTCTTAGACATTCATCCCCTAGCAGGTAAACGCATCCTGTAGGGACGCCCCCAATAGATCACGTACTCAAACCAACACACTACACTGGTAGTCTCCCCCAACCACGGGAAACTACCCTTTTTCGGAAACATCCCTTAAATTAATACATCTACACTACCCTGTTTATCCCACCCCTAACAGAGGGATAAAACACTATATATTCGTTGACGAATAAATGCCTATCATCATATTTACGATCTTCTCTTCACAACCAAGCGTTACAACTGGTCGAAGCTCTTCAATTAAGCGCTGACAATTACCCTATTGCTTTTAATCTCCTTAACGAGAGGTATGGCAATACTCGTCTCCGCATACAGCGCCATATGAAATCATTGTTCAACTTACCGACTACCCGTCAAAATGGCGTCAATACTTTGAGAACTCTTGTGGACACTACTCAGCTTCATGTCAAGGCTTTATATCAGCTTGAGCAGCCCACCCAACATTAGGATACCTTTCTCATTCATCTGGTTACTTCGAAATTTGACGTCGCCACCTTGAAAGCATGGGAAGTCGAGCTTGCCCATAATGATGAGTATTCCTATGAGAATCTAATCACGTTGATCAACAGTAGATGTCATTGTTTAACTGTGCTCTCAACGTTGGCACTGGCACTGAACAAGATATCAACAGGACCTTTAACGTTAAAAAGGAGTTCGGCCAGCCTCAAATAAGGAGGAATATTTAAACGGATAGTATCAACAGAGCGACTCGGGGTATCTTCACCTATGTTATTCAGGATGAGACAATTTAATTTTAGAAAGGTGTTTCTCTGACAAGTGTCCTTCAGTTGTAACTTAGAAAATTGTAAAGCCTGAGTTTTAGAACTATTGATGCCGGATACTTGAATGAACGTGGCTAGGAGTTAATGGAATCAAATCATCAGGGTCATTAGAAAAAGGATTTAGGGGCCGAGAATTTACAACACCCTCAATGAGAACAGCAAGAGATTCGTAAGTTAGGATGCGATCACCATGAACTTTTACAAATGCCTTTTAGCAAGTTAAACACAAGACTCCCATCTTCCTTCATGATGGGGGGTGTAAGGAGTAATAAATCTCCATTTGTAACCCTTAGAGTAAGAGATATGCGAAATATGATCCATAGCGGGAGTATATGTAAGTGCATTTTTCCAAGATGAAGCTGCACCTTGGAACGTAGTCGTATTGTCAGAAATCATTTCGGAGGAAACACCGTCCCGAGCAGTGAAACGAGAAACAGCAGAGAAAAAAGAAGTGGAGGCGATAGTTACTTATTCCAGGTGAATGGCTCCGGTAAGCATACAGACGAAGAGGGAGATATAAAGTTCCCCAAACAATTTCCTCTTAGCTTGAGGGGAATATTTCTGGTAGGAGAAAGGACCCATATAATCCATACCGGTTAAAGCAAAAGGTCGACTTGTGGAAGAGCGAAATGATGGCAAATCCACCTCATTTCCCTATGGTGGTGATCGGACTCTCCTTCAATTGCTCCAGCAATAATGAATATTCCCCTCTTCGTAGTGAAGTGTTTGTTGCTTGCATTTGCAATGTATTTATGATGCTTTAAATATTATAATCTTCACGAGCATCATAATAAGACCTCAACTCCATCGCTTCGATGAATAGTTCAATAACTCTTACTTCCAGGGTACTCTGTGGGCTCCCAAAGTTACATCACTAATGCAGTGCCTGTGAACAAGTACTAGTTGGTCGAGTTTACAATGCTGCTTTATATACTGTAAGTGAGCAATGCATGCCTATACAGGAGAATGAAATACAATCGAGACGCTGAAGTTAGCCTGGATAAATAACTAGGGTGAGCGGAGAGGATTTCTACATAAAAACTGCATTCACCTTAATTAGACAAGAAGCCCCTGAGGGAACAGCGCTTCATGCTGGAACAATTGAAGCTAGGATATTTGCTTTCTCCTGAAGTTTACAGACAGTTATACGTCATCTCGTCATGATATCAGGGAGATATCCGATATTCCCTTGTAGGTCAACATTGCATGAGGCAGACTTCCTTCCACAAGATGCGCATCTCCAGCATATGATCAGGGTCCTTAATATATTGGGAGGTAAAATACAGTATGTTACTTCAAGACTGCCCAAACTTAAGTGACTTCAAACAAATAGTTCCTTCAAGAACTAAATAGCCTATTTTCATATATCCTACTGGTCTTTTCAATTAAAGACTCTCCCGCATATTAAAATGATTTTCCATGTGATGTACTACATAGCTTTTGGTACAAGACATACATCTCCACCAATTATGTAAAATATTAAATTACTTTCAGTATCGGTGATTAAGACTCCTCCTATGAGAAGGCATATTTCTGTAACGAGTCACGGTAGTTTATTTTAAGAAAAGTCGAATAAACGGCTATTATGGTTTACAAAATCTAAGCTACAGAATGTACTGCCATTAGATGAAGATTACTATAGTAGACCATCATTCGAATCTTCCCTTAAATCACTTGAATAGGATACACGTAATAATAATAAAAAATAAGTTTTAGAACTTTGAACTCATGCCATCTCGAATTTTTGAAAAAAAAAACATCATTTTATGTCTCTATACTAAGCTCTGAATAAAGATTCGCTGTGCTAAGTTTCATTGCACTCAAGTAATTAGATCGCAAGGAAGGTATATTTAAATATTTGTAAATCACTTGGCCGCCATTTTGTTTTTGAGTTTCTCAGGATTTTTTAAGACTAATATATGTACTTCCTAAATAGTTCTCTATCACCATACCAAATTTCAGTTTAATTGCTTAAGTAGTTTTTGAGATATTGTGAACCAGTGGATTGTTTTATATACGTATATACTAAAGAAGTACGTATCAGTAGATAGGCTAATTGTTACATTGGTGGTTCATTATACCAACCAGCAATTGTATCGCTTGTTCAGGACACGGTAAATGAATAGGTGATTTTTAAAATTTTGCACAGCCACTATTTTTAAATCCCATAAAAATGTAATAAATTAGACGCTAATATATTAAACCTTCACAGCCTATAGATTGATGATTTAGTACCGAGAAAAATCCATTTAAATTTCGCCCCACCATCGCCACCATATTGATGTTGTGCTCATCAGGTTATTGAATTGTCTATAGGTTAACTTATTGTAATGGCCTTTGTTAGCATATAAAATTACAGTTTGATTGCTGTAATAGATTTGCAGATATTGAGAACCGGTGAATTATTTCGGATGATCGCCATGTTGGATTGTTCTATATGTAGGCTGTATGTACCAGTAGATGAAGATTGCTGAGTTGTTTCATTATACAAACGTTCACTTTGATCGCATGATAAGGACACAAAAATAATAATCCATCTTGAGTATTTTAAAATAGGTGCCAGTGGATTAAATCCGGTATATACAATTACCAGTTCTCAATGTGCTAGGATGAATAAATCACGAGAAAATTCTATTTACAGTACATATTTTAACTTTGCTTGGCTGCCATGTTGGAGTTGTACGGCACATGTTTTTAAAAGTTACATAGTATCTTAGTATTCTCTATTACAATATTAAATTTCAGGGTGATATCTGTAATAGTTTCGAAGATATAGAATGCCGGCGAAATATTTCGTGCGGCCGCCATGTTGTATTTGTGAATTGTATTAAAGTTTTAATGACACCATCCAGATCGAACGAGCTCGTACTATGTCATTACCGAATTTTATTGAAATCGCTACAGCCGTTTAGATTTTGTTAGGGGAAACCCACAGATCACACACACGGGCAAAAGGTTATCTCATAAGCTTATTTTTAGCCTACTTTTCACATTTTGCAAATATGAGGAAAAAGTGGACTTATGAGATCGATACGGGAAAATGTGTGTCTGTCTGTCTGTCTGTCTGTCTGGCTGTGTGTGTGTCCCCCCCC
Source organism: Meconema thalassinum (assembly GCA_946902985.2). Classification (NCBI taxonomy): domain Eukaryota; kingdom Metazoa; phylum Arthropoda; class Insecta; order Orthoptera; family Tettigoniidae; genus Meconema; species Meconema thalassinum. Next base: position 207,891,920 of record OX336389.2, on the reverse strand, counting down.
TATCAACTCCTAAACGGCTGCAGCAATCAAAACCAAATTTAGTATGAGTAAAGATGTGCACCGGAATATCTCACGTCCATATTTGAAAATGATGTCAGTGCTACCAACTGCTGAAAAAACGCACTAGAAATTTCAGCTCCATGTTGGACATCTTGCAAGGTATGCATGGGAGCTATTCCAAAATTGGCACACATGCAGATAATACTATTTCAGTTTAATTTCCAAGAGGCCAACAATGACAGTGTTGCCAAAATAATGTTAAGCCTTCTGATAGGTCCAATGTTTAAATGCATATAACTTCTACACTATTAATTGGATTTCAACCAAATTTTGTATGTAATATCTGTACATAAACATATATGACTGAGCGTATTCTTAAGAGCCAACAGGGCTGCCAACTGTTAATAATTGCTCTCTCTCTTTTTTAAATCCAAATACCAATATATCAGAAAGTATGCAAGCCAACAGCTTTAAACTATTCACACGTATATTCTGACATTTTAGATTAATTTGGAGTAACTTATATACGTCAGTTCTACCAACATAATTATAAGCCTGCTGATAGTACCAATTTTTAAATACATGTAACTATACAATCAGTTGGATTTCAACCAAATTTCGTATGTGCTATGTGTACCATAACAGATATGACTATAAGTATTGTTAAGAGCAATCAGGGTTGCCAACTGTTAGTAAATGCTGTATATATTTTTTTACCCTAATATCAATATACCAGAAAGTATGCAAGCCAACAGCTGTATACTTTGCACACGTATAGCACCTGACATTCTAGATTAATTTGGAGTAATTGATACAAGGCAGTGCTGCCAACATGATTCTATGCCTGCTGATATGTCCAATTTTAAAATACATGTAATACTAACAAATGGATTTCATCCAAAATTGGCACAACAAGATATAATATTTCAGATTATTTCTGACCAGCACACGCATGGTATTGTTGGCAACATGCTTCTACGCGTGCTGATAGATCCAGTGATTAACTGCATGTAACGTCCATTGGACTTCAACCAAATTTTGTATTCTGTACCCTAAGAGATGGAACTAAGAATATATTCAGTCACCAGGGCTGCCAACTGTAGTGCTCTATTAGGCTACATTATACCAGGTATATTTTGATCTAATGAGTTATTTCGATATTACCAACTTAATTTTGTCATTATTCTAGATAGGTTCATATACTGTAGAATAATCATTGGCATGAAAAGTAGGCTGTATAGTTCTTCACGGAACTTCTTGTTTTATATATAATGAAATTGGCCAAAATGGTAAAACTTATTATAGAGCAATTTCACCTCCCAACTTATTAGGAACTGAACGAAGAATTGCATGAGCAAGTAGAAAATTTCAATGCCAAATTGTTGTGTAATATCATAGCAATGACTCGAACAGCAATTTTGTTACCTAATGGATTGGTGGATTGCAGCCTTCTTGGGTAAACGCTCGTGTTAGGCATAGCAAACAGGAATGCAATCTATACTTTCAGCGAACCTCTTTGCCACATTATCTCCAGAGAGTCCACATATTGGTCAGTATCATCCTTTTCAACATTCGAACACAAACGCTTGGCAAGTAAGCATGGGCGCAGTCCAATTCGGCCAGTTAATTACACTGATAAAATCGGACAGACTTTTCTGGCCACCATGATCTGCCCCTTTGATAATTCATATCCAATTCGGCCAGCGATTGCTCATTTGCAACTTCCCTTACCTTCCCCCACTCTGCAGCCAACACATACCATACTGTACACACGTTCCCACATTTTGTCATTAAACTGTTGAGGAGGGGAGGTGACTCTCAGTTTCACAGTCCCAGGGGTGTCAATTACTATAAATTCACATATGTATGACCTAGCTTTCTGGATATGATGACAACTACTGTCTGTGGAGGAGCTTTATACAAAGAATACGATATGTCCTCAATAGCTTCACAATTATGGACATCCATGAGATTGTGTTCCATAAACTGACAGCGTTAATATAACCTACTGTAAGTGCAAGCTCTAACATTTTACCCGATCTTCTTTGCATACACTATTAAATGAACAAAATTAAATTTTAATAATCCAAGTGAACAATTTTCATTGAATACCCTAACCTATTAGAAGAAATTAAAACATACTTAATACCAGTACCATAATTAATAGTTGGAGATTCATGTTAAGGGCTTGGGTAGCTTGGCAATCAGCCCGGTGAACTGAATTTTTAATTGATGTAAATTATATTTGTATACTAACCAAGGGTCACAATATTATTTAGCAATTATATTTCGACCATGCAGCCAGCCTGAAATGGTTTTCCTTTTTTTTTTTTTTTTTTTCAACTCTATACAAATCCAGGAACTGTCCCTTCCAATAGGCCTCAGCTGCTTCCTTCTTTAGTTCATTAATTCGAATGACATTGTTCCTTGTTAAGTTCAAGTATATTTTAATGAAAGTTAGTCGTTTTTAGGTAGATTTCATTTGAAAGCTAACTATTGCAATGGGTACCATGTTTCGACTTCCGGAAAATTTCGACATATCTTCGCGTTTCACATCCCCCAGACCCCAAAACCACCGTCAGTTCAAAAGTTTATATATAATTTATGTATATATGTACCGGTATCTATCTATATCTTCTATATATATATAAATCAATGTAACGTGATAGTTTGTCTGTGGGTATGTCTGTGGGTATGTCTCCTATGCGTTCATATACCATTCATCCGATTGCGATGAAACTTGGGTGAGATGTTGAGTACACTCCAAGGAAGGTTTCTGACTTAGTAAATCCATTTTACAATAGGTAGCGCACGCGTAGATTCAACAAATGAGTGACGATGCGCGAAGCGTTTCAAACAAGTCCCGTATGTATTCATATACCATTCGTCCGATAGCGATGAAACTTGAGTGAGATGTTGTATACACTTACGTGAAGGTTTCAAAATTAGTGAATACATTTCACAGTAGATAGCGCACGAGTAGATTCAACAAATGAGCGACGACTTGCAAAGTGTTTCAAGAAAGTCCCGTATGCATTCATATACCATTCGTCCGCTAGCTATGAAACTTGCGTAAAATGTTGTGTACAATTCAGGGAAATTTTCTGGCTTAGTAAATCCACTTTAAAATTTGGCAGCGCACGAGTAGATTCAACAAATGAGCTGCGACGCGTGAAGCATTTCAACAAAGTCACGTATGCGTTCATATACCATTCGTCCGATAGCGATGAAACTAGGCTGAAATGTGTGCACTCCAGGGAAGGTTTCTGGCTTAGTAAATCCCTTTAAAAATAGGAAGAGCAGGAGCAGAATCAACAAATGAGCGACGACGCGCGAAGTTTTTCAACAAAGTCCCATATAAAGTCATATACCATTCATCCGATAGCGATGAAACTTCGGTGAGCTGTTGTGTACACTCCAGGGAAGGTTTCTGGCTTAGTACATCCATTTTACAATAGGTAGCGCAGCAGTAGATTCAACAAATGAGCGATGACACGCGAAGCGTTTCAAAAAAGTCCCGTATAAGGTCATATACTATTCGTCTGACAGTGATAAATGTTTGGTAAATTGTTGTGTACACTCCAGGAAAGGTTTCTGGCTTAATTAATCCATTTTACAATACGAAGCGCACGTTTAGATTCAACAAATGAGTGACTACGCGCGAAGCGTTTCGAAAACGTCCCGTATACGTTCACATACCATTCATCCGATTGCGATGAAACTTGGGTGAGATGTTGTGTACACTCCAGGGAAGGTTTCTGGCTGAGTACATCCATATTACAATAAGTAGCGCAAGAGTAGAATCAACAAATGAGCGACGACACGCGAAGCGTTTCAACCATGCCCCGTATGCATTCATATACCATTCGTCCGATAGCTATGAAACTTGGGTGAGATGTTGTGTACACTTCATGGAAGGTTTCTGGCTTAGTAAATCCACTATACAACAGGCAGCGCACAAGTAGATTCAACAAATGAGGGACGACGCGCGAAGCGTTTCAACAAAGTCCCGTATAAGGTCATATACCATTCTGCCGTTAGCGGTGAAACTTGGATGAAATATGGTGGACACTCCAAGAAAGGTTTCTGGCTTAGTAAATACATTTCACAGTAGGTAGCACACGAGTAGATTCGACAAATGAACGACGACACGCGGAGCGTTTCAATACACTCCCCTATGTCTTCATATCCCATTAGTCCGATAGCGATGAAACTTGGGTGAGATGTTGTGGACACTTACGTGACGATTTCTAACTTAGTAAATACATTTTACAGTAGGTAGCGCACGAGTAGATTCAACAAATGAGTGACGGGGCACGAATCGTTTAAACAAAATCCGGTATGCGTTCATATACTATTCATCCGATTGCGATGAAACATTGATCAGTTATTGTGTACACGCCAGGGAAGGGTTTCGACTTAGTAAATCCATTTCACAATAAGTAGCGCAAGAGTAGATGCAACAAATGGGTGCCGACGCGCGAAGCGTTTCAACAAAATCCCTTATTGGGTTCATATAACCTTCTTCGATTGCGATGAAACCTTGATGAGTTATTGTGTACACGCCAGGGAAGGGCTTCGACTTAGCAATACATTTCTCAATAGGTAGCGCACGAGTAGATTCAACAGATGAGTGACAGCGCACGAATCGTTTAAACAAAACCCCGTATACGTGCATATACCATTCATCCGATTGCGATGAAACATTGATGAGTCATTGTGTACACGCCAGGGAAGGGTTTCGACTTAATAAATCCATTTCACAATTGGTAGCGCACGAGTATATGCAACAAATGGGTGACGACGCGCGAAGCGTTTCAACAAAATCCCCTATGCGTTCATATAACCTTCTTCGTTGTGGTGTTTGAAGCCATATTTTCAGTGTTGCCTTAGTAAACAAGAGTTTAGTGCTTTTCAGTCGGTCAACACGAATGTACCCAAAAGAGATGGGTTATGCCCTAATCCTGAAATAAATTACATGAGATTAATAAAACACTAGGATGACCAGTTTCGATCGTCAAGCGATCATCATCAGATCCATTACACTTAGGCTACAAAATCTATGTTTGAAATACAGGTGAAAATATTTACAATATGTACAATTATTTAGTTGCAGTATTGGTACTGAAACTGTCAGTGTATGCTAAATGCAATATATATGTTAGGTGAAATGCTAAATGGTGATAGCTATCCGGAGATTGTACTTTAGAGAGATTATATGGTTGTAAACTATGGTTAAACTATAACATTTTTGGCTAACTACTTATCTGATTGTCTTCCGTATTACAGCTACTCGCAGTTTTCGTGCTCACTGAAACTCGCCGTGCGGTCGACTGCGGTGGTTATCTTAACGACTGGTTCTTCCTGCCTCCTTCCCCTGTCCCTAGGTGCTGTGGGGAGTGATATCGATGTGTTTATGTGAGGTGTTGCCAACCTAGATAAGATGTATGTTATTGAATGAGGTGGGTCTACAATTATTAAAGACCGTGGATTAGCCCTCGCCACGCGTGGAGCATAACCCATTCGAACTAAGCGTTGACGGTCTTATGAGGACGTCCCGGCACCTTTAATACTGCCGCGAATATGGGCCTTGGTTTATTGGAGAAGAAAAGTACATCGTACACCTGATCCAGATAACATTTACCTATTAAAAAACCCCTAATTTCCCCCCTTTTTTTATATAGCTTGGCTGTGTCGCTAAATTGTGTTTTGTTTCCGACAGGGTGTATTTTTTAGTAGCGTGAAGAGGGGTGAGCTCTCCATGAACGTGTGTTCATTTAGATTGTTGGGATTGTTTCGTTTGGCTAGGTGTATCTCGATTGCTTCCTTTATGTCAAGAGCTCTGCCTTTCGATTCGTGATGGATTATTTTAAGGTCCGACTCTATGTTGGTAAAGCTGTGCCCTGCGTCACACATATGTTCGCACACGGCTGAATGTGTTCCGTATCTTATCGCATTCCTATGTTCATTATAACGTGTGTCTACTCGCCTTCCACTCTGCCCGATGTAATTAGCTTGACAATCGGTGTCTTGGCACGTTATAGAATATACCCCTGACCTTGAATACAGGTCACGTTTATTTAGATTACTATTTAGGAGGTGCCTAGCGGTTGTGTTTTTCGTCGTGAAAGCTATCTTTATGCCTTGTTTTTTGAATAGGTTAGTGATTTTATATGTATTCGCATTCACATAGTTGAAACGCGCAAATTTTTTCTCATTACTGTCTGGTTTGGGAATCGTTTTATCTTTATTTTTATGTTTGGCTATAATTTGATTTATTTTGCTTGGCGAGAAGTTGTTTTCCTTTGCTATTTGCATAATAGTTCTTATTTCCTTATTATAGTTGTCTTTTGACATGGGTATGTTTAAAGCTCTGTGCACCATTGAATTGAAACCCGCTAGTTTGTGCGTACTGGGGTGATTAGACTGATTGTCGATTGCATGCGAGGTTTGTGTTGCTTTCCGGAATATGGAATATGAAAGGTCGTTGTCTTTACGTTCAATAGTTATATCGAGATAATTTATTTTCCGGTCTATTTCGGATTCCTTAGTGAATTTGATAGAGTGGTGAAGGCTATTAATGGATTGGAGAATTGTTTCTTCGCTTGTTAGTTCAGTATCGTAGATGCAAATTACATCATCTACGTATCTTTTCCATATTACTATTCCCTTTGTTGAAGTGTTTTCTAAGAACGCATTTTCTAGTGCATTGATGAAGATGTCAGCGATTAACCCACTTAGTGGCGATCCCATTGCTAGGCCTTCTCTCTGTGTGTATATTTTATTGTCGAATTGAAACACGTTTTGGGTGAGAACGACCCTCAGTAATCTCACAATCTCTTCAATTTCTTTTACTGAATTGTTGGATTTTAAGTTGTTTTCGATAGTGTTGATTGCTTCAATAATCGGAATATTGGTGTACATGTTAGTTACGTCGAAGGATACTAGCCTGAAGCTAGGTTTCATTTGTAGGGTGTTCAATGCTGTTACTAGTTCTGTTGTGTTCTTTACAGAGTTGTTTTTGTCATTGGAAAGACGGCATTTTAAGATTTTTAGTAACTCTTTGCTGATTTTGTAATTAGGGGCATTCCTACAATTGACTATTGGTCTCATTGGGCATTCCTTTTTGTGTATTTTTGGTTGTCCCCTCAATGACGGTATTTTCGGGTTCATGTTTATTAGTTTTGATTTTTCGGCTTTGGTCAGTATGTATTCTGTTTCTTTTAGCGCACTTTTTATTTGTTTTTGGAATTTGTTGGTGGGGTCTTTTGTTAATTCCTTGATTTCGTTGTTGTTTAGGAATTCGACTGTTTTTTCAATGTATTCTGTTTTGTTCAAAATTACTGTAGTGTTTCCCTTATCTGCTTTTGTGATGATTAAGTCATGTTCTTTTATTTTTTGTTTCAACGACTTTATTTCTTTGAGTTGTTTGTTGTTTTGAATGTTATTGCTATCGCCCTCTCGTTTGAGGATTTTTTTGGCTTCGTTGGTGGCGAGGTTTTTGGTTAATTCCCTGTCTTCTGCTGGGAGCTTGTGACTGGCTATCTCAATATCTGTGATTAACTGTTTTATATTGTGGTTCGTGTGTGCGTCTGTGCAGTTGTATTTCAAACCTTTGTCTAACATATTCATTTCACCTTGAGAAAAGGTTACGTTCGTTCTGTTGTTTACTCTGCTGTGGAAATTGAATTCATTGTTATTCATGTGTTGTTCGTTAGATTGATGGTTCTGTGTTCCTCCTAGTTTTCTTAATTTATTTTCTAGCGTTTCATGCTTCCTCGTTGCTCTGATTTTGATGTTGTCATGTAGGTGCTCGGTGAAGCTGTCCCATTGGGCCGCGTGCCAGAAATTACTTAGTTGCAATTGAATGTCGTATAATTGTTGGTTAATTTTTTGCTTTCTTATGTATGCAAATCTTAATTCGTTTTTTATCCAAAGCGCTTTGGCTTGTTTGGTTAAAATGATCGTGGCTGGTGTGTTCGGTACGGTTTTAATTGGTACGTATTTAGGGGTGAGGTTTAGTTCTATACATTTTTTGTTGAACCAAATTGACTTGTCTAAATTCATGAGTTTAAGCCTGAGTGATTTGAATTTCTTGGCTTCACGATTTGCTTGACTAGCCGTGAACATTGTGGTGTTTGAAGCCATATTTTCAGTGTTGCCTTAGTAAACAAGAGTTTAGTGCTTTTCAGTCGGTCAACACGAATGTACCCAAAAGAGATGGGTTATGCCCTAATCCTGAAATAAATTACATGAGATTAATAAAACACTAGGATGACCAGTTTCGATCGTCAAGCGATCATCATCAGATCCATTACACTTAGGCTACAAAATCTATGTTTGAAATACAGGTGAAAATATTTACAATATGTACAATTATTTAGTTGCAGTATTGGTACTGAAACTGTCAGTGTATGCTAAATGCAGTATATATGTTAGGTGAAATGCTAAATGGTGATAGCTATCCGGAGATTGTACTTTAGAGAGATTATATGGTTGTAAACTATGGTTAAACTATAAAATTTTTGGCTAACTATTTATCTGATTGTCTTCCGTATTACAGCTACTCGCAGTTTTCGTGCTCACTGAAACTCGCTGTGCGGTCGACTGCGGTGGTTATCTTAACGACTGGTTTTTCCTGCCTCCTCCCCCTGTCCCTAGGTGCTGTGGGGAGTGATATCGATGTGTTTATGTGAGGTGATGCCAACCTAGATAAGATGTATGTTATTGAATGAGGTGGGTCTACAATTATTAAAGACCGTGGATTAACCCTCGCCACGCGTTAAGCATAACCCATTCGAACTAAGCGTTGACGGTCTTATGAGGACGTCCCGGCACCTTTAATACTGCCGCGAATATGGGCCTTGGTTTATTGCAGAAGAAAAGTACATCGTACACCTGATCCAGATAACATTTACCTATTAAAAACCCCCTAATTTCCCCCCTTTTTTATCTAGCTTGGCTGTGTCGCTAAATTGTGTTTTGTTTCCGACAGGGTGTGTTTTTTAGTAGCGTGAAGAGGGGTGAGCTCTCCATGAACGTGTGTTCATTTAGATTGTTGGGATTGTTTCGTTTGGCTAGGTGTATCTCGATTGCTTCCTTTATGTCAAGAGCTCTGCCTTTCGATTCGTGATGGATTATTTTAGGGTCCGACTCTATGTTGGTAAAGCTGTGCCCTGCGTCACACATATGTTCGCACACGGCTGAATGTGTTCCGTATCTTATCGCATTCCTATGTTCATTATAACGTGTGTCTACTCGCCTTCCACTCTGCCCGATGTAATTAGCTTGACAATCGGTGTCTTGGCACGTTATAGAATATACCCCTGACCTTGAATACGGGTCACTGAAAAGCACTAAACTCTTGTTTACTAAGGCAACACTGAAAATATGGCTTCAAACACCACAATGTTCACGGCTAGTCAAGCAAATCGTGAAGCCAAGAAATTCAAATCACTCAGGCTTAAACTCATGAATTTAGACAAGTCAATTTGGTTCAACAAAAAATGTATAGAACTAAACCTCACCCCTAAATACGTACCAATTAAAACCGTACCGAACACACCAGCCACGATCATTTCAACCAAACAAGCCAAAGCGCTTTGGATAAAAAACGAATAAAGATTTGCATACATAAGAAAGCAAAAAATTAACCAACAATTATACGACATTCAATTGCAACTAAGTAATTTCTGGCACGCGGCCCAATGGGACAGCTTCACCGAGCACCTACATGACAACATCAAAATCAGAGCAACGAGGAAGCATGAAACGCTAGAAAATAAATTAAGAAAACTAGGAGAAACACAGAACCATCAATCTAACGAACAACACACGAATAACAATGAATTCAATTTCCACAGCAGAGTAAACAACAGAACGAACGTAACCTTTTCTCAAGGTGAAATGAATATGTTAGACAAAGGTTTGAAATACAACTGCACAGACGCACACACGAACCACAATATAAAACAGTTAATCACAGATATTGAGATAGCCAGTCACAAGCTCCCAGCAGAAGACAGGGAATTAACCAAAAACCTCGCCACCAACGAAGCCAAAAAAATCCTCAAACGAGAGGGCGATAGCAATAACATTCAAAACAACAAACAACTCAAAGAAATAAAGTCGTTGAAACAAAAAATAAAAGAACATGACTTAATCATCACAAAAGCAGATAAGGGAAACACTACAGTAATTTTGAACAAAACAGAATACATTGAAAAAACAGTCGAATTCCTAAACAACAACGAAATCAAGGAATTAACAAAGGACCCCACCAACAAATTCCAAAAACAAATAAAAAGTGCGCTAAAAGAAACAGAATACATACTGACCAAAGCCGAAAAATCAAAACTAATAAACATGAACCCGAAAATACCGTCATTGAGGGGACAACCAAAAATACACAAAAAGGAATGCCCAATGAGACCAATAGTCAATTGTAGGAATGCCCCTAATTACAAAATCAGCAAAGAGTTACTAAAAATCTTAAAATGCCGTCTTTCCAATGACAAAAACAACTCTGTAAAGAACACAACAGAACTAGTAACAGCATTGAACACCCTACAAATGAAACCTAGCTTCAGGCTAGTATCCTTCGACGTAACTAACATGTACACCAATATTCCGATTATTGAAGCAATCAACACTATCGAAAACAACTTAAAATCCAACAATTCAGTAAAAGAAATTGAAGAGATTGCGAGATTACTGAGGGTCGTTCTCACCCAAAACGTGTTTCAATTTGACAATAAAATATACACACAGAGAGAAGGCCTAGCAATGGGATCGCCACTAAGTGGGTTAATCGCTGACATCTTCATCAATGCACTAGAAAATGCGTTCTTAGAAAACACTTCAACAAAGGGAATAGTAATATGGAAAAGATACGTAGATGATGTAATTTGCATCTACGATACTGAACTAACAAGCGAAGAAACAATTCTCCAATCCATTAATAGCCTTCACCACTCTATCAAATTCACTAAGGAATCCGAAATAGACCGGAAAATAAATTATCTCGATATAACTATTGAACGTAAAGACAACGACCTTTCATATTCCATATTCCGGAAAGCAACACAAACCTCGCATGCAATCGACAATCAGTCTAATCACCCCAGTACGCACAAACTAGCGGGTTTCAATTCAATGGTGCACAGAGCTTTAAACATACCCATGTCAAAAGACAACTATAATAAGGAAATAAGAACTATTATGCAAATAGCAAAGGAAAACAACTTCTCGCCAAGCAAAATAAATCAAATTATAGCCAAACATAAAAATAAAGATAAAACGATTCCCAAACCAGACAGTAATGAGAAAAAATTTGCGCGTTTCAACTATGTGAATGCGAATACATATAAAATCACTAACCTATTCAAAAAACAAGGCATAAAGATAGCTTTCACGACGAAAAACACAACCGCTAGGCACCTCCTAAATAGTAATCTAAATAAACGTGACCCGTATTCAAGGTCAGGGGTATATTCTATAACGTGCCAAGACACCGATTGTCAAGCTAATTACATCGGGCAGAGTGGAAGGCGAGTAGACACACGTTATAATGAACATAGGAATGCGATAAGATACGGAACACATTCAGCCGTGTGCGAACATATGTGTGACGCAGGGCACAGCTTTACCAACATAGAGTCGGACCTTAAAATAATCCATCACGAATCGAAAGGCAGAGCTCTTGACATAAAGGAAGCAATCGAGATACACCTAGCCAAACGAAACAATCCCAACAATCTAAATGAACACACGTTCATGGAGAGCTCACCCCTCTTCACGCTACTAAAAAACACACCCTGTCGGAAACAAAACACAATTTAGCGACACAGCCAAGCTAGATAAAAAAGGGGGGAAATTAGGGGTTTTTTAATAGGTAAATGTTATCTGGATCAGGTGTACGATGTACTTTTCTTCTGCAATAAACCAAGGCCCATATTCGCGGCAGTATTAAAGGTGCCGGGACGTCCTCATAAGACCGCCAACGCTTAGTTCGAATGGGTTATGCTCCACACGTGGCGAGGGTTAATCCACGGTCTTTAATAATTGTAGACCCACCTCATTCAATAACATACATCTTATCTAGGTTGGCAACACCTCACATAAACACATCGATATCACTCCCCACAGCACCTAGGGACAGGGGGAGGAGGCAGGAAAAACCAGTCGTTAAGATAACCACCGCAGTCGACCGCACAGCGAGTTTCAGTGAGCACGAAAACTGCGAGTAGCTGTAATACGGAAGACAATCAGATAAGTAGTTAGCCAAAAATTTTATAGTTTAACCATAGTTTACAACCATATAATCTCTCTAAAGTACAATCTCCGGATAGCTATCACCATTTAGCATTTCACCTAACATATATACTGCATTTAGCATACACTGACAGTTTCAGTACCAATACTGCAACTAAATAATTGTACATATTGTAAATATTTTCACCTGTATTTCAAACATAGATTTTGTAGCCTAAGTGTAATGGATCTGATGATGATCGCTTGACGATCGAAACTGGTCATCCTAGTGTTTTATTAATCTCATGTAATTTATTTCAGGATTAGGGCATAACTCATCTCTTTTGGGTACATTCGTGTTGACCGACTGAAAAGCACTAAACTCTTGTTAACCTTCTTCGATTGTGATGAAACCTTGATGAGTTATTGTGTACACGCCAGGGTAGGGTTTCGACTTAGCAAATTCATTTCTCAATAGGTAGCGTACGAGTAGAATCAACAAATGAGTGACAGCGCACGAATCGTTCAAACAAAATCCCGTATACGTTCATATACCATTCATCCGATTGCGATGAAACTTTTGAAAGTTGTTGTGCACGCTCCCACGATTGATTCTAAATTAGAAAATCCATTTTACGATAGCATAGGGGCAGTTAACGGAAATTGAAAAACATGTTGTGTATCCAAAAGCACTTCAAAAAACAGAATTTCAACGCCAACACTTTCTTTGATTGGCATTGCAACGCATGCCGGGTACAGCTTGTATATATATATATATCAGTTTCTTGTGGACACGGTAACTGCCGTAATTTTGCACCAATCACTTTGAATTTTTTACATAATATGTATCCCTATAAAATCTCGGTCGAGTTCTTTAATGGGCAAAATCGGTCGAAGGGGGTGAAAATGGGGGGCTTTTTTCGAAAAAGTGAAATTTCGCTATAACTCTCTTAATACGTGAAATATCGAATCCATTCAAAGTTCATAATATGTGTCGGATAAGTGCCAAAAATTTATGTCAAATAAGGTTTTGATAGCACTAACCATTGACCAAAGGAGTGGAAAAAAGTGGGTTTTTCGGGAAACATTAATCATATCTCTCTTAATAGGCACAATATCAAAACCGTACAAAATGGAAAATATTCCCCTAATAATTACCTAAAACTTTTGTCTGAAAGAATTTTTGATATGACCCACCATTACGCCAAGGGATGAGAAAAATGATTTCGGAATTTTAAAAAATGCCAAGTGCCATCAGAGGTTACCATAACAACGCTTTTAAATTGATGAGGGATGATCTATCCGAGGTTGCCAAGACAACGCCATTGACGAGATCTCATTCACTTCTAGCCTACTTTTCACACTTTTCAAAAATGAGGAAAAAGTAGACTTATGAGATATATCCGGGAAAATGTGTCTGTCCTTCTGTCTGTCTGTCTGTCTGTCTGTATGTCCTTCTGTCTGTCTGGCTGGCTGTGTGTGTGTGTGTGTGTCCCTATCAACTCCTAAACGGCTTAAGCAATCGAAAACAAATGTAGTATGAGTAAAGATGTATACCGGAATATCTCTGGCCCATATTTGAAAAAGATGTCAGTGCTACCAACTGCTAAAAAAACGCACTAGAAATTTGAGCTCCTTGTTGGATATCTTGGAAGGTATACATGGGAGCTATTCTAAAATTGGCACACATGTAGATAATACTATTTCAGTTTAATTTCCAGGAGGCCATACATGACAGTGTTGCCAAAATAATTGTAAGCCTTCTGATAAGTCCAATTTTTAAATGCATACAACTTCTACACTATCAATTGGATTTCAACCAAATTTTGTATGTAATATGTGTACATAAACAGATATGACTGAGTGTATTCTTAAGAGCCACCAGGGCTGCCAACTGTTAATAACTGCTCTCTATTTTGTATCAAAATACCAATATATCAGAAAGTATGCAAGCCGACAGCTTTAAACTATGCATACGTATATACCTGACATTTTACATTAATTTGGAGTAACTTATATACGTCAGTTCTACCAACATGATTCTAAGCCTGCTTTTAGGATAAATTTTAAATATATGTAACTTCTATACCAACAAATGGATTTCATCCAAAATTGGCACAAGAAGATATAATATTTCAGATTATTTCAGACAAGCACTCGCATGACATTGTTGCCAACATGCTTTTACGTGTACTAATAGATATAATGTCTAACTCCATGTAACGTCCTATGGACTTCAACCACATTTTGTATTCTGTACCTTAGGAGATGGAAGTAAGAATATATTCGGTCACCAGAGCTGCCAACTGTATTGCTCTATTAGGCTACATTATGCCTAGTATACCTTATTTCGAACTAATTAAGACATTTCGATATTACCCACTTAATTTCGTCATTATTCTAGATAGGTTCATATACTGTAGATTAATCTTTGGCATGAATCTTAATTTTAAGAAAAGTAGGTTCTTTAGTTCGTCACGGAACTTGTTGTTCCATCTGACTATGAGGGAAGCGGCTAACTGGTAGCATGCTGAACTTCTATGCCCAAGGTCGCTGGTTCAATGCCGGCCAAAGTCGCCGGATTTTCTAAGAGCGCTAAAAATCGGTCAGCATGCTTTTCTTCAGAGCGGAATTTACAACGTTCGTTGCAAGTTGCTGGTTGCGGTGGCATCTAGCAGCCAAGTTCACAGCTAGATGTCGTTGACGTTAGTATTTGGTACAAAGTTAGGTACTACTACTTCAAATTGACCGTCTGCAGACCTTACCTGAATTACAGACTAATACAGTCATCACAAATAACACCGTTTATCAGACAGATTCTACACACACCCAATGTACACGGGGTTACATGACCACCTTGTCGCAGCCCCTAAACTGAGGAACCAACCAACCAACATCTCTGCGGGAGATAAAATTTTGCTTAAAGAAGTAACAGACTGTTAGATAGTTAAACATTAGTTCCAAACCTTGCATAAGGACAGTGTGATTGGTGCATTCTTAGAATACACGGTACCTGAGATTATAATTTTCAATGTTTTTGCATGTTCTTTCCTTCCTCTTTGTCAAACACCAACAGTGATCATCTGTTTTCTCCTTGTTGGGCATATCTCTTATGTCTTCATAAGTCTGTTCTAGATATATAACTTCTGTGACCCACCTAGCGTCATCTCGCAGCGAATCTCTGAAGCTCCTCAATTCTTCCTGGTGCTAGAGGACTTACTTACCCATTTGGCCACCAGATCCTGTTATCATCGCCAGCTATTTTCTCCTTGTGCAAGAGGATTACGTCTACTTCTTTACTCACCATGCTACGCTAATATCATCTGTTATCAACTCTTAGAAGATTAGCTCAGCAAGAGATTAATTTTTTGGTTTAAAGTTGGCAATGTTTATATGTTCTCCTTTTGTCTCCTACCCCCCTCTCTTTCCCCCTTTCTTGGACTCTCCGTGCTCCGTTGAGCAGCTCTCACTTCTCAGTCTGCAGTTGACTCGGTCAGTCAAAGCTCCGCTCGAGCTAGCCTCCTCAAACCAAGAGGCATACTCTCTTCTACGCCATGTTGGCTAAGTAGTCATCAACGGAAACTTCGACTTCAACATGAAATCAAGATAAGTACCATTTTAAAAGTTTTAACCTCATCTTCATGGTTTTAACTTTCACGTGCTTTTAATTATAATTTATAGACAGTGTGAAATTATTTACTTTGGGGCAAAAATCATTCTTCGTGGGATTTGCCATGTTGAGCTTTTGCTTGTATAAGCCAACCTTACTAAAAAAGAGCTTTTCTTAAGCTATTCAAATGAGAAATCCTCTCGCTACGTGGGATATTATCTAATACCCGCTGTCTATAATTATAAAGCTAGTTCCTCCGTTGGATTTTCTCAACCCCATTTTTCTGCTAAGGTCGTTCTGGAACCTTCGAGATCTTGTACTCTATCTGCGAGTCTTGCCGTCAAGTATTTTTCACGCACTTGTGAAAATACTAGTTAAAATGAGGAATCTTTCTTAAATTACTGCAATAGCGAACTTTCTTCCCCCGTTGGATCATTCTATGGCGCATTTAATTGTAAATCACAACTTTTTCAAGAAATAGACTCTCACCTATATAGTGCAATCAGTTATTTCCATAATTGCAATAACTTTCTTTCTCATGAACTTTCGAGTTTCTATAGTGAACTTTGCATCCATCTTTATAGACTACAGTGATAATCAGTGCTTGCTCCACGTTTCTACCGCGTCGCGATCGTCCGGTTATATTAAATACGGCCATGAACATTGATCCTATATCCCAATGATCTTTCCTCAACCTTCTACTAACCACCATTATTAATAAAATTGTAACTTTCTATAAGGTGTTACTCACGAAGTGCCCTTCCAACTTTGCTAGTTTAACATTAATTAAATTCTGCATAATTGCTTGTGTGATACAAGTTTCAAATCACATTGTTCCTTTCCTATAATCAGGGAAAATAATTCTTTAAACTCTTGAGCGAGTCATGTTCAAGTTTCACGAAATGGAAACTGTCCCATTTGGCTAGTGATTCTTGCTCAAACTTGGGAAGTCTGGAACTTTCCTTTTCACTTTCTTCAGGTTTCACAGTAAGTGACCTGCCCTCTTTGTATAATTCTCATATATTAATTCTGTATAAATATAAGAAGTTGTAGGAACTTTTATCTTATTTTTCATGTTGTTATTATTGTTATTTTCAAAGTTGTCACTTTCTCTAGATCATTCTCTCTAGAATGTTCTTTCAGAAATTTCTTATAGTACACTCCTTGTACTCAATTTAATGTTCAAACTTTAATTATTTCATTGCTCATTTGTTTAAATCTTATAAAGATTTTAGAAACATGTAAGGTTTGAAACCTTGTAAATTGTCAATTGCCTGGAGCAAACATTTAATTTTGAGAGGTCTGCGACCCCATTTGTTAAGAAGTTCAAATGAACTGTTTGTCTAAATTATATTGCATAATTGTTAATATCTTCAAACTTCTTGTAATTGTAAAATAAATGAAGCGTATCCTTTCGCTTTTTCATTTACGAATACAAAGTTTAGGCAAAATCCTATCTTCCTTGACTCTCCTCACTTAATGACATTAAAATCATTAATAGGGCTTTTCCCCTTTGTTGCATTTGAGCAAGAACTCTTCATTTTCATCTCACTAAAGTTCTTTTTAGCTTTAATAGCTAATTCTAATTGGCCAGTAAGGCAAGTAAAGCTCGCTAAGCCAGCTACCTGCTTGTGGAGATCCTCTCCGAAAACTTATGGTCAGTTTTCTAAAAGATAAGTGTTTCTTTTTGTCTAAACTTTTAGCCGGCTTCTCGCTGAGTAAAAGCTTAGCCATTGTCCAATGCAACCATTGGTTCATTTACCAAGATTACTCCATAAGGCATAATCCTTTATCACTTTCCTTCTTAGAGACACTTGGTTGCCCTTACAGGAACTCCATAATTTTGGAAATTGAAAATACCAAACCTGAGTTAAATCATTGGCATTCTTCGAATTATTTTGAAAAACCCAATTTCTTTGAGAAGTCATACAGTAAATTTGCTCCACTCAGTCTTGCCAGACCATCACCCTTCCCCATAGTACTTTTATACATGCTTGGGAGGAAATATACTAAAGCCTCTCTCTTGCAAACCGCCCAAGTCCTAGCTGCGGTTCCCGTCAGCTTCGACCAAGCTCGTACCCACTTTAGGTATCCGAGCACGGATTTTCGGTGGCAACCACCTTTAAGTGTGTTTAAAACTAAACTTACTAATTTTGTGGGACTCTCCTCCTATTTTTCTATCCTTCTTTTCCAATCCCAAATCTACTTCCTTCTCTCAATCATCTTCCCTTGGTGGGTGGGTTATTCCTCATCCTATAATCTACCCAGTGATCACAAGTATAAAAATGAACCCCAAATGACAAGAAGGTTACCATCCCCATAAGACAGTAAAATGTTAAAAATATGCAAAGAAAGACGAAAAAATGTTAACTAACCTCCAATTGTAAAATACTTTCTCGCAATAAATGAGGTCTGATCCTCCTACGAAAACATGCATATTTTGCCTATTATAGCCTATCACCTAGTTTGCCCGGTGAAATCTACCTCCGCCTTCCGGCGTGCCGAGAGGATTTTTTTCTTTATTGTCTATCCGGGAAGTTTGTTTTATTGAAATTTTAATTAATATGGTTCAAAAAAAAACACTAAGATTAAGAATAACATTTTAATTGTCATTTCCTTGCTAAATTCAAGTATATTTTAATGAGAGTAGGTAATTGTGTAGTGAATAAAACAGGATTCCTCCTATGAATCCTCTGTAAGACTGTCGCCATATTTCAGTTTGATGGAATAGGTTTTTAAGTCATTTTCATTTATTTTAGTAGGCTTTTTTTAGATGACATTTCATTGAGCATTATATGTCCGCCTCGTTACGTAGTGGCTATCACCGCGGAGGCCCGGGTTCGATTACCAGCTCTGCCAAGAAATTTAATTCTGATTTGAGGGCTGGAACGGGTTACACTCAGCCTCGTGAGGTAAAACTGAGAGGAGGAGGAGGAGGGTTCGTCCCACCTCCGCCATCCTGGAAGTAATTTTCCGTGGTTTCCCACTTCTACTCCAGGCAAATGCCGGATTGAGTCCTGACTGAAGGCCACGGCTGCTTCCTTCCCAATCCTCATCTTAATTAAAACTACAAGCAATAATACAGCCATCATAATAAGACAAGTTATCCGACAAATTCCACACACACAACCTAGTACACGGGGTTACATGACGACGATGTCGCAAAGCCCCTCAATGAATCAACAATAATGGTCTAACAAACGCGTGGTTGGGAGCACCCAAACATCAAGCCGACTGCAACCCAGTTCATAGCCTACAAATTGTGGGGGACGAATAACCTGCGCGACGACACCCTTAGCCACATCACTTTGATTTTAGATCATGGAACACTACTTCTCATATCAAGCAGGTACTTAATTGTCCTCCCTCACGATGGTATCCTCATCTTGACGTGATGTGGGGGCTTGAGAGTTCAAATGATCCTGCGAGCTATGCCGGGGGGAGCGTAAGCTCCTGGTAGGGTCACCCATGCCGGACAGGTCAAAGGTGATGGGCCAGACTAAGAGGGATACCCTGGTCCTCCAGGTTGGGGGTTGGGAGTAGGGTTAACAACCCTACACTGTAAAAAATCACAATGTTACGGATACCTTACAAGTGCCTCGGAATGCTGATCACCCGATGACGAACCGGCAAAGGAAACGGTTAATGAGAAGGAAAGCGGATATTATGTGGAAGACGACCTTAGGAGTCTGCAAATCAGGAACTGGAGAAGGAAGGCGGAAGATAGAGATGAATGGAGGCAGGTGATAAAGGAGGCCAAGGTTCTTCAGGGACTGTAGCGCCGACCAGTAAGTAAGTAAGTAAGTACTTAATTGTCCTCACGAGGCTTTCCCTCTCCTGATGCAGAATTGAGAATAGGCGGGTTTGATTCCTACCTCAGCCATGCTGGAAGTGGTTTTTCATGGTTTCTCATTTGTATTCCAGGCAGATGGCTAGATTGTACCTAAATTAAGGTCATGGCGCCCTTCTCACCATATCCTAGCCAAATTACAAGTACACAATAGTACGCTACAGCAGTTACAATAACACAGATTATCAGATAGATTCCACACACACCAAAGTACACAGCACTACATGATCGCCAAGCCTTCAAAATTAATAAACGACAATTGTTTCCAGCCCTCAAATCAGATGTTAAGTATGACTGGCTGCGTTGCTCAGCGGTATTGTTCTTGCCTACTGAACCCAAGGCTGCAGGATTGAATCCTGGCACAGTCACTTGGCATTTGTGGGTGCGTAACTGCGATGGAGCCGTGTCAGTAGGTTTACTGGCACGTTAAATATCTTCGGGACAAAATTCCGGCACCCCGGGCATAGTAGTTAAAAGAGACGTTAAACCAATAACATTATATATATCTTAAGTTTCTGGCTGGAATCTAATCCAGAGCCTCCTCGGTAAGAGAAGAGCGTGCTATCCATACACCACGGGGGACAATAATAGCAATAATAATAATGTAACGGGTTTAAGGTAACTTTTAACTGATGTGGCTTTTTTAAAGAATGTTTGTTTCAGTGAATTGTGCAATTTGTACAGCCCTGCATGGCAGAGTGTATACAGGAAATCCCAGAGTCAGCGGGTCATTCTGCAAGAACAAATAAGTTACCTTAGATTTGGGTTTTCACTGTGGTAGTGGTGGGGAACGGAAAGGAGGATAATTTCAGCGGAAGAACCATAACTTGGCCTGGGGCAACTGGCGATAAAGGACTGTGCGATGGAATGACAAGATAAGAAAGATCCAGTCGGAAGATTAGCTGGCTCAATTCGCCAACACCCGTAGGCATCAGTCATCTTGGGCGGATGCAGCTGGATGCCCTCCTAATTGTGGATAGGTGGATACCTGAAGGGGATGATTTCGGTGGTGTCGTACTTTTGAGAACATGTTAATGAGAAATGCGTATTAAATATGACCATGGTGATTCTAATTTATTCACAAACCAACTCGGGCAATAAGCAAAGCGGCCGTCAGACCTTGTCATTCTAAATAAACCTTTTTTTTTTAGTCGTTTACCCTCCAGGTTGGTGGAACCCACGGACTCGGCGAGGGAACTCACCACTACCGCCTCTACGGGCAGTGTCCTAGAGCTGGGAACATCGAATCGGAAGGGATACAACTGGTGAGGTCGGATTGGCACCTCGCCCAGGCGGCCTCACCTGCAAAGCGAACAGGGGCCTCATGAGGGAAGGTAAGGGATGGTTAGACATGGAAGAGGGAAGGAGGCGGCCGTGGCCTTGAAGAAGGTACTGTCCCCGTTTACCCGGATAGTAGGCTGTCAGATATCCGCCCCCTCAATCGGATTGCCAACAATCAATCGCACCGGCTCAGCTACATCAATGAAAATGGCACTGACAGATACTATCGAGATATGAGCACAGAAGTTAACAGGAAATCATTGTGGAACACACCAAAATAGACGGGGGTTCATACTTACCGTTACTTACCTCTTAAAAATTATCTCGGGGATAGAGTTGACAACAGGATCACTAAAGTGAGCTTCCACAATAACCTCCACCATGACATTTAAAAATGAACCAGAACGAAGACGAGAACTTTGAACTGTACAAAAGCTTTATTTCAAATAAAGGGTATGATTTTAATAACACAACAAAATACACGTGGCTATCAGTAGCCCATGTCAATCTGACTACGTCCTCCTTCAGGACTTGCAAAGTTATCATACAACATGATATAGAACATATTAGCTCCCACGAGCTCCAAATAACGTAATATTCATAACACAATTGGATTGGAAAGGAAGTGAGGACGAGACATATATAGAGCATTTGGTTTCCTTTTAATAAACATGACAATTGTATTTATAGGCGCAAGGCCAGAGTGGACGACCTCACCCGCTGATAACCAGTTGTTGGGACAGCTGCGAGCTACCCTCCAACCTGTCGCATACTTGTCAAATGGACTCCCTTCTCACATGCTACGTTACGTAAGAATACAGCTCTCTCTCAAGCTTTAAATGTCCGCAAGACAACTCAAATATATATTTACGCAATTCTTTCAAATACTTTACTCACATCCTACTGGATTATTATGACAATCCTTAAACTTGTTAAGTTCTCATCCCAATGTTTAATAAGCTCTTAAATGTTTATAACAAAATCACATAAATTATTTATAACAATTAGAAATTGTTTATAATATTTGTCAAAGACAATAAAAATATTTTTAAACACGCCTTTAACATCACTTTCGTTCCACATTATTGTCAAAATATTTACAGCATTTATTTACAATATTAACATTTAAATTATTTAAATTATTAAATTTAAGAAATACATTAACCACAGGTTCATCCGGTTGGTAATTTCATAATCGTGTTTAATATAATCGACCAATTAAGGTTAGTTATACATTTTTATGTCACAATCTGTTTTAATAAAGGTTGTAATAATTATTTGTGACGGTAATCTTCATTCAAAATCTTATCTCAAATTCTTTCAAAACTCTTGTTAATTATAACAGTAAATTCACTTGATTAATTTTCAATGAACTATGACAATTCACTCCAGCGGAAAATACTTCGCTAACACAATAATGCACAAACTGCATTAAAAATAAGGCCCAAAATCATCATATATTAATCTATATGGTATCAAAACTTCCACCGAACTTACAAAAACTTCCACAAATAATTCTTTATCATTAATTCCTGTGGGAACCTCCTTCATATTCAAGGGCATTATACATCAGCGACTTTCAACACGTGCGCTGCACTAGCGATTATACATTCATAGTTCCACTTAAAAATTCTTATAATCATTAATTGTTTCAAAACTGTTTTCATTTAACCTTCGTGGATTTCATTCATGAATCGAATTGAAGTCAAAATTTGCCAATCACAAACAAATTTAATAGTGAATACGTTTATATACGCCTGTCTGGTCTATCAAAATTTAAGATTAACATCTTAAAAGAATTGTAGTATAAAAATACTATCATCAAATAAAGTGCGACTAAAACTGCAAAGTAGTCGAATAGAATTCAATTAGACTGGGGAATGCTAACATCGTTATATAAATCTCTAATTGAGAAAAACTCCTAACAAAAGTTCATGAATTTAATGCATTCAATAATTCATTATTAAAGTTCATCTTTCACAAAAATGTCTATGATGCAATGATCGTTCATAACTGACGATAAATGTCTGTGTTGCAATCAATTCGAATAACGACTAGTCTTTCCAAGATCGTCGACAACGTAAGAGATTTTAACGCTCTAAAATCATTTAAATGTTCTTCCTTCTTGATGATGACAGAAAATTGGTCAAAGTAATTAAACTGGGGTAGAATTACTTTAATAAAGTGACACGCTGTCTGAATTTAAATCTGCCATAAAATCATTAACTTACAGTCAAATCGTGACTACAAAAATATTAATTACTGAAAAATCTAAATATCAGTCTCAACTGATCCAAAATCATTTAACTATGGCCATGACATAACAATGTCTTAATAAATCGTCGAAAAAGGCATAACTCATCAAGGTGTACTGAGAATAGGAATCTCAAACAAGAAAATAGGGCAAAATACATGAGGACAAAAATATGGGAAAAATAGTTGCTCAAACATCATTAAGAAACTCAAATACAATAAACGTTCACGACTACCTTATCTGCCGATTGACGTTCCAGAGGAAAATTCCCCAAAGAAGACTGCTGATGGATCCATTTCACCAAGTTAAAGCTGAGCTCCATCCTCGAAATAGGAAACAGCACCCTCGGAGAATCGAACTGCTTCCTTCTCCGGAAATTGCTCTGCTCCGTGAAGACGAATAGACATCCTTCCGGCAATAATCTTCTTTGTGAGTCGGGATAACCCTGACCTCTCTTGAAAAATTCCCTGAAGTTCCAGTAGACAATCGCCATGAAGTTTTTGTAGAAATTTCCGAAGAAATATTCATATTCAATGAGTATGTAATATTTTACATTGCTGTTCGATAGTATTCAGCTTTTAATCACGAAACATGGGTGTAGATGGTATTCACCACATGTTCGCTTGTGTGGAATAGCAATTAGCGAAGTTCCATGTTGCTATCTTACTCCGTTGAAATATGTCCCTATCGCATTAAGTCCTTTAGCCTTCCATTTTCTCTTCGGTTGTAGTAATAGAAGAACAAACTGCCTTATTAAATTGCTCCATTATACTGTAGTGTCGTGTAACAAAAGCAATCTGACGTCTCCCTATTTCACTAGCAGCGTCAGCCGTGGCGTAGATTCTGGCGATACAATAGTGCTTCTCAGGTGGCGAGATAATCACTTTTGTCTGTCGTCGAAACTTGCTAATATCATTCAAACTAATTACTCGAAATTGTTCAGCTTTTCTATATTACTTCATGTAGCACTGCACAATAGAATTAGCTTATAAACGACCGCTAACTGTTCAAAGCTAAACTTGTAGATGCATTCTAAGGTGCGTTTTAACTTCACCTAGTTTGACTTGAATCTCGTATAATGCAGTGGTTTCACCACGCGTTATAAAGACGACTCCTTTCACTACTTTTCACTTCGACGTCTCACCAAAATGACTGTATAAGAAAAGAACTTTCACAATTAGACTTCGATGATCTGAGAATGAGATCTGAGAATGATCGGAGAATGAGACTCCTCTCTTCTGCGCAAGCCCTTTTATTAACTTCACGAGGGGCGTTTCCATCCCTTCCATATCGTGATACTGCGTCATCGTTAGAAGTTCCAACTTCGTTAATACATGACGGATTTTCAAAATTCAAAAACTGAAAATAAATTTCACCAAAATTCCAAATCAATGCCTCTACTGCAAATGGATTTCCACAATTCTGCATTCCAAAAATAATAAAAATCCCATAGTTTCAGCAATCTCCGTCTTCCTTTAAACTATCGTTCATTGGTTCAAGCCTCCCCTCCAATAGCATAGTTTCTTCCTCAGCAGAATTCCACGTTTCCTGCGACCGCGTCGTAAATCTTGGAACATTCTCGACTAAATGCTGACGTCACTGAGAATCTCAGCTCAAGTAGCCTGCTGGTATAACGTTTACGTCATCCGTGCTTACGTCATGACTACCCACGTCATAACTATGACAGCCATAACTTTCATTAAAATTTCCAATATAGCCACCGTGGTCTCTATATAATTCAATTACGGGGGCAGTACCATCCCGGCATTTACCCGAAGACGAAGTGGGAAACCACGGAAAACAACTTCGAGGATGGCTGAGGGGGAATCGAACCCCCTCTACTCATTTGGGCCACCCGAGGCTGAGTAGACCCCGTTCCAGTCCTCGTACCACTTTTCTAATTTCGTGGCAGAGCCGGGAATCGAACCCAGGACCTCCGGGGCGGCAGCTAACCATGCTGACCGCTACGCTACGGAGGCGACCTAAATAAACCTAACATATCATATTCCCATCACTTAATAATAATAATTCATGTTATATTTACATTCAATAACAGCAAACCTAGAATTTGTCCCGATTAACTCCATTACAAGTTAGGCACAACAGAAATATATTAGAAATACTCCTAGTGGCGACCAGATATGAAATGACACGTTTTTCGGTTAACAGGTAAATACAGTACATTGTTCCCATTCACCTCTGATCAGCTGACCTTTGTATGAGTCACCTACCTATAGGAAATACCGGGTTCACCAACCCATTTAACTATTAAAAATAGCAATGTTGGCTTTTGCATAATAATAATAATAATAATAATAATAATAATAATAATAATAATAATAATGATAATAATCTACCCCTCTAGTTTTATTATACAACATTAGCAATAAGAAAACTATTGAAAAATATGCTTTATCTCTTGTCCGCAATCTGTACGGGGTATATTTAGTTGTTCGAATTCTGGACGGTTTTTGCCTTGTCCTCAATGTGGGCTGTTCGCAATCAAGACACAACCACGCAGCAGTGCAGCTGAGCGTAAGAATATGTTCATGGAGCTTAATTGGTCGTTAAAAGAACATGAGATATTCTGTAAATGTTAGTTTGAATCAGAATCTACTCGTTGTATCCGTACAGTTCTCGCTAACTAACATTCCAAACCGATGCCTCCATGTTCTCTCAGCTCACTTGGGGACACATTGGCGAGCTAAGGAAAGATTTTCCAATGTTGTCGCAACAGTGACTTAATTAATCCAATATATAATTAGTGGAATCGCTGAAATGAGGTCAGATATTGCATCCTCACGATTAGTCTAATAGGGGTGATGGTGATGGATTCCTTTGCACATGGTATTGACAGAGGAAGAAGTGCAGGACACACCAGGCTATGTAGCAGTAAATCATCCCCACTCCATGCATGCTGTTTAAGGAGTTAATTGGCCTTTATTATTTAAGTGGACGAGTGTGATGTACTCATTTCCTTCTAATTACCATTCACAACGCGGGCCGCACTCGCAACAGCCTAGCTTGACACCGCAAATTGACGGAACGCTGTCATCTAATGCAAACAGAACAATCGGGATTACGAAATTCATTCATTAAGCGAGCCCGATCCCCTGGCAGAATGTGTGTCCTTACGTTGGGCGACATTTAAAAAATGAAGTTAGTAACAAACTAGACTAGAGGAACAATAACATTAACTTACAGATTTGATTATCGCCATTTCAATAGCCACCGTGATACATTGGTCCCACATCAATGGTCTGGAGTAGTCCCACATCAATGGTCTGGAGTAAAGGCTCAAGACAGGTAAGGTTAAGGTTAAGGACCCGCAAGGAAGATCGCATTCCCGTTGACAGTCGTCGATGTGTGGGTTCAAATCATTGACCTCTGGGCAGTGTTGTCAAAAAGCATTTCCTGCAGGAAAGCTTTGTTAGCTCAATTACGGACGTCGATACATGTATAGTATCTCTCGTCTCTGTATATAAAGGTCAAATCAGACTTAAGTAGGCTACATCAAATCACACAATCTACGAGTAAATAACTTCATTCGTAAGTAGATCCTACAAGTGTACTCCGATTGGTTGTCATTCGAATATTAGGCTTGAAAAGTGAGATGGTGGTTACCACAGTTTAATGCATCCTATGGCGTATGAATACGCAATGCGTACAGCACCTGAGAACCAGAGTACATGTCAGGTCAGCCAGTGGCACTCTGTAGGATGTCCAATGCTTGTACAGTAAAGTGGGTAGACAAACTCTCGCTTTGCCATATGGTTTTTTCTGTTTCTTTACCTTGAAAGCTAAACCCGTATTGAAACTTACTGATGTGCTCGTAGGATGAACTCTTGCCCGTACTGTGAAATTCAACTAAAACACGAAAACTGAGGGCGTTTGCAAACTAAGTGGAGATGTTAAACATATTTTTTTATTTTTATTTTTTGCGTATGGCTTTTAATGCCGGGAGTGTCCGAGGACATGTTCGGCTGGCCAGTTTTGTAGCTGCTTCGAGACGGACACCCAATGGGTGAGCTACAAGTACCGTTGGGGAGGGAAGTTGGAATGTAAGGACGAGGAGTTGGAGGGTAGCGGCTGTGGCCTATAGTTAGGGACCAACCCCGGCATTTGCCTGGAAGGAAGATGGGAAACCACAGAAGGTTGCCGGCGGGGTGATTCGAAACTCCTCGCCTCCCGGATGTGAGCGACTGCCAGCAGTCATGCCGTAACGACCACGGCTAACTCACCCGGTAGTTAAACAATACTAATATAAGAGCAAGGTTTTTCAGGGCTCTAAACCTCGTGATCGTAAACCACGGAGAGACTACATAACTACACCGCGGTTAAACGCGCACCATGACCGGGATGGGGCGCTGCAGCAAGTCCGGAGACCGGAGGTTTGAACCCCGGCGCTGACAGTGGCTATCCTGAGTGTGGTTTTTCCCGGGATATTACTTCATTTCAAGTCATGGTACATCTATCACACCCTAGTTTCTAATACAGCAACACACACAACTACAGTTACCAAAGAAACAAACAGTGAATCATATTGATGAAGGGACGTTGTATAATACACTAAACAAATTAAATGAACTCAAACAACTGTCAGTAAGCTTCCGTGGCTTAGGCGGCAGGACGCCGGCCTCTCACCGCTGCGTCCGTGGTTCAAATCCCGGTCAGTCCATGTGAGATTTGTGCTGGACAAAGCGGAGGCAGACGGGTTTTTCTCCGGGTACTCCGGTTTTCCCTGTCACAATTTAATTCCAGCAACATTCTCCACTATCATTTCATTTCATCTGTCATTCATTTAATCATTGCCCCAGGGGAGTGCGACAGGCTTCGGCAGCCGGCACACTTCATATCCTCGCCGCTAGGTGGGGGCTTCATTCATTCCATTCCCTGACCCGGTCGGTCGACTGGAAGCAGGCTGTGGATTTTTTTTCAAACAACTGTCAGTAATAACTACTAACAAACGACAGTACTGGTTTGACATTGCAAAGAGCTTATGAATAACAAACTTAAACCATCATTCCCAGTACTGCCGTGAACGTTTCCATTATTAAAACTCGTCAACGAAAAGACGTTCCAAAGGAAGGGGGGCTGCAATAATGTGCGAGGAAAGTTAGGAAAAGACGTATTTTGACCAGGTTAGCAAGTATGAATTAACATGGAATAAAGCAAATTTTCATTTAAAAATATGATCATTCTACAGGGGTGTCTCATAAGTAATGCCGCTTTTTAAAGACAATTTTATTTGGAAAGTTTTCTGACAAGACATTAAACTATTCTTCAAAGTAGAGACCATCAGATTCTATGGTCTTGAACCGTCTTTCAGCGAGGTTTCTTATCCCACGACGGTACCAGTCTCTGGGTTTTGATGTGAAAAATTCGGCGAGACCCACTTCCAGAGCTGCAATGTTTTTGAAATTTCTTCCACTTAAGAAATGGGCCATGGGTCGTAAAAGATAGTATCCTGAAGGCACAAGATCTGGGCCGACTGAGGATGTAGTAGCAGTTTCACCCCTCCCAATTCCTGAATTTCTGCCCTGGTTATTCGTGCAGTATGAGGTCTCGCATCCTGCTGCAAGATAACTCTATTTCGGTTACTAACCGACCAGCGAATTGTTACCGGTGGCGGAAATCGGAACTAATGCGCTCCGCCCAGCCACACGCTTGCGATGGACGTTATTTGTGTGCCTGATTCATGCTGGGCCGTGCGCTGTGGGGTCTGTTCTCATTGTAGCCTATGACTGTACATGAGTCCCCCCTTGCCCCGCAAGCCACTCGCTGCAGCCATAACGAGGCGAGATGACGTAATGTATACACAACAGCTGCGCTCTTCTTCTAGCGGTAACAATTCCCTCGCTCGGATGTGATGGGCTCCATCTCAGCAACGCTGTACAGCATTCCCCGGAGCGGCTAGCTGGTGAACCATGTTTTAGTTCCCCGTACATATACAAACCGATATAAAATAAGTGAATTAATTTACGTATTTCACAGTCATACAGCATATTACCTTTTTGATGTATAAGGATTACAACGTGACCAAGAACTACATTTTCCAACCACTCCGAGCCGAGAAAAAGTTACCGTACCTTACAAAAATGATAACAACTTTGTTTATTGGACACACAAAAGTTTGAAATTAATAAACCAGTTATACAACATTCCAATGTATATTGTGTTAAAATTTGGTTCGATCTGATGACGGTTTTGTGAGATAATAATTCTTAAATGTGACGCATGGTTGAAACACGCTTAAAAAGGGGCACGTTTTGTGTTCCAACTGCGATAAATAATATTAAAATATAAATTAAAAATGTCAAACCTGCATGAACTAACGTAAAATAGAACGATGAAAATGATGTAATTGGATTTTATGTAGGTCTATCGGTTACTTCACAAACAACCTTCAAACTCTAGTGCACATAATATTTTGGTCGACAGTATCTCCGTCTCAAAATTTCATGAACTCGTTCCAGTTGTTGAGAATAGAGATCCGCATTGACTGCACGCACGTTTGGAACAAACTCCCAGTGAATTACGTCTTCAAAATTCTATCAGACACACATCACTTTGAGGCCGAACCGATCCATTTTTTAACGATAACTTTGACAGGTTGATGGAGACTGAGCCACTGTTTGGAGGCATCAGCGTTGCGGTAACAGACCCAGTTTTCATCACATGTGACAATTCTCCTGATAAATCTATCATCCATAAGGTTACCGATAAGCTGACGACAGATATCCACTCTACGTTGAGCCTGTTCAGGGGTCAATTCATGAGGTACAGATCTACAGCTTCTGTTTAATTTTCCCAATTTTCTTAATCTGGCGATGTATGGTATCTTTTGATGCTCCATGTTCTTCTGTCAGCCTACGAGTACTTTGTTTGCTGATTCGCTACAAACACTCTGCGTGTATTCTCAATGTCCCATAGTTGAGGTCTTTCAGAACGCGGTAAATCGGTGTGTTTTCTTCTCCAGTGTTGAAACATTGGAACCATCTTTGTGCCACACGCTTACTAACGACACTTTCTCCTTCTACTTCACATATATTTCGAGCCACGACAGCAGCTTTGTAATCTTGTTTCCAGTAGTGCTTTAGAAGGACCCTAACCTCCAACTCTGTAAGTTCCATTTGTGATAGTGTATCAACAACTGACGAGTGATACATTCTCGCAATATACGCAATTCTAGTCATGGCCTCCTGTAAATAGCATTGGCGAAAGAAGGAAAACCAATTCTATCTTATAAAACACCAAACTTAAACCAGCATTACTTATGAGACATCCTAATATTTGTCTTGACACTGGGTTATTTAAACTACCGGGTGATTTAACCGTGGTCGTTATGGGGTGACTGCAGGCAGTCGCTCACATCCGGGAGACGAGGAGGTTCGAATCCCCCCCGCCGGCAACCTTGAAGATGGTTTTCCGTGGTTTCCCATCTACCCCCCAGGCAAATGCCGGGGTTGGTCCCTAACTATTGGCCACAGCCGCTACCTTCCAATTCTTCGTCCTTACATTAACACTTTCCTCCCCAGACAACACTCCACACGCGACGGTACTTGCAGCTCTCCCAATGGTTGTCCGTATAGAAGCAGCTACAAAACTCTGGCGAGCCGAAGATGTCCTTGGACTTTCCCGGCACTAAAAGCCATACGCTAATAATTTAAAAACAACTGGAGCCAAACTGTCATTTGTATTGGCATACTCGTGCGCAACGTGGTGCATTACTTCACACAAGAGAAGTTTCAGTCATATCGCAAACAGAAAGTAAATATTTGTTGTACAGTGCAATAAGACTGCAATTTTCAGTGTACTTGTTATCACACACAGACCGTGTATCACATTCCAGCATTTGGTGAATTCATGCTGTGATATCTTATGTATATGGAGGGGGGGATTATATGAGTTTTAAAAGGCAATTAATGTTGGCTCAAAAACTGTCTGCCTAGAATGACAGCATTCGTGGGAGAGTAATCCACATGAGCAGTGACACTGTGCAAGCACGAATTTCTGAGCAATAATTGGGATTTAGAATAGCAGAGATGACCAACAACACAGTAGCTAGTGGGGCTTTACGAAAGATAGGCACTGACAAGGCAATACAGAGGGTGTAAAATAAGAACGTATTCTGCAACCAAATAAAGTCTATCTAACAAAATTATTCTGCATGGGGTTGAATACATAACACATGCATTCTGAACTCTTTGTAGTTTGATATTTTGTGATGGTTAGAAATCATTGTATACAGCAGAGCCAAAGTATGTTCGTTGGTTAAAAGGGAGTTCTGTTGAAGACCTTTTTTTGAAGAAAAAAAATAGCGTATGGCTTATAGTGCCGGGAGTGTCCGAGGACATGTTCGGCTCGCCAGTTTGTAGCTGCTTCTATGCGGACACCCATGGGGTGAGCTACAAGTACCGTCGCGTGTGGAATGTTGTCGGGGGGAGGAAAGTTTGAGTGTATGGGTAAGGACGAGGAGTTGGAAGGTAGCGGCTGTGGCCTATAGTTAGGGACCAACCCCGGCATTTGCCTGGAAGGAAGATGGGAAACCACAGAAAACCCTTTTCAAGGTTGCCGGCGGGGGGATTCGAACCTTCTCGCCTCCCGGATGTGAGCGACTGCCTGCAGCCACGCCGTAACGGCCACGGCTAACTCACCCGGTTGTTGAAGAGCTTAC
Organism: Meconema thalassinum; assembly: GCA_946902985.2. Classification (NCBI taxonomy): domain Eukaryota; kingdom Metazoa; phylum Arthropoda; class Insecta; order Orthoptera; family Tettigoniidae; genus Meconema; species Meconema thalassinum. Next base: position 207,859,996 of record OX336389.2, on the reverse strand, counting down.
TGTACGTGTATGTTGGTAGGAGTTTAAGGGACAGTCCTTTTCAGGAGTTGCTGTGAGAGTGACTTCTCTTGACAGCAGTGAGCTCATAAGGTACTGCTCGGGTCCAAGCTCTGTGAACTTGCGGGGTGAGGGGAAGTGACAGGGAAAGGGCAGGCGAGAAGAGAAGGGTCTGTCAACAGCCCGCCGTGTTATCTGGTATTCCTGTCTATTCCAATACTGCTAACATAGGGCCGTTGCTCAAACCACTGTGGTGTTGCGAATGAGCGAGTGAGTCATCGACCAATGTATTTGGTTCTGTAACTACGCACGGACCGGGAACCCAGCACGTCTGCCATCATAATTATATCGTCATCGTCCGCGATCACATTCCTCTCAGGTTCATGGAGCTTGGACCCGAGCAGTAGCTCGATTTTCACTTACTCGTCCTTTTCTGGATTTCGTGCTTGGACAGTGTCACAGCTCATGCGGATTACTCTCCCACGAATGTGAGAGATATAACATTGTAATGTTATTTTACGTTGAGGGTTGACTACACGATTCGAGAAATAAACTTGTAAGATACTTTTGAAATCAAGTGCGCTGCTGGAGGAGCACGTGTTGTCTCCAAAGTCACTTCTATACCAGTACCGCATTTCTACAAAAATTTAGGATAGTTAGCGAGTCGAACGACAAGTTCAACTGTGGGTTACGTGACTATGCTGTGAGAGTGCAGCAGTGAGCTCATTTGGTAACTCGATTTTCACTGGTCCCCTTCTGGACTCTCTCTCCCTTCAACACAAATCACAGCTTCTATCCATTGGATATATGTAACTTCTAAATTCAGTAGATTTTAATTCACTGCCACCCATCAAGATTCTAGACAATACTATTAAATATATAGCACAACTGTCAATAATCTCGGAGTGATATTTGACAGAACTCCATTGTGGGTCGAGCATACGTGATGGTAAAGAAGTTGGCATCAACTGTGCAACTGTCTCTTACACCCCTACTATCATACATGTAAGCTCATCAACAGAACTCACATTTTAAAAACAAATTTTGGCTCTGTTATATACAGTGATTCACCAGAAGCACCTAATATCAAACTACAAAGAGTCCAGAATGCATGTGTTCTGTATATTCTGGACGTAAGACGAGATGAGCATATCACGCCTTACCACGTGCAGCTGAAGTGGTTGACACTCCTCGAATGTCATTCTGACACAAAATATTACACACTGACACCCTTATATCTCTACAATGTCTTTAAAGTTGTTGTTGATTCATTTAGGGGTTTTTCGATATCGTGATCATGTAGCCCCGTGTACTTGAGTGTATGTGTGGAATTTGTCTGATAACCTGTATTATTGTGATGGCTGTATTGGTGTGTGTGTATTTGTAATTCAGATGAGGATTGAGAATGGGTCGGCCGAGGCCTTAAGTTAGGAACCGTCCCGGCATTCGCCTGGAAATGCCTTTAAAGTAATGCACTCTTTTCTTAACAGAGAAAAGAGGTACACAAAATTAACATGTTGAAATAGTAAGATCTATTTTCCAGTTTTGCCTAAGTAATCTATTATATATTAGAGGCTTTTCAGTCGGTCAACACGAGTGTACCCACATTTGATTGGGCGGGGAGTTGCAATTAATTTCCTAGTGTCTGGAATAAATTACTTGAATTATTTATACACATGAAAAAGACTTCTCACAAACTCGGGGGCTACATTGGATGACTAGTTTCGTTCGTCAAGCGAGCATCGTCAGATTCTGCTCGCTTAGTCCTAATGTAGGTTCAGTTGATATGTATATAGCACTTATGTACACCAGTATTTACAATTTGGGGAGTAGAGATTGCCCAGTAGGTTAATGAGCTCGACTAGAGAGGAGAAGGGAAGCAGAGGTAGACCTAGTAGGCGATACCTAGATTCATATCGTTCCATGATTTTGAGATGAGAAGCTCGGTAGCAAATGAGGCTACAGTGCAAACTGCTAATAAGGGTTTAGGGACGTGACAAGCTTTCAGACTTGACTGGAAAGAGGGAGGGGCGGATGACCTCGCTGTTCCGTCCCTTCGAACAAGAAGAATCATTCAATCAATATACGTGACTGAACACTGAAGGCAAAAGTGTTTCAAGGGAAATGAACGAATGATTGTATATATTTTTATATATATTTTTTATATTGAGTTATATTATATTGTAAATGCTGCAAAAATGTGAACACACGTTGAAGTGATCTATCATCATACTTTACAGGTTGAGTGATACAATAGTTTTGGAGATGTTAAGAATTCGTGAAATACTTCGCAAGGCCGCTATGGCTTGGTAATATTTATTGAAATTTGAAACGTAACTTCGTGATCAGGTGATGTAGTAGTAAATCATTATTAAGTTTCTTGAAATAGTCCCATTTTATAAGAATATATTGGGGACACACACATGAACACGTGCCCACACACACACACGGACGAACGTGTATCCAAGACTTAGGGTGTCATTCATTTTCCACCGATAGTGAGCTGCAGTGTTTTACTTCCTTTCACCCTAATTTTTCAAGGGATCAGACCTCTTGGTTTCTTTCATGGTATCTCCCTCCTAAAGAAGCAGGGTATGTGTAGGCACCCACTCATGGTACACCTCGCGTATCACTAAGCCAGTCTCCTTCAAGCACAGTGCTCTGTGACGTCACCGGCTGGACAATCCATGCTCCGTTTCTCCAAGGGTACGTGAAAAGAGGAATGTTGGGGCGGTGGAAGGGAGGTCAAACAAGTCTATCAGTGAGGGACTCCACTCAACTATGAGTGCGCAGTATTCTTTATAGAAATACTTGCACATTATAAAAGGTATAGTTTGCTCTGTTAACCTATATGGTTAAAACATTTATTACTTATTAATAATATAATAAATGACTGGAGATGGAAGACTAGATTTGGAAATTAGCAGAAGAATACAACTCGGAAGTGCTTTCTACAAACAGGTATGGGGACTAGTATGGAACAAGGATATACCAATTAAGGCTAAAGAAGTTATGTACAAAGCGTATTATGTTCCTATAATGGCATATGAAGCAGAAACTTGGACAATGACTAAGAAGGATGAGAGCAGAGTACAGGCAGCTGAGATGAGATTCCTGAGAAGTATGGTCCAGAAAACGAGGAGAGATACAGTGAGAAATGAAGATATACGGAAAGAACTGGGAGTACAGAAACTAAATGACAAACTAGAGCAAAACAGATTGAGATGGTTTGGACATGTCAAACGGATGAATGAAGTAAGGCTACCAAGACGAGCACTGGAACGACGGATGACAGGGAAGAGAGGACGAGGAAGACCAAGAATGCGTTGGAAGGACTCGGTGAAGTATAGCATTAGAAAACAGAACCTGGATTAGAACACCGTGTCGGAAGAGGAATGGTGGATCGACAGAACAAAGTGGAGAGGAACCATATTTGCCCCCACCTAGTGTCAGCTGGAAAAGGGGAAATGAAGATGAATATATATTTATTACTTTAATGAAAAGTTGTTTTAAAAGAATAATGAATGTTGTTATGCCATTAAACACAGGCAGAACATATGTGCAATGCCCATTGATTTCATGACAAATAATAACATACAAGTAAACATTTGGTGAAAAATCACCTACTTTGGTTGACGTTTTCCTTAGAAATAATATTAACTTTAATGAGGTGGCGTGCAACTCTGTATACTCAGTCACCACAGCACTAGCTGACTGGCAAGCATGCTCCTCACAAGGAAAGCACTGAACGCGGAAAGCTCCTCCTCCCACGTCACAAACAAGACAGGTGATGGCGGCTGCAGTAAGCGGTTTAAGGAGATGGCGACTCGAAGGGATTTCTGAGCTTGATACGTTTTCATTTTCCATTGAATTTGGAAAGTTAAAACAGAGGAGCGGAAGTAAGCGGGAGCTTGAATAGGACCCCGTGGTCGCCAACCTACGCCCCACTAGCTATCAGTCCTTGGTGGCAGATAAACGTTTAGTTCGCGCACAAATGAAGAGTTCTCAGAGCACGGGGCTGATATAAACTTTATTTAGTGCTGATATTGATTTGATATGATGCTCTATATAATGTTGTTGTTGTTTGAGTCTTCAGTCTTTTGACTTGTTTGATGCAGCTCTCCATGCCTCCCTGTCCTGAGCTAATCGTTTCATCTCTACATAGCTACCACACCCTACATCCGAGGCAATCTGTTTAACATATTTTAACCTTGGTCTACCCCTACAGTTCTTGTCCTCGACCCTTCCTTCAACAGCTAAGCTTGCTATTCCTGGGTGTCTTAGTATGTGTCCTACCAACCTATCTCTTCTCTTCATTAGCAGTCGCCAGAAACATCTCTCCTCTCCCACTCGCCTTAATACCTCTTCGTTTGTAACCCTATCTACCCATCTGATCTTCATCATTCTCCTGTAACACCACATTTCAAATGCCTCAATTCTCCTCTTTTCTGCTGCACCAATAGTCCAAGTTTCACTTGAAACAATATATAATGAAACAACTTTATATTCCTTGAATACCGGGTGAGTTAGCCGTGGTCGTTACGGCATGACTGCTGGCAGTCGCTCACATCCGGGAGGCGAGAAGGTTCGAATCCCCCCGCCGGCAACCTTGAAGATTGTCTTCTGTGGTTTCCCATCTTCCTTCCAGGCAAATGCCGGGGTTGGTCCCTAACTATAGGCCACAGCCGCTACGTTCCAACTCCTCGACTTTCCATTCCAACTTTCCTCCCCAACGGTACTTGTAGCTAACCCATTGAGTGTCCGTCTCGAAGCAGCTACAAGAAAACTGGTGATCCGAACATGTCCTCGGACACTCCCGGCACTAAAAGCCATACATTAAAAAAACCTTGAATTATATTAATCAGTGTGTTGAAATGTTGTGGGATCTCTTAGGAGAAACCAATGCATTTGTGGATTCCTTTAACGCACCTAACTAAAAACTGTATTTGTGCCATGTCATTTATTTCAGTGGATATCTGATGAATATGGAATTCAGTTTTCTTATCATCCAATGAGCCTAGATCATTTATTCTTCCTGGTTACTCTGTTCAACGAGGGTAGTTTATACAGAAAAAGACATCGTAGATGGAATAAAAGGAAGTTCGCTAATTAGTAGCAGTCTGACAATCCAAACAAACAGGCATTAGACTACTAAATAAACAACAACGTTGATGAATCTGGCCGTTAGCATCAAATGTATGAAAGAGGCTCCCACTAATTCCCGTTTGTACGGAGTTGGGGACGAGGCTTAATTAGCTTCTATTTAGCGCATGGCTTTAACGTTCGGAGGCCTTTCCTGACACCAACCTCCCCTATCTATTTTATTAATCGCTGATCCTCCCAGCTTGGACTCTTTGTACCATCGCAAGGACAGTGTCTGAGAGCTGAACACACTTTGTCAGCAGATACAACTGGGGATGGCGACAGGCAGATTCGCCGGGTGACCGCTAACTTGGGTCTAATTAAGGAAGGGTAAGGGGAGGGATTTTGGATGGACCTGATGAAAAGCACCGTGGTAACATTGGTAAACTGCGAAAACTATTTTCCGGTCGGTCGATGTGGGATTTGAAACCACGCTCTTTCGATGCCAGTGAGACACGAGAATGCTCTCCGCCACCGTGGCTAGTTCTTCTAACTAATACTGAAGATCCGACTGGCATATCCAAACGGGATATAACTGAGTGTCATCTGCTCTGTTAATGTTGATCCCGGCAGCCCAGAATGATGGCCGTCTACAACCTTCTTGAAACATACCTCTAGTACGTTTTAGCAGGTTAACTTTTGGCAGTTCATTTGGTTTAACACAGGGGTGGCTACTTTTTTTTTCTCGTGTGGCCTCCTCAGAGGCCGAGTGCAGGTTTTTCTAGTCGACGCCCGTGGGCGACCTGCGCGTAGGGATGAGAGATGGAATGAGTAGGGGAGTAAGGCGGTTTCTAACTCCCCCCACTACCTCTCCCTCTGACGTCACATACTAACCCGCAATACATTCAGGGGCAAAGCCAATATCTCGTCAACCCATGGTCCGATTTTGACAAATGAGGTGTCGTTGGACTCGGGCTAACGCCCTCTTTACAACGGACTACTCATTTCAACCCCTAAATAAAACCTACCCCTACTAGGGGGTGAAATTGTAATTTTTTAGTGAAAGTCTCTTTTCAAATACGACATGTATAAGGTGCGCTGCTAAAATGAACTTAAACGTGGTTGCTCATATCGCGCATGCGTTTTACGAGATGCCGCTATGGATGAACATTTTTGTTTTTGTTTTTTACGCATGCGCACTTTGGATTTTTGTAAGAGGGCGAGCTCTTTGAAATAAATGATTGATAAGAAGAGGTTTTGGTGGTGAGGAGAGAATCAGATAGTCGCCTACTTTCCTACGAAGTTTGCCGATATGTCTCAAACGCAAGGTCGGATTTGGACGTGTGACGTGTCAAATTGATTGTCTCGAAGCCCTATACATGTTATTAATAGGTTAAAGTTTTGAGAATGAGGGAAACAGGCTTTTTGGGGGTAAAACCGTGATTTTAGACTTTTTCCGATATCTCACGAATGCATGGTCGGATTTTGTCCTATGACGTGTCAAATGGCTTGTCTCGAAACCCTGTGTATTTTGGTAATAGGTTAAAGTTTTTGAGAATGAGGGAAACAGAATGTTTTGGGGTAAAACCGTGATTTTAAACGTTTTGCTATATCTCGCGAACCAATCATGCTAGAGGCATGTACGACGGGTCCAAGGACTCGGGGTGACGTCGTCTCTGCTATGGACCACTCGTTATATTTTTTAAAAGTTTTGGAAACGCGATTTTGGGGTAAACACGTGTTTTTTGTGATTTTTGTCGATATATCACAAACCAATAACGCTAGAGACGTGTACGAGGTGTCCTAGGACTCGGGATAACGCCCCCTTTCAAATGTGGTAGATATTTTTTTTCAAAAAATAATTCACATGGGTCTAACGCCATACATGTTGAAAAAAGGTTTTCTTTTTCTTTACCTGTTTATAAAGTTTATGAAGCGTGGTGGTTGAGAGAGACGATACTGCTGGGTGTGTGTTTCAACGAACCTGTCGCTAACCACAAGGACCATGCTTAATAGAACAATCACTATTTCAGCGGGTCGGTGTATGACAGAGCGAGGGTGCGTTTTTCTGATATTTTACCTTTAATGTGTAAACGGTGATGAGAACTTGGTTCTATGTTGGTCGAAGCGAGTAGAGAAAACAAACTTGCAGAGGAGCAGGAGGTGAATGTCATTTGAGCTTATTGGAATGCGCTGATCTGACTTGACAACAAGTGCAATGGAAAAATGACAATGACGCTTGAAGGTGAAATAATCTGACCACCGTGGTGGCAGGGAAGAGCGAAATGCATGTGAACATGTGTGAAACCACATGTACGCTAAACAAGTGACATCCTGTTTTGCTTCATACGTGACAAAATGCAAGTTGACGTGAAATTTGATCTGCCACAGGTGTTCACCTTGGACGTTAGCTGTCCACGTTCACGATAACAGAATGTTCAAAGCGTGGGAATCGCTGAATCAGTAAAAAGTATGATGCAACTTGTGGGAATGATGTCACAACCAATAGATAGGCAAGAGCAGCGAACAGCAGTGGTGGGAGGTGGAGGGGGGAGAGGAGGAGGGGTCATGTAAGAGAGATCATAGGTGGAAAGGGAAAGACAAACATGTATGAACATGCACGAAGCGCGGAGCGCTGTACACACAGAGCTATAGGAGGTGTACAACATGTGTGAATAAATAAAAAGTGCGTTAATATCTCGCTAACTAATAATCAGAGAGTGTTAAGTGAGGTGTCAAAGGACTCAGGATGGTCAACCCTTTTCCATGACCAACGAATTTACCCTAAAGATCTAAGGTCATTAGCTTTTAATATCTCATGAATCAATAAGGCTAGGGACCTGTATGAGAGGTCGTTGGACTTGAGGTGACATTCTGTTTTTGAATATATTATTTATTTATGTCAAAAGGGCCTAACTGCACTTTTGTTGATATCTCGCTAACTAATAATCAGAGAGGTTCAAGTGAGGTGTCATAGGTCTCAGGATGGTCAACCCTTTTCCATGACCAACGAATTTACCCACAAGATTCAAAACAGCAAGGTCATTGACCTAATATTTTATAAACTAATAATCGAATATCAACATGTGAGGTGTCATAGGACTTAGAATGGTCAACCCTTTCCCATGGCCAATGAATTTTCCCAAAATACTCAATACATCAGGGTCATCGACCTGAGATTTTATAAACTAATAATCAGATACGAACACGTGAGATGTTTACCATGTGTGATGAAACATAGCTAGGTAGAGAAAGATTTAGTGTAGGCTACATGTATGGTGACTGACAAGTCATTGAAACTTCTTTTTCAGATCAAACTGCAGTATAGAGAGAGTATATGTTGCAGGTATGGGTTAATAATTGACGAACGGTGTACACAAACTTTGATTTATCTATTCAAGAAGTAAGAGTAGACTATCTTTAATTGATTGGTTAAAGAGGATAGCTAAAAACACAAAAAGAATACTCAGTGGTTACCGGGACAAGATGGTCGCTACACACAACAAGCTTTAAATACTTGAAGCTAATAATCTATACGCACACACTCTCGTGTTCTAAACTAAACTGTGTTGCTGTCAGTGTTCAGACAGTAGGCTGATGACAAAATGCATTGCTAACAGAAATATAATCATTTCCGGTTGTATAATGTTACCAGCTATCCATTTTGTGTTGCAGTGTTAAGCACTTTTAGCTCTTGTACTGGTGGTCTTAACTCGATTTCCAGGTCTGAGGCCTAGAACGAGTCAAACTAAGAAACAAGGGCATGGTGGTGTAGTGGTTAAGCTGTTAGCCTTTTCACCAGAGTTCGATTTCAGGTTAATATGCATGTCATAAACATATTAAACAAAACAAAACAGAGATAACGTTTAAAACTGATTACATTTGTGTTTTTTCAAATTAATACTTTGATTACAAAAACAAAGGTGAACTGGGTTTGACATACAGTTAATGCTGTCTATTACACACTAGCCTGTAAGAAAGCCAAATAGCAAAAGGCGTAGGTAGAGCAGTGGTAAAATTGCTATATGTAGAGAACTACCTAGCGGTTTTATGAACTGGCAAAGCTATATCGCATAAACAGTGCAGTATACAATCCAGCAATCAAATTTGTATCTTGTGGAACAGAGAAAATGCACTTTTACCTTGATGGATAGCAAATGAGTGCAGACGAATGACCTATGCATTAACCTACCCTGGGGTTATAACCACGAGGTGGAGGTGTGATTTCACTGTTTAATCATTTAGAGACATGGCTTTTTTGTAACCAGTAGATTTAGTATTTTGTAAATATTCATTTTTGTAATTGTAAATAGTGGAAACATTTTTTGTAATAGTAAATGTTAAATGTATAACTAAAAGTTATTTGGGATAAGTGTGCATGTCAAGGATAAATAGCGTGGTTGTATTTGTTTTTCAAAGACAGGTATGGTTGTGTGAATGTATGACTATAGATAGAATGATAGAGAGAGAGAGAGAGAGAGAAAGCTTGTGTGTGTGTGTGTGTGGGTAGCATTGATTTTTCAACCAAAGCAAACACGGCAAGGTAGGATGGTGGGGTAATTAATGTATATAGCAAATGGTAAATAGTATACTATATTTTTTTAACACTTGTGTTTTTTTAATGCAGCAGTAGATAGGTGTTATTTTGTAAAACAGTCTTACCTACAGTAGTAGTAGTAGTAGTAGTAGGCCTATATGTTTTTGGAAACAAACAGAAAGAGAATGCACTATTGCCATGGCCAAGCACTTCCATTAAAGTGATTTCAAGAAAATTTAAATCAGCAAATGTGTGTTTTACAAAACTAAACATTCAGCATGGACTAAATCATAAACGTGTCTTCTGTGATATGGAAAAAAATAGGAAATCCATGTTTCCATATCAACACAATTTAAAAACTTAAAACTGACATTTAAAAAATGTAAATGGGAAATTGGCAAATGTGTAAACAACAAAATGGAAAATTCTTGTTTCCATATCATGAAATCCAAAAACTTTAAACTGACATTTTCAAATCGTGTACATGGAAAATTGACAAATGGCAATGTGTGAAATGTGAAAATGAAAAATATGAACAAATGGCTATCATTATTTTAAAAAAATAAAAAACCGTCGTGTTATATCGTTAAAGTGTGAATCAAACCACATCTACTTATTTGGATCACCCGAGACTGAGTAGACCTGTTTTAGTCCTAATATACTTTTAAAATTTTATGTTAAAGCTCAATTTGAACTCAAGAGCTTTAGAGTGCCAGCTAACTATTATAACCGTTACGTCACAAAGACAACTTTACACTACTCTTAATAAATAATAATAAGAAAAAGAATAATAAATGTTGAATTTTTTTTTTAAGGATGAACATGGTGACACTGTTTCTGTTGCACAGTCTGCTAGCTACTAGCCAGCAGCTGGGGTCTTAGAAAACGATACAGTTGACATTTTGTAATGAGATGTGACATGTTTCAAAGTACAGTATTATGGGTTGCTGTTGAGTAAAAACTAATCCTGTACAAGGAAGCAAGGGTTCGAACCCCTTACCTAACATTACTATTGCCTGAACATGGCTTGACGACACTGTATTATTATGATACTCGGTACACAAACCATAGATAGAGTGTATTGTTTAAGATCACTTTCTTTCTGAACATAGGTGGAGACTGTTGATGGTTAACAATGGCATTAATATAGTAGGACGTGGGTATAGCAATTAAGAAAAAACAGACAATACCCATACAATATTTTTATTTATTTAATATAAGTACTTGTACAATAGTTACATTCAAAATACATTTCTTTTTTCTCTATTACTACTTAGTCCTTTTTGATTCTCTTGCATATGAAGGGTAGATAACCTTGTAGTTCAGCCCCTTAAAACAACAACAACAACACAACCTTTTGCATAGTCTGTGATGTTGACGACTCTTGAGATGTGGAAGATGGATTAAACATAACTTTTACAGCAGGGGTTAAATGTTGCTCAATAAACACTGCACTATTTTGAGTAGCAACATTTTTTTCTTGTACTAGCTTTTTAGCATTGTCATGATTATTTGTTGACACCAACAGTGTTTCATCTGGTACACCACATTGATGATCACTCACACTTAAAACCTTACCATTTCTACTTTTTAGATTGCCTCGACATCTTTTTGACCTCTCTTTTGAGCATCGCCAAAATATTATTCCTTTTACATTTTGACGATTATAGTTATAAGAGTAGCCTTTATAGAGTACACGTTGTTTACCTTTGTTAGTTGTAGTAAGTTCCATAGTAGCAACTAACCTGTTAGTATGATTTGCTCACTACAAAGGTTATAACTGTTCTGATAATACAATCATTTAGCGTTGGCTTTTATATTTAATATGTACAGTTTGAAGTGATAGCAAAAGTGAGAGCAAAATGGTAGCAGAGTGGTAGAAAATATAACATGTATTGTTAAGAAATAGTTTAAGCTGTTATGTGGATCCATTACATAATAATTTTAGCACGACGAAGCTCATTTTCTATATCCAATAGTTCTTCCTCATATTCAGTATAACCAGCCTGTTTATAGACATGCAGTTGCTGAAGCCGCCGGATTAGCTTACTTGGATTGTTCCAGTAGACAAATTTAACAAATGATTTTTTAGTTGTAAACAAAGCATTACCATTATCATTATTATCTTCATCATCAACATCATCATCATCATAACCATTATCATTATCATCATCATCATTATCATCATCATCATGATCATTATAATCCTCATCACTATTACTATATAGTCCTTTTTGATCCTTTTGCAATACCACATTTTGCACAGTCTGTGTTGCCCTTGATAATGTTGGGAGTTTTTCAGACATTGACAACTGTCCTAACACGACTTTCTGAGGAGATGATACATGCTTCTTAACAAACAATGCACTATCTTGAGCTGCAATATCTTTTTCTGGGACAAGTGTTTTAGCATTTTGAAGAGTTTTTTTAAACAGCAACGATGTTTTATCTGGTACACTACATTGATGATCACTCATACTTAAGACATCACTATTTTTACTTTTCAGCTCACCTCGACACTGTTTTGAACGATGTTTTGAACAACGCCAAATAACAGTTCCATTTTTATTGGTTCGTTTTACAATATATTTATATCCTTTATAGAATGCGTATGGCATACCATTGCTATTTGTTGATACTTCCATGTCAATTGTCAAGCATGAACTAATCTCTAGCAAAGTTCACTCGATAATATAAATAATTTCTAAACCCCAGTAGTGAATAGTCAGTTGTTTTTGATCTATGCAAGCGTAAACATGTCACATACACTGGTGATGGATACTCAAGGCTTTAAGGTCAATGAAAACAAGTACAGTATATATTTAAATAGGTGGCTATCATTGATTGCACAACACGCGGGTCACCATATCTTTTTTTCTTTCGGACTAGTGTTTTAACATTTGAAGAGTGTTTTAAACAGCAACGATGTCTTATCAGTCACACTACATTGATGATCACTCACACTTAAGACCTCGCTATTTTTACTTTTTAACTCACTTTGACACTGTTTTGAACGATGTTTTGAACAACGCCAAATAACAGTTCCATTTTTATTGGTTCGTTTTACAATATACGTATAACCTTTATAGTATGCATATGGCTTACCATAACTATTCGTTGATACTTTCATATCAATTTTCAAGCATGAAATAATCTCCAATAAATTTCGCTCGATAATAGAAATAATAGTTTAAAGTGGGTGCGAAGGTGGGTGCAAAAGTGGGTGCAAAAGTGAGTGTAAAAGTGGGTGTAAACGTGGGTGCAAAAGTGGGTGCAAAAGTGAGTGCAAAAGTGGGTGCGAAAGTGGGTGTGAAAGTGGGTGCAGTTTATAGTAGGCACCATTTTTACTAGAATGTGATTTGAGTAAATGTAATTTCTAAACCCAAGTAGTGAATAGTCAGTTGGTTTTGATTTATGCAAGCGTAAACATGTCTCATACACTGATGATGGATACTCAAGGCTTCTTGGTCAACAAAAACAAGTATATAGTTAAAGAGGTAGCTATTATTGATTGCACAACACTGAATCTAATTTTGAAATTTTGACAAAGGGTCTAAGTGCACTTTTGTTAATATCTCGCGAACCAATAAGACTACGGCATTGTATGAGGTATTGTTGGACTTTTTGCCGAAGACTGCTGGTAAACACTTATGTTCCCACGACCTTTTTAAAGATGGCGGCTGACCCACGAGGGGTGATTAAAACGTATTCCAAGCGACGCTTGTCGATAAGCAAACCAATAATCAAAGGGGGGTGTGACAGAGCTTGAGGCGATAACCCCTTTTGATTGATCCCTGTTGATTTGCCCCTTTGGACTGGTCCCCGTTGACAAGTCCCTCTGAACGGGTCCTTTTTGAAGGGAGTCATTTATGACGGGCCCCTGCTGACGGGTCACTGTGGACGGATCCCTGTGGACAGGTTCCTGTTGACAGGTCCAAAGGGATTAGTCAAAAGGACCTGTCAACAGGGACCTGTCCACAGGGATCCGTCCACAGTGACCCGTCAGCAGGGGCCCGTCATAAATGACTCCCTTCAAAAAGGACCCGTTCAGAGGGACTTGTCAACGGGGACCAGTCCAAAGGGGCAAATCAACAGGGATCAATCAAAAGGGGTTATCGCCTCAAGCTCTGTCACACCCCCCTTTGATTATTGGTTTGCTTATCGACAAGCGTCGCTTGGAATACGTTTTAATCACCCCTCGTGGGTCAGCCGCCATCTTTAAAAAGGTCGTGGGAACATAAGTGTTTACCAGCAGTCTTCGGCAAAAAGTCCAACAATACCTCATACAATGCCGTAGTCTTATTGGTTCGCGAGATATTAACAAAAGTGCACTTAGACCCTTTGTCAAAATTTCAAAAATAGATTCAGTGTTGTGCAATCAATAATAGCTACCTCTTTAACTATATACTTGTTTTTGTTGACCAAGAAGCCTTGAGTATCCATCATCAGTGTATGAGACATGTTTACGCTTGCATAAATCAAAACCAACTGACTATTCACTACTTGGGTTTAGAAATTACATTTACTCAAATCACATTCTAGTAAAAATGGTGCCTACTATAAACTGCGCCCACTTTCACACCCACTTTCGCACCCACTTTTGCACTCACTTTTGCACCCACTTTTGCACCCACGTTTACACCCACTTTTACACTCACTTTTGCACCCACTTTTGCACCCACCTTCGCACCCACTTTAAACTATTATTTCTATTATCGAGCGAAATTTATTGGAGATTATTTCATGCTTGAAAATTGATATGAAAGTATCAACGAATAGTTATGGTAAGCCATATGCATACTATAAAGGTTATACGTATATTGTAAAACGAACCAATAAAAATGGAACTGTTATTTGGCGTTGTTCAAAACATCGTTCAAAACAGTGTCAAAGTGAGTTAAAAAGTAAAAATAGCGAGGTCTTAAGTGTGAGTGATCATCAATGTAGTGTGACTGATAAGACATCGTTGCTGTTTAAAACACTCTTCAAATGTTAAAACACTAGTCCGAAAGAAAAAAAGATATGGTGACCCGCGTGTTGTGCAATCAATGATAGCCACCTATTTAAATATATACTGTACTTGTTTTCATTGACCTTAAAGCCTTGAGTATCCATCACCAGTGTATGTGACATGTTTACGCTTGCATAGATCAAAAACAACTGACTATTCACTACTGGGGTTTAGAAATTATTTATATTATCGAGTGAACTTTGCTAGAGATTAGTTCATGCTTGACAATTGACATGGAAGTATCAACAAATAGCAATGGTATGCCATACGCATTCTATAAAGGATATAAATATATTGTAAAACGAACCAATAAAAATGGAACTGTTATTTGGCGTTGTTCAAAACATCGTTCAAAACAGTGTCGAGGTGAGCTGAAAAGTAAAAATAGTGATGTCTTAAGTATGAGTGATCATCAATGTAGTGTACCAGATAAAACATCGTTGCTGTTTAAAAAAACTCTTCAAAATGCTAAAACACTTGTCCCAGAAAAAGATATTGCAGCTCAAGATAGTGCATTGTTTGTTAAGAAGCATGTATCATCTCCTCAGAAAGTCGTGTTAGGACAGTTGTCAATGTCTGAAAAACTCCCAACATTATCAAGGGCAACACAGACTGTGCAAAATGTGGTATTGCAAAAGGATCAAAAAGGACTATATAGTAATAGTGATGAGGATTATAATGATCATGATGATGATGATAATGATGATGATGATAATGATAATGGTTATGATGATGATGATGTTGATGATGAAGATAATAATGATAATGGTAATGCTTTGTTTACAACTAAAAAATCATTTGTTAAATTTGTCTACTGGAACAATCCAAGTAAGCTAATCCGGCGGCTTCAGCAACTGCATGTCTATAAACAGGCTGGTTATACTGAATATGAGGAAGAACTATTGGATATAGAAAATGAGCTTCGTCGTGCTAAAATTATTATGTAATGGATCCACATAACAGCTTAAACTATTTCTTAACAATACATGTTATATTTTCTACCACTCTGCTACCATTTTGCTCTCACTTTTGCTATCACTTCAAACTGTACATATTAAATATAAAAGCCAACGCTAAATGATTGTATTATCAGAACAGTTATAACCTTTGTAGTGAGCAAATCATACTAACAGGTTAGTTGCTACTATGGAACTTACTACAACTAACAAAGGTAAACAACGTGTACTCTATAAAGGCTACTCTTATAACTATAATCGTCAAAATGTAAAAGGAATAATATTTTGGCGATGCTCAAAAGAGAGGTCAAAAAGATGTCGAGGCAATCTAAAAAGTAGAAATGGTAAGGTTTTAAGTGTGAGTGATCATCAATGTGGTGTACCAGATGAAACACTGTTGGTGTCAACAAATAATCATGACAATGCTAAAAAGCTAGTACAAGAAAAAAATGTTGCTACTCAAAATAGTGCAGTGTTTATTGAGCAACATTTAACCCCTGCTGTAAAAGTTATGTTTAATCCATCTTCCACATCTCAAGAGTCGTCAACATCACAAACTATGCAAAAGGTTGTGTTGTTGTTGTTGTTTTAAGGGGCTGAACTACAAGGTTATCTACCCTTCATATGCAAGAGAATCAAAAAGGACTAAGTAGTAATAGAGAAAAAAGAAATGTATTTTGAATGTAACTATTGTACAAGTACTTATATTAAATAAATAAAAATATTGTATGGGTATTGTCTGTTTTTTCTTAATTGCTATACCCACGTCCTACTATATTAATGCCATTGTTAACCATCAACAGTCTCCACCTATGTTCAGAAAGAAAGTGATCTTAAACAATACACTCTATCTATGGTTTGTGTACCGAGTATCATAATAATACAGTGTCGTCAAGCCATGTTCAGGCAATAGTAATGTTAGGTAAGGGGTTCGAACCCTTGCTTCCTTGTACAGGATTAGTTTTTACTCAACAGCAACCCATAATACTGTACTTTGAAACATGTCACATCTCATTACAAAATGTCAACTGTATCGTTTTCTAAGACCCCAGCTGCTGGCTAGTAGCTAGCAGACTGTGCAACAGAAACAGTGTCACCATGTTCATCCTTAAAAAAAAAATTCAACATTTATTATTCTTTTTCTTATTATTGTTTATTAAGAGTAGTGTAAAGTTGTCTTTGTGACGTAACGGTTATAATAGTTAGCTGGCACTCTAAAGCTCTTGAGTTCAAATTGAGCTTTAACATAAAATTTTAAAAGTATATTAGGACTAAAACAGGTCTACTCAGTCTCGGGTGATCCAAATAAGTAGATGTGGTTTGATTCACACTTTAACGATATAACACGACGGTTTTTTATTTTTTTAAAATAATGATAGCCATTTGTTCATATTTTTCATTTTCACATTTCACACATTGCCATTTGTCAATTTTCCATGTACACGATTTGAAAATGTCAGTTTAAAGTTTTTGGATTTCATGATATGGAAACAAGAATTTTCCATTTTGTTGTTTACACATTTGCCAATTTCCCATTTACATTTTTTAAATGTCAGTTTTAAGTTTTTAAATTGTGTTGATATGGAAACATGGATTTCCTATTTTTTTCCATATCACAGAAGACACGTTTATGATTTAGTCCATGCTGAATGTTTAGTTTTGTAAAACACACATTTGCTGATTTAAATTTTCTTGAAATCACTTTAATGGAAGTGCTTGGCCATGGCAATAGTGCATTCTCTTTCTGTTTGTTTCCAAAAACATATAGGCCTACTACTACTACTACTACTACTGTAGGTAAGACTGTTTTACAAAATAACACCTATCTACTGCTGCATTAAAAAAACACAAGTGTTAAAAAAATATAGTATACTATTTACCATTTGCTATATACATTAATTACCCCACCATCCTACCTTGCCGTGTTTGCTTTGGTTGAAAAATCAATGCTACCCACACACACACACACACAAGCTTTCTCTCTCTCTCTCTCTCTCTATCATTCTATCTATAGTCATACATTCACACAACCATACCTGTCTTTGAAAAACAAATACAACCACGCTATTTATCCTTGACATGCACACTTATCCCAAATAACTTTTAGTTATACATTTAACATTTACTATTACAAAAAATGTTTCCACTATTTACAATTACAAAAATGAATATTTACAAAATACTAAATCTACTGGTTACAAAAAAGCCATGTCTCTAAATGATTAAACAGTGAAATCACACCTCCACCTCGTGGTTATAACCCCAGGGTAGGTTAATGCATAGGTCATTCGTCTGCACTCATTTGCTATCCATCAAGGTAAAAGTGCATTTTCTCTGTTCCACAAGATACAAATTTGATTGCTGGATTGTATACTGCACTGTTTATGCGATATAGCTTTGCCAGTTCATAAAACCGCTAGGTAGTTCTCTACATATAGCAATTTTACCACTGCTCTACCTACGCCTTTTGCTATTTGGCTTTCTTACAGGCTAGTGTGTAATAGACAGCATTAACTGTATGTCAAACCCAGTTCACCTTTGTTTTTGTAATCAAAGTATTAATTTGAAAAAACACAAATGTAATCAGTTTTAAACGTTATCTCTGTTTTGTTTTGTTTAATATGTTTATGACATGCATATTAACCTGAAATCGAACTCTGGTGAAAAGGCTAACAGCTTAACCACTACACCACCATGCCCTTGTTTCTTAGTTTGACTCGTTCTAGGCCTCAGACCTGGAAATCGAGTTAAGACCACCAGTACAAGAGCTAAAAGTGCTTAACACTGCAACACAAAATGGATAGCTGGTAACATTATACAACCGGAAATGATTATATTTCTGTTAGCAATGCATTTTGTCATCAGCCTACTGTCTGAACACTGACAGCAACACAGTTTAGTTTAGAACACGAGAGTGTGTGCGTATAGATTATTAGCTTCAAGTATTTAAAGCTTGTTGTGTGTAGCGACCATCTTGTCCCGGTAACCACTGAGTATTCTTTTTGTGTTTTTAGCTATCCTCTTTAACCAATCAATTAAAGATAGTCTACTCTTACTTCTTGAATAGATAAATCAAAGTTTGTGTACACCGTTCGTCAATTATTAACCCATACCTGCAACATATACTCTCTCTATACTGCAGTTTGATCTGAAAAAGAAGTTTCAATGACTTGTCAGTCACCATACATGTAGCCTACACTAAATCTTTCTCTACCTAGCTATGTTTCATCACACATGGTAAACATCTCACGTGTTCGTATCCGATTATTAGTTTATAAAATCTCAGGTCGATGACCCTGATGTATTGAGTATTTTGGGAAAATTCATTGGCCATGGGAAAGGGTTGACCATTCTAAGTCCTATGACACCTCACATGTTGATATTCGATTATTAGTTTATAAAATATTAGGTCAATGACCTTGCTGTTTTGAATCTTGTGGGTAAATTCGTTGGTCATGGAAAAGGGTTGACCATCCTGAGACCTATGACACCTCACTTGAACCTCTCTGATTATTAGTTAGCGAGATATCAACAAAAGTGCAGTTAGGCCCTTTTGACATAAATAAATAATATATTCAAAAACAGAATGTCACCTCAAGTCCAACGACCTCTCATACAGGTCCCTAGCCTTATTGATTCATGAGATATTAAAAGCTAATGACCTTAGATCTTTAGGGTAAATTCGTTGGTCATGGAAAAGGGTTGACCATCCTGAGTCCTTTGACACCTCACTTAACACTCTCTGATTATTAGTTAGCGAGATATTAACGCACTTTTTATTTATTCACACATGTTGTACACCTCCTATAGCTCTGTGTGTACAGCGCTCCGCGCTTCGTGCATGTTCATACATGTTTGTCTTTCCCTTTCCACCTATGATCTCTCTTACATGACCCCTCCTCCTCTCCCCCCTCCACCTCCCACCACTGCTGTTCGCTGCTCTTGCCTATCTATTGGTTGTGACATCATTCCCACAAGTTGCATCATACTTTTTACTGATTCAGCGATTCCCACGCTTTGAACATTCTGTTATCGTGAACGTGGACAGCTAACGTCCAAGGTGAACACCTGTGGCAGATCAAATTTCACGTCAACTTGCATTTTGTCACGTATGAAGCAAAACAGGATGTCACTTGTTTAGCGTACATGTGGTTTCACACATGTTCACATGCATTTCGCTCTTCCCTGCCACCACGGTGGTCAGATTATTTCACCTTCAAGCGTCATTGTCATTTTTCCATTGCACTTGTTGTCAAGTCAGATCAGCGCATTCCAATAAGCTCAAATGACATTCACCTCCTGCTCCTCTGCAAGTTTGTTTTCTCTACTCGCTTCGACCAACATAGAACCAAGTTCTCATCACCGTTTACACATTAAAGGTAAAATATCAGAAAAACGCACCCTCGCTCTGTCATACACCGACCCGCTGAAATAGTGATTGTTCTATTAAGCATGGTCCTTGTGGTTAGCGACAGGTTCGTTGAAACACACACCCAGCAGTATCGTCTCTCTCAACCACCACGCTTCATAAACTTTATAAACAGGTAAAGAAAAAGAAAACCTTTTTTCAACATGTATGGCGTTAGACCCATGTGAATTATTTTTTGAAAAAAAATATCTACCACATTTGAAAGGGGGCGTTATCCCGAGTCCTAGGACACCTCGTACACGTCTCTAGCGTTATTGGTTTGTGATATATCGACAAAAATCACAAAAAACACGTGTTTACCCCAAAATCGCGTTTCCAAAACTTTTAAAAAATATAACGAGTGGTCCATAGCAGAGACGACGTCACCCCGAGTCCTTGGACCCGTCGTACATGCCTCTAGCATGATTGGTTCGCGAGATATAGCAAAACGTTTAAAATCACGGTTTTACCCCAAAACATTCTGTTTCCCTCATTCTCAAAAACTTTAACCTATTACCAAAATACACAGGGTTTCGAGACAAGCCATTTGACACGTCATAGGACAAAATCCGACCATGCATTCGTGAGATATCGGAAAAAGTCTAAAATCACGGTTTTACCCCCAAAAAGCCTGTTTCCCTCATTCTCAAAACTTTAACCTATTAATAACATGTATAGGGCTTCGAGACAATCAATTTGACACGTCACACGTCCAAATCCGACCTTGCGTTTGAGACATATCGGCAAACTTCGTAGGAAAGTAGGCGACTATCTGATTCTCTCCTCACCACCAAAACCTCTTCTTATCAATCATTTATTTCAAAGAGCTCGCCCTCTTACAAAAATCCAAAGTGCGCATGCGTAAAAAACAAAAACAAAAATGTTCATCCATAGCGGCATCTCGTAAAACGCATGCGCGATATGAGCAACCACGTTTAAGTTCATTTTAGCAGCGCACCTTATACATGTCGTATTTGAAAAGAGACTTTCACTAAAAAATTACAATTTCACCCCCTAGTAGGGGTAGGTTTTATTTAGGGGTTGAAATGAGTAGTCCGTTGTAAAGAGGGCGTTAGCCCGAGTCCAACGACACCTCATTTGTCAAAATCGGACCATGGGTTGACGAGATATTGGCTTTGCCCCTGAATGTATTGCGGGTTAGTATGTGACGTCAGAGGGAGAGGTAGTGGGGGGAGTTAGAAACCGCCTTACTCCACTGGAATGGATGAAGATGGATGAAACTGGACAAGGATGTGGAAGAAAGTGGCCGTGGCCTATCAGAAAGTACCGTCCCAGCATTTTCCTGGTGTTGAAAATGGGAAACCACGGAAAACCATTTCAAGGACGGCCGACGGTTGGGCTCGAACCCACGCGTCTACCGAGTCAGCAGAGGGCTTGGCCCCATAACCTAACGCTGCACTTTAGCCAGCATAGCCACTGCTGTCGGTAGGGGTGGCTACTGACTAACAATAAGGATGGTCTAGATGCTATTATTGTTCTTTCATATTAAACATTGTTTTATATTTGATATATAGTATATTGCTGCCAATATTGCCATTATCATCATTACAATTTGAATCAAATTTTAATAAATAGTTCATGCATTAAAACTGTACTCACATGGCTCCTTATTTGTGAATACACTCTCCATTCCTGTTCTTCGATGAAGCAAATTTAACTTGGCTGATGAGGTCCTGTTTTTTTAATTTCTAACTTTGTTTTCAGAGCTATGGAAGAAAATGATTTTTTAATGAAAATTCCACTTCATTCATTTTCCTATGTCGCACACAATCAGCATATTAAATAACTACGTACCACAAAAGTTTAAAACTAATTGAAAATGAAAATCCACTGTCTGCTTCCAGTCTCCGACCGGGTCAGGAATGGAATGAATGAAGCCCCCATCTAGCGGCGAGGATATGAAGTGTGCCGGCTGCCGAAGCCTGTCGCACTCCTCTGGGGCAATGATTAAATGAATGACAGATGAAATGAAATGATAGTGGAGAGTGTTGCTGGAATGAAATTGTGACAGGAAAAACCGGAGTACCCGGAGAAAAACCTGTCTGCCTCCGTTTTGTCCAGCACAGATCTCGCATGGAGTGACCAGGATTTGAACCACGGACCCAGCGGCGAGAGGCCGGCGTGCTGCCGCCTAAGCCACGGAGGCTATTTTAAAACTCATTAATATCAAGAAATTAACTTATTCACAGAACTCATTAACACATGTGTACTGCACTGTACATGGAACATCAGACATTTGGAAATGTATAAATATAATTTTGTGTAAATACTTCAATTCTGCAAGCTGTGAACAATGGTTAAATATACACACATCAAAAAAAGTTTTGCATCACCTCGGTTCCCAGATCTCCGGCATATAGACGTTGACTGTGTATATTGTATCCAAGATACAGTCCCTTTGACTGTTCATAGATGTCACTAAAACTGCTCAAAGATGTAAACAACCATGCATGAGCAGGGCCTATTAGACGGAGGGGGTACGACAGCCGATCAGTTCCAGTCATTCCACCAGGACGAAGGTACGCTGCTCATGTTGTCTGTAGTTCTACCATGCCTAGAAGGTCAATACCGCAGTTCGATCGCGTCCGCATTGTTACTTTGTGTCAAGAAGGGCTCTCAACAAGGGAAGTTTCCAGGCGTCTCAGAGTGAACCAAAGCGATGTTGTTCGGACATGGAGGAGGTACAGAGATACAGGAACTGTCGATGACAGGCCTCGCTCAGGCCGCCCAAGGGCTACTACTGTAGTGGATGACCGCTACTTACGGATTGCCGCTCGGAGGAACCCTGACAGCAATGCCACCATGTTGAATAATGCGTTTCGTTCAGCCACAGGACGTCGTGTTTCAACTCAAACTGTGCGCAATAGGCTGCATGATGCGCAACTTCACTCCCGACGTCCATGGCGAGGTCCAGCTTTGCAACCCCGACACCATGCAGCGCGGTACAGATGGGCCCAACAACATGCTGAATGGACCCCACGGAATTGGCATCACGTTCTCTTCACCGATGAGTGTCGCATATGCCTTCAACCAGACAATCGTCGGAGACGTGTTTGGAGGCACCCTGGTCAGGCTGAACGTCTTAGACACACTGTCCAGCGAGTGCAGCAAGGTGGTGGTTCCCTGATGTTTTGGGGTGGCATTATGTGGGGCCGACGTACGCCACTGGTGGTCATGGAAGGCTCCGAAACGGCTTTACGATACCTGAATGGCATCCTCCGACCCATAGTGCAACCATATCGGCAGAATATTGGAGAGGCATTTGTCTTCATGGACGACAATTCTCGACCTCATCGTGCACATCTTGTGAATGCGTTCCTTCAAGATAACGACATCGCTCGACTACAGTGGCCAGCATGTTCGCCAGACATGAACCTTATCGAACATGCCTGGGATATGTTGAAAAGGGCTGTTTATGGACGTCTTGACCCACCAACCACTCTGAGAGATTTACGCCGAATTGTCGTTGAGGAGTGGGACAATTTGGACCAACAGTGTCTTGATGAACTTGTGGATAGTATGCCACGACGAATACAGGCATGCATCAATGCAAGAGGACGTGCTACTGGGTATTAGAGGTAGTGGTGTGTACTGCAATCTGGACCACAAATGCTGAAAGTCTAGCTGTATGATGGTACAACATGCAATGTGTGGGTCTCATGAGCAATAAAACGAGCTGAAATGTTGTTTGTGTTGATCTCTATTCCCTTTGTATTTAAAGGTTCCGGAACTCTTGGAACCGAGGTGATGCAAAACTTTTTTTGATGTGTGTATGTTTAAGGGCGTGGAGTGGATCCATCTCCCGTAATCCAGTTAGACCTTCAAACAGAGATAGAAGCACAAAGTGAAATGGAAAGATTCCTATTTCGCTTCAACGCACCACTTTGGGCCCATTCTTCAGGCCCTTGAAGAGAAAGGAAAATCCTTTGATGTCACACAAGAATTCGGGTGCAAGACAGTGTAATGTCCAATGTTTTATGAACAGGCCCATCCTCCATATACTTTACATGGAAGGTTCTGCGGCCCTCACTATTACAATACACAGTTCGAGACTGTCAGGAACGTACGCTAGGGATGAGTTATGTATACTAAATTCTTTTTACAGACGCGAGATAGAAAAAAACACGTATTTTAAGTAGAATACAGTGTACATAATTCAAAGTAGTCTTTTAAAGACACGTATTCATTTAGTGAGAAAAATATCAGACCAAATCTCGACTTGGCGGACCTGATCATGTCCTTGCAAGACGATGAACTCAACGATATTCCTACAATGCTACTTTACGCGGACAGATTAAAACACTCTGTGTATTTAATCCCCACAGTTAATAAACAGGGGCTTGAGGCCAGGCTCTCTCCGGACTCGCAAGACAACATTCAGTCGTTCCTGACACAGATTTCCATGGTTCAGCACGGTACCTACTAAGAGTCCACCTCTGCTTCCTGGCAACTCCTTATTTTTAGCCTATTTTCATTTTATGAAAAAAAAAAATAGGCTTCCGAGATCACCTTTTGTCCGCATGAGTGTGTGTGCGTATGTATGTGTGATGTGTGTGTGTGTGAGAGATATGTGTGTGTCCCCCTAATAACTTCTAAACGGCTGGAGCGATTTCAATGAAACTCGGTAAGGTCATAGCAGCATTTTGACCGACCCAGACCGTGTCCTTCAAATCATTTTACGTCTCACCAATCCAACATGGCGGCTTTGCGAAATATTTCACCAGCATTCAATATCTCCGAAATAATCACCGATATCACCCTGAAATTTTGTACGGTGATAAAGGGAACTGCTAGAAGTTCAGCTATGTGACTTTCGAAAACCTGCTAACTACAAAACCAACATGGCGGCCAAGAGAATTTGCGACTTTTAAATAGACGTTCCTCGCGTTTTAACCAACCAAACGCAATGGAACTTGGTACAGTATATGTTTATACACATTGTAATGCACCGGCATCTACCTTCGTTCAATTGTTTATATAACCTCAAGACGGCGGCTGTGCGAAATATTTCACCGGCATCTATATCTCCGAAACTATTATAGATATCACCATGAAATTTTGCACTGCGATAATGGGCACTACTGGAAGTTTATCTATGAGACTTTCAAAAACCTGTTAACTACAAAACGAACACGGCGGCCAAGCGAATTTGAACGTTTTAAATAGACTTTTCTCGCGATATAATGATCCAAACGCAATGAAACTTGGTAGAGCAAATGTTTAAACACATTGCAATGCACTGGTATCTAATTGAGTTCAATTGTTTGCATAACCTCAAGATGGCGGCTGTGTGAATTTCAAAATTATTTATTATTAATTATTTATTATTAATTATTTATTTCTTGTGTATTAATCATGCGATCGAAGTGAACGTTTGAATAATGAACCTACGCAATACTCGTCATCAAGTAGTACATAACTCTATGGCCTACATACATTAAAATCCAACTTGGCGACCATCTGAAATATTAAGACGGTTCTCAATATCTACGAATCTATTACAGAAATCAAACGGATTTTTTTATGTTCATAGGAGCTATGAACATACGTTCACCTATAGGACTTTCAATAACCTGGTGATCACAAATCCAACATGGCGGCGACGCGAAGTTTAAGTATTTACATGGACGTTCCTCGCAATTTAACCATCCGAGTGCAGTGAAACTTGGTACAGTAAATCCTTATACAAATGTTAATCCACTGGCATCTAATTTATTTCAATTGTTTCCATAACCACAAGATGGCAGCTGTGCGAAATTTTAAAATCTTGTTTTTACTTCTTGTGTCATAATCATGCGATTGAAATTTGAATACTACACGTACTCAATAATCTTCATGTAACAGTACATTACTCTAAGACCTACATATATAAAAATATAACATGGCGACCATCCGAAATATTTAGTCGGTTCTCAATATCTACGAATCTATTACAGCAATCAAACTGAAATTTTGTATGTTGATAGTGGCAATTAACATTAGTAGGATATATGAAAATAGGCTTTAGTTCTTCACGGAACTACTTGTTTCTCATTCGTTTCATATCACAATAATTACTCAAATGAGGTTTGCGTCAAGAAGGAATTCATTTCATCTCATTAGCTCCTCATATGAGGTTTAAGTCATGAAGGTCCATTCATCTCTCCTCATCACACCCGGCATCATAGATAGAGAAATGTAATGAGCAAAATTACTTCTCAGAGGGGGAATTCGCTTTCATTCCGACATAGTCCCTTTAAACGAGACACTCATCAACTGCGCATGTACACACGTTCCGTACTAGGCCTACCTCAATGTTAACCCGTCAGGGTTCACCTTAAAGTGAGAGTGAAACTGAGTGTATACAACCTTCACACCAGTGAGAGTATGAACTCGATAGGACCCCTTTAAGCGGGCAGTTATATATGCATGCCACCTGTTTGCCCAGCTGTTTTATATTGACTAGAGCAGTCGAATCAGAGGGGCTGCCTGGCTTGTGGCACGGATGCGGGAAGCGTGAGGTAGTACAGTATCTTCCTATATTCAACGACTGGCCTCAAGACTCAGTGGTAACGTTTATGCCTGCTGATCCCAAGATATCGAGATCGAATCCCAATGCAGTCAGTTGGCATTTGCCTAACCTAACATAACCCCGTGGCACTTCAGCCCATGAAGGGCCTAGGCCTACCAAGTGACCACTGCCCAGCCATTTGGCCTGCAGATATTGGGGTGACACGTGGTCTGCGCATCGGGTCCCCTCGGCCATTAATCTTGGTTTTCGTGACCGGGGCACTGCCACACTGTCAGACAGCTACTCAATTGTCCTCACGAGGCTGAGTGCACCCCTTTCCAGCCCTCACGTCAGTTTTTAAAATCCCTGACGGAGCCGGGAATCGAACCCGGGGCCTCCAGGTGAGAATCAGGCGCGCTACCCCTACACCACGGGGCCAGCCAGTTGGCATTTGAGGGTGCTTAAATGCGAGAGAGCCATGTCAGTAGATTTACTGAAACGTTAATGATCCCCTTCGGGACAAAATTCTGGCACCCCAGCGGCACTGAAAGCCGCAGTAGTTAAAAGGGACGTAAAACTCCTAATAGTATTATGTTATATTCAAATAAATACGTCTGATTTCACAATACCAATTTCATGTCCACTTAAACTAATCAAGCTTGCTGTTGATATTTTAATTGAGGGACTTGGCCATAGTTACCTTTTCGCCCCGTGTACTTGTGTGTGATGGTTGTATTAGAGTGTGTATTTGTAATTCAGATGAGGATTGAGAAGGAGGCGGCCATGGCATTAATTTAGGAACCATCCCGGCATTTGCCTGGAGTAGAAGTGGGAAATAAAAACCATGAATAACCACTTTCAGAATGGCTGAGGTGGGAATCAAACCCACATCTCCTCAGTTTAGCCTCACGGGGCTGAGTTGACGCCGTTCCAGCTCTCAGAACAGAATTACATTTCTTAGCAGAGTCCGGAATCGTAACTGGGCCTCCGTGGTGACAGCCAAGAATGCTAGCCACTACGCAACGAGGTGGACTCCACCTCTTTGTAAATGGAAGTGCGGAATACAAGAGTAAGGGGTGTACGTCTTCTGAACGAGCTGTTAGACACCACTACTTTCCTAGTTATAGGTGAACCACTTCACACATGTCAAAACCATCAACTGAAATCTCTTCACCGTGCTGCCAATGTAAGTGCAAAGAATACTTCGATAATTTGGCTCCGCCCCATGCCTAAAGTGAACAAAAATCAGAGCAGCAATCCCAGAGGCCTCACATGCAAACCATGACATATCCATGTGTCTCTTCCCCATTTAGTAATATACCAATCGTGTTCTCAATCGCCATTTTGATCAATAATCGGTTGAAATATTCAATTGACGTAAGTAGCATTGGAGGTTTTTCAAATTGGGATCAAAATAATGTTTATGCCTCCCTTATTCGATACTGTAATGCAGGTACTTTTATTCTATGCTGTGATTTTATGGTCAATGATTGAATTACGAGAAATGGCAGTATATAGTACATTATGCAACAAGCCTATAATGGCAATAATTAAGACACGAGTATGTTTATTAAACGAGCGTAAGTGAGATTTATAATTTCCATACGAGTGTCTTAATTACCATTATAGGCGAGTTGCAAACGACTGTTTATGTTCGACGATAATTATAACTTTATTATATGTTTTAACATAAATATTCATATCTGTGGGATTCAGTTAGTGAACAAGGCGGTGCTGGCTTTGCTGACTGAACAGACCACATGCGTGGGTCAAGGCACTCCGAAAGCAGAGACCATTCATTTTGCTTGCCATCACAGAAATATGTTGGATTTTGAGCGCATGCGCGAAGGTAACCTTACCTAATTGGTCACACAACTCTTTCATGAGCTCTGATTGGTGGGAGAAACTGTTTCATAATGAAAAATAGTGTTATAATGAGCCACATTATGACACAGTTTTCTGACACACAATGTTTACATTTCAACATCATCGAACATACAATTACTTACGTTAATCAGGACATTGTAAGCAATATTGGAGTCAGCGAACATGAAGCCTGTACATGAGGTGGGCTGATTGTGTACATCAAAATGAACATTTAGGTAATTATAGGTTCACGTTTTAGGGATAATGGGTAGACCTACCAAACAACATGCGAAACAATTTGAGCCGATTGCATGCTTCAGCTTGTATATGCTACTAGCAGAAGTACCCATTCTTCGAACGGTCTTCGGTATTAATAACCAGACGTAATCAATTGAGCTACTGTTGCAATGGTTAGAGACTTGGAACCTGTTTCTCGACAAAGAAAAATGATTAGTTAAAATATGCTCAAAAACTAAACTTACCTAACGTGTACTTCCTGACGTGAAAGAAAGAAAATGAAAACCTCGTAGACAAAACGCAATACACGTCTAATAAAACTGACCTTCACTGTTATGTCAAGTCCCCATCCAGAGGAAGACCCCTTTAATAAATTATAAAGGCTTGTGGTGCATGAAAATTGAGGTTTTTTAGACTCCAATGGCCCAAATTCCTAAAAGAAAAAAAGAAAAAAAACTACCGTATTTCAATTTAGGAATTATTGAAAATAATGTTTCAGTTTGGAGATATAATAGACCTTCTGTACGACATAACGCACATTTAAGTCGTGTGAAGAAATCTAGGGTACCCCTTGACCCCCTTAAGCGCAGTGATGAATATTACAGTTTTAGTTGATTCCGTAATAACCTTATAGCCATTTGCAAACATTCACAGAAATTTAATAAATGGAGTGGCTTTACTTCTTGCAGAAATAGATGGAAAGTTGGATGTCACCTTTTCAGATATTGTTGTCATGGTTACTGGCTTGCATTCCTTCATTAGTTTATTAAATGAAATTAGTTTTCTGGGAATATCTCAGAAACTGTTGGTTTTAGAGCCTTAAAATGTACTTTTCGGGGACCCTTTACTGCTATTTAGGGGCACCGAGTTTTGTTTCTGACACCAAGGGGCTGAAAATAAGCTTTGTCTCGTCGTTGTAGGCCGTAGTATAATAATAATAACTATAATAATAATATGACAATATAGCTATACGGATATAATAGGCCTTCCGTACCACACCCGCACGTGTAAATCGCGTGAAAAAAAATCTAGAGTACCCCTTGACCCCCTTAAGCGCATTATATGACATTGATGAATTTTACAGCTTAATTTGGTTCCGTTATAACCTTATAGCCGTTTGCAAACTATCTCGGTAATGTAATAAATGGAATTGTATTGCGTCTTACAGCAATAGATGGACCTGTGAGATTCCGTTGCCATGGTAACCGTCTTGCATTCTTTCGTTATTGTATTAAATTAAATTAGTTTTCTGGAAATATCTCAAAAACTGTCGGTTTTAGGGCCTTAAAATATGGTTTTCGACCCGAGTTTCGTTTCTCACATTGAGGGGCTGAAAATGCGCTTTGTCTCGCCCGTCTACGCCTATTTCAGCAAGTATTTTAAGGGGGTAGGACCCCTTTTATGGGAGGTACAGAGAAGAGTTACATCAATGATTCGTGTCGTGCCTCTGAAGGATATCTGTACCAAATTTTATGTTGATCCACCCAGCCGTTCTCGAGTTATAAGGGAACAACCACTTTGTCCACAGACAGACAGACAGACAGACAGACAAAAAAAATATTTTCGCGCGCATCCGTCATAAAACAGTCTGAAACGCGTAAATAACGCAAATTTCCGTAGAAATTCAGAAAAAACAGACAAACTTTCATTCTTATTTATATAGAGACTAGCAGAAGTACCCATTCTTCGAACGGTCATCGGTATTAATAACCAGACGTAATCAATTGAGCTACTGTTGCAATGGTTAGAGACTTGGAACCTGTTTCTCGACAAAGAAAAATGATTAGTTAAAATATGCTCTGAAACTAAATTTACCTCACGTGTACTTCCCGACGTGAAAAAAAAAAGAAAACCTCGTAGACGAAACGCAATACACGTCAAATAAAACTGACCTTCACTGTTGTGTCAAGTCCCCATCCAGAGGAAGACCGCTTTAATAAAGTATAAAGGCTTGTGGTGCATGAAAATTCAGGTTTTTAGACTCCAATGGCCCAAATTCCTAAAAGAAGAAAAGAAAAAAACTACCGTATTTCAATTCAGGAATTTTTGAAAATAATGTTTCTGTTTGGAGATATAATAGACCTTCTGTACGACATAACGCACATTTAAGTCGTGTGAAAAAAATCTAGGGTACCCCTTGACCGCCTTGAGCGCATTGATGAATTTTACAGCTTTAGTTGATTCCGTAATAACCTTATAGCCATTTGCAAACATTCACAGAAATTTAATAAATGGAGTGGCTTTACTTCTTGCAGAAATAGATAGAAAGTTGGATGTCACCTTTTCAGATATTGTTGTCATGGTTACTGGCTTGCATTCCTTCATTAGTTTATTAAATGAAATTAGTTTTCAGGGAATATCTCAGAAACTGATGGTTTTAGAGCCTTAAAATGTACTTTTCGGCGAACCTTTACTGCTATTTAGGGGCAACGAGTTTTGTTTCTGACACCAAGGGGCTGAAAATAAGCGTTGTTTCGTCGTTGTAGGCCGTAGTATAATAATAATAATATGACAATATAGGGATATAATAGACATTCCGTACCACACCCGAACGTGTAAATCGCGTGAAAAAAATCTAGAGTACCCCTTGACCCCCTTAAGCGCATTATATGACATTGATGAATTTTACAGCTTAATTTGGTTCCGTTATAACCTTATAGCCGTTTGCAAACTATCTCAGTAATGTAATCAATAGAATTGTATTGCGTCTTACAGCAATAGATGGACCTGTGAGATTCCGTTGCCATGGTAACCGGCTTGCATTCTTTCGTTATTGTATTAAATGAAATTAGTTTTCTGGAAATATCTCAAAAACTGTCGGTTTTAGGGCCTTAAAATATGGTTTTCGGGGGCCCTTTGGAGCCCCCGAGTTTCGTTTCTCAAATTGAGGTGCTGAAAATGAGTTTTGTCTCGCCCTTCTACGCCTATTTCAGCAAGTATTATAAGGGGGTAGACCCCTTTTTATGAGATGTACAGAGAAGAGGTACATCAATGATTAGTGTCGTGCCTCTGAAGGATATCTGTACCAAATTTTACGTTGATCCACCCAGCCGTTCTCGAGTTATAAGGGAACAACAACTTTGTCCACAGACAGACAGACAGACAGACAGACAGACAAAATATTATTTTCGCGCGCATCCGTCATAAAACAGTCTGAAACGCGTAAATAACGCAAATTTCCGTAGAAATTCAGAAAAAAAAACAGACAAAATTTCATCTCTATATATATATAAGAATGAAAGTTTGTCTGTTTTTTCTGAATTTCTACGGAAATTTGCGTTATTTACGCGTTTCAGACTGTTTTATGACGGATGCGCGCGAAAATAATTTTTTTGTCTGTCTGTCTGTCTGTCTGTCTGTTTGTCTGTGGACAAATATGTTCCCTTATAACGCGAGAACGGCTGGGTGGATCAACGTAAAATTTGGTACAGATATTTTTCAGAGGCACGACACTAATCATTGATGTAACTCTTCTCCGTATCTCTCATATGAGGGGCATACCCCCTTAAAATGCATGCTGAAATAGGTGTAGAAGGGCCAGACAAAGCTCATTTTCAGCCCCTCAATATCAAAAACAAAACTCGGAGGCCCGAAGGGCCCCGAAAACCACATTTTAAGGCCCTAAAACCAGTAGTTTTTGAGTTATTCCCAGAAAACTAATTTGATTTAATAAAATAATGAAAGTATGCAACCCGGTAACTATGGCAACAGAATCTCACAGGTCATTGTTAGACGCAATACAATTCCAATTATTACATTACTGTGAAAGTTTGTAAACGGCTATACGGTTATCACGGAACCAAATTACGGTGTAAAATGCATCAATACATACAGTATACTGCGCTTAAGGGGGTCAAGAGGTACTCTAGAATTTTTTCACGTGATTTACACGTGTGGGTGTGGTACGGAAGGTCTATTTAATCCCTATCTCTATATAATTATTATTATTATTATTATTATTATTATTATATAATGGCACACAACGACGAGACAAAGCTCAATTTCAGCCCTTCTGTGTCGGAAACAAAACACGGGGGCCCTAAAGTGTCCCCGAAAACTAAATTTTAAGGCTCTATAACCCACAGTTTCTGAGATAATCCCTGAAAACTAATTTCGTTTAATAAACTAATCAACGAATATAAGCCTGTAACCATGACAACAGTATCTCAAGAGATGACATCCAACTTTCCATCTCTTTCTGTAAGAAGCAATACCACTCCATTTATTACATTTCTGTGAACGTTTGCAAATGGCTATGAGGTTATCACGGAACAAACTAAGACTGTAAAATTCGTCAATGCGCTTAAGGGGGTCAAGGGGCACTCCAGAATTCTTTCACCCGACATACACGTACGATATGTTGTACAGAAGGTCTATTATATCTCCAAACAGCAATATTATTTTCAAAAATTCCTGAATTGAAATAGTATTTTTGCGGCTTTTTAGGAATTTGAGGTATTCAATTTTATTTTCACGTCAGGTAGTACACGTTAGGTGAATTTAGTTTGAGAGCACATTTTAACTAATCATTCTTTTTGTCAACAAACGGGTACATCGTAAGGATGATTTTGTTTGAGTTAGTTAGTTATTGTTGTTTTAAAGGGTGGAACTACGAGGTCATCTGCCCCTTGAATTTGTTTGATACTGTGTGGTTGATATATCCATATTTGGACATCTGGGTGATACGTTGTAGTCAATAGAGTTAGTTTGCCTCATGGCCACTAGCTGCCTTTGCTCCTGCATAAATACACCTATCTATAAACATATGATTGTTTGTTTATTAAAGTTTCAATTTTGTTTCTTTTACGCGTTTCGGTTTGTTTTTTGACGGATGCAAGCAAAACGTGGATTTGTGTATCTGTATTTCTGTGTATCTTTATGTACACCTATAATTCGTGTTCGGATGCTTGGAGCATCGTAAAATTAGTTAGGTATCCATGAGGGTCAATACACTAATCATTTATATAACTCTTCACTGTACTTCTCATAGAAGGGTGGGTATAGGGAAACAAGTTTCAAAATACATGCTAAAATAGCCGAAATATAAAAATTATTCTAGAAGGACGACCAAAGCATATGTTGCGCTTCTCAATGTGAGACACAAAATTCGGGGGACTGTAAAGGGTCTCCGAAAACCACATTTTAAGGCCCCTAAATTAACAGTGTGTGTGATATTCCCAGAAAACTAACTTCGTTCTGATAAAACTTTTGAAGGAATGACAAACCGTTAACCATTGCAACAGCAGCTGAATTGATAACGTCTGGTTATTCATACCAAAGACCGTTCGAAGAACGGGTACTTCTGCTAGTTCTTATATAGGCTATATAGAGATGAATATCTCTTTTGTTGTTGCGGGATGCATTCAGAATTCTGTGCGAGAGAACAATGTGTTTTGTAACGCCAGGTCATAATTAGCATGAAGCCTGTATTGAATTGCACAGATACAGATAGCGCCACGGACATGAATCCCTAAATTAATTGGATGTGGGTTTTGTTGGAGAGACGTTTCTGGTGATATGTTTATGACAAATACCTTTTCACTTAACAGAAATGAAATGTAATTGGGATGCAACAGTCATACATCAATAATGTGTACATTGAAACTCAGCAAACTGTATAGGTTTTTGCCGTGCCTTGTGTGGCGTTTCGCTCCTGGTGTCCCCGCCCGGATCTATACAGGAGTAGCGAATTGCGCGCTACCTCCCTTTTTATGAATCGCACTTGCGCCTCTTTACTGCGATAGCTAAAAGCACAAGCAGCCTTAACCTCCCTATGAGGGCTTCCAAAACGATGGTATATTGGCATTCACGGCCAGTAAATTAAAACTCAGCAATTTTTCTAGGTTTATGCCGTGCCTTGTGTGGGGTTTCGCCTAGGAACACCAAGCTGGCTCATCAGCGGGCTCTTGGTGTCCCTGCCCGGATCCCCATAGAAGTAGCGAACTGCGTGCTACCTCCCCTTTTATGAATCGCACTTGCGCCTATTTACTGCGATAGCTAAAAGCTCAAGCAGCCTTTGTCAGCTGACGCCCCCCTTTTCAGATACGGGAGTTCATCGCCCCCCCCCCCCCCCCTCCTCCTCCCCTCCTCCTCCCCTCCTCCTCCCACACCACCACCCTCCCCACCACTTTTCGCTTCAATAACCTCTTCAATTGACGCGGAGGATATAGACCTAACCTAATAACACTACAGTACATAATGGAATTGGCCTATCTACTAACTTCATTTTAGCACAATACAAAGAACACACCTTTACAACAAATCCTTAAATTAGTCATCAAATGTCAGTGAGAGGGTTGACACTGTTTTCTCTTGCTAAGATTCGGTATGTTTCGTTTGATATTTGACAGAGCACAGCGGAGGTCACTTGCAACATCAAGCCGATGCGCTGCTTCGTTTTTATGACACTCAGCGTTGAAAATCCTGAATCGCATAAATATGTCTTTGAAAATGTAAGTTCAAACTGTTCAAAGCTTCAAAGAAATCACAAAGATATGCCAACGAGACGATGAAATTGGCATAATTTAGCTCCTTACAACACAGCAAATTCCTTATTTCACCTCCAACCTCGCGGCTCCACACAGGTTTGTGCCGACAGTTTGCAATTACCAGTGCTCTTGAACGATTGACTTGGTGCGACAATCACTTGGAGAGATTCGAAAAGTGTTTATTTTACAAAATTGTAATATTCGAGTTAAAAGAACTTAATTCGGAAATCCCTTCACGCCCCCCTTGATAAAGCTCCACGCCTCCTAGGGGGGCGCCCCCCCCCAGATTGGGAACCCCTGCTCAAGGGGTTCAGTGACCAAACACGAGGATTTAACTACGAGTAATTAGCTTGGCCTATTACGTTAAATAATGTTGTGGTTATCAACAAATCACGTCCGCAATGCTAATCAAATATAACCAGATCCTTTGATGTACGACTACGGTATGGTAATTATTTTCACAAATTTGTTAACCAATTCTGCATTGTCTCATGGTACACAATTGATTCCCCATAGACAAATAAAAAAACGTTGATAGGATTTTCTGTTTCATACTGTATACAGGGTGTAACAAAAATGTGCGGGACTAAATGCAGGACACATTCCTCACACGTAGACGAAGAAATTATGTTATATGAACATGAGTTCGGAAACGCTTTGTTTCCATGTGACACCTCATTGTCTCCAAAGCATTAATCATTGGAAACACACAAGAACAGAACGTTCGAATTATGGGGAACAAGCACTGTTGGTTACGTCTGGGTATGCTGTCATTATCGTAGGTGCACCACCAATGTTTTTATTTTGTTGCCATGTGACTTAGCAGATGTGCCTTTAGCTGTGCGACAAATCATGTACAATGGAGCACCTCCTCATTTTAGTGTTAATGTCCGTCATTTTTAAATGACAGATTTGGTGTTAGATGGATATGTAGAGGGGGGTGGGGGTGGCAATTGCCTGGCCTCCACGCTCTCCGGACCTAAAATCACTGGACTTTTATTTATGGGGGCATTTTAAAGCTCTTGTGCATCGAACCCCAGTACAAGAAGTTCTGAGTCTCCGTGCCCGTATTATGGGAGGCCGCTAGGCCATACGCAATACTCCAGGGATACATCAGCGCATCCGAGATTTACTATGACGGCGGTTTGATGCTTGTATCAATGCGCATGGAGAGCATATTGAACATGTCATGTGAGAAAGACTAGCATGTGGTATGCTGGTACGTTCTGATCTTGTGTGCTTCCCATGATTAATGAGTTGGAAACAATGGAAACAAAGAGTTTCCGGACCCATGTTCATATAACATAATTTCTTCGTCTACGTGAAAGGAATGTGTCCTGAATTTTGTGCCGTACATTTTTGTTACACCCTGTATAGGACAATTTTCTCAAGTTATGAGAATGTATTTCGATATTTATTAGGAATTTCAAACAACGATCCGAAGATATCCTCACCACGGAGGCCCGTTTTCGATTCCCGGCTCTGCCAAGATATTTAATTCTGGTCTGAGGGCTGGGACAGGTTACACTCAGCCTCGTGAGGCATAACTGAGCAGGAAGCGTTCGATTCCTACCTCAGTCATCCTGGTTTCCCACTTCTACTCCAGGCAAGTGCCAACATGGCTCCTAAATTAAGGCCAGGGCCACCTCCTTCCTAATCCTCATCTGAATTACAACTACAGACTAATCCAGCCATCACAATAACACAGGCTATCATACAAATTCCACAAACACCCATGTACACGGGGCCACATGACCACGATGTCGCAAAGCCCCTAAATGAATCGACAACACTCAAAGATATTTGCTTCACACTTGAAGATTTATCCGGAGAGACAAAAGAACTACAAGAAGATGGACCCAGTGGACTCTAGACGGGTCTCCTGAATTTGGGAAGCAGAATTAGAGAACCACCTTCTGTGGTCTCCGGTCCCAAAGGTCCTAGCTCTGCCAAGAAATTTCAACCGAGTCTGGGGCCTGGGAATACATTCACCCTCCTGAGGCAGAACTGAGAATAGGTGGGTTTGAGCCCCACCTCAACCATCCTAGAAGTGGTTCCCTGGTTTCCCACTTCTACTCAAGGTAAATCCCGGAATGGTTCTTAACCTAAGACCACGGCCGCTTCCTTCCCAATCTTAGTCTCGGTTAAAAGTGCACACGCTACTGCAGACACACAATAACACATATTATCAGACAAGATCCTACACGCACCGGAAGTACACGGGGCTGAATGACAACAATGTCCCAGGCCCCTAAATGATCAACAACAGCAACAACAGAATTACTCCCATGGTTGATGTGAAATATACCGACCAAACACTTATCTGCTGTTACTACTGTACTGTATAGGAAACCACGCAACATTATTTACAGGAACACTCCTACCTTCTCAAACTATACCTCCACTGTTAGCGTCTGAACGCTGATGGTGTATATAACACCAATATTAGCAAAGTTTGAACTATGACGACAATTTAAATGCTGCCCAATATATTCTCATTCTAATTGACATTTCCATAGGGCTCCTGAAAGCTACGCCCTTACCGATCATCCAAGAGGTAGTAGGCCTACAGCACTTAAAATTGCAATTATTGCTATTGAGAAATACATGTACTAATATAGTATCGTAACGAGCTTTGATGGACATCTCCATTACAGTATCTAGTACCCTGCCGACTAACCCAACCCCTTAATTCACGCCCAACGACTGAAAAAGGGAAGCTGGAAGTCCAGAAATCGGATGTTCGAATCCCAGCACCGACAGAGGCCATCTTGATTGTCGTTTATCTTTTTCACACCACTTCCACACAAATATCTGGGTGGCATCTTATTCCAAGTCCCGGGTCACAAACTCCAATTCTAGACCCTTAGAAATTACAGTCACACGCACTGCTATGGGCACCACACAAACACAGGTAACCAGAAAAAAAATTAACACACCCAACACGGGGTTTATGACCAAGAAGTCCAATTCCCTGGAATGATCTAAGGACAGAGAGTAATATCTGTTTCTTCGAATTGTGACTTGTAAATCATGCATGATAAACGTTGTTGACAAGGTCTGGACTGAGATGAACCCTTGGACATTTCTCTAACTCCAAAGCTGATGCTCCACAAGTGATACGAGAGTTCCGGGTATTGCGACTGGGACCTGCCGTCCGTGCGCCATTTAATCTTACGCTGGGTAACCGTTAAAGATAGCGGGCGAAGCCGGGGTGGGTTGCTAATTTGTACATATTTAAATGTGTATGTAAGATCAAAACTTGTTTTGTACACTTACTTGATTCATCATACTCGAGCCTCTGTGGCTTAGGCGGCAGCACGCCGGCCTCTCACCGCTGGGTCCGTGGTTCAAATCCCTGTCACTCCATGTGAGATCTGTGCTGGACAAAGCGGCGGCAGACAGGTTTTTCTCCGGGTACTCAGGTTTTCCGTGTCACAATTTCATTCCAGCAGCACTCTCCACTATCATTTCATTTCATCTGTCATTCATTTAATCATTGCCCCAGGGGAGTGCGACAGGCTTCGGCAGCCGCCACAGTTCATATCCTCGCCGCTAGATGGGGGCTTCATTCATTCCATTCCCTGACCCGGTCAGTAGACTGGAAGCAGGCTGTGGATTTTCACTTGATTCATAATACATTGCAACTGCATTGCATACTGTTTCTATGCAATGACTCACCCAAACTAAGTACTTGATAACGACTTCCAACTTCTAAAGGATGGAATGCCGGTATTGGAATTTACAGCCAAGTAGTTAATCGCCAGCAGATAATTTAGTATTTTTCCGCGTGTGATGCTGGGAATTGTCCTAGCTTGACCAGCAGACACTTTGTCCACTGGGCCTATCTACACCTCTATGTCAGTCGCAATAGCCGCGGTAATGGCAGTTTGATCGTCTTTTTGGGCCAGAGAATTTCTGTTGAAAGAGATGGATGAGATTGTGATTATGGTCAAAATTCGATTTAAGTACTTGGGAGATTGTTAATTCATATAAAATAAAATTTACAGAAAAGTTGTAATTGACTGAAAATATTTTAAAAGAATGTGAAAGCAATCGAGGTGATTGGAAGTGAATAATGAATAACTCAATGGAAAGAGATGCGTTAAAATTTCAAAGGAACTAGTAAGAAGGATTGACACACAAGCCTGGACGTTCTAACCAGTAGACTACTTCATGTGACGGACGAAAAAATTGATATTGATTTTAATTCGGCTTACTAAACTATTCTCACTGGAGACTGTAAAAGACGTTAACTAGCTCAGGCGTGACAAAAGTCCCGGCTATGATATATGAGCTCCTCATTGCATTATAAGTAAGTGGGAGTGTCTGGGCTCGTCAGCTTTAAAGAGCAGGATATAGATGAGATCAACGGCATCATAACCAGACAGTTTGCCACTGTCTAAATTTAAGGAACTGAGTGGTTGAGAGAGGTTGAGAGGTGGAAATGGAGAGGGGGAGGGGGTGGGAAGGGAGGGAGCAGAGGAGGAGGAAATACTTAATTAAATACGGTACATAGAATATGTCATCAAAAATAAAGACCATCCAGCAACGACAACGACAAAATTTATTTGTGATAGGCCTACATAGCTGCACCAAAATAATATCGTCAAATAAAGTTCGATTGCCTCCAAATTTAATATACCAAAGTCGATGTGGTTCCTTGACCAATGATTCGAGTCTCGGCATTGATAGTGGCCATCCTATTTGGTGTTTCGTCGGGGCATATGTCACTCAAGTAAATCAAATCTTGAGTCTAGGGGAGCCTTTCCTTATCCTAGACACTTCTTGTTACAGTTATACGCAGAAGTAAGGCATAATAATAACAGATTGTCAATCTAATTACACACACAACCAAGTAAGGGCGCTGTTGATC
The DNA here is from genome assembly GCA_946902985.2 of Meconema thalassinum. Classification (NCBI taxonomy): domain Eukaryota; kingdom Metazoa; phylum Arthropoda; class Insecta; order Orthoptera; family Tettigoniidae; genus Meconema; species Meconema thalassinum. The sequence goes on along the minus strand of OX336389.2, from coordinate 207,820,027 downwards.
AACTATGTTACAAGACCGTAAATAAAGTATTTGTTGCTTTTGATTGGAGCAAAACGTGATTCTGTTATATCTTTTGTTGATTATTACCATATTACAGAATTTATTTTATATTGCGGTTAGATACGTTGTTGTTAATTCGTTCAGGAGTTCTGTGACATCGTGGTCATGTAGCCCCGTGTCCTTGGGTGTGTGCAGAATTTGTCTGATAACCCGTGTCACTGGGATGTCTGTACTAGAGTCTATTTGTAATTGAGGTAGGATTTGGTTAGGAACTGCCGTGTCCTTGAATTAGCTAAGATACCATCCCGGAATTTGCCTGGAGTAGAAGTCGGAAAGCACGGAAAACCACTTCAAGGATGGATGAGGTATGAATCGAAACTGCCTCTCTTCATTTTCGCCTCACGAGGCTGTGTGTACCCCGTTTCAGCCCACAGAGAAGAATTAAAATTCTTGGCAGATCCGGGAATCGAATCCGAATCGAATCTTCCACGTGCAGTTAAATTTTGCCGTAACAGATGTGTATTTTGAGCAAAAAAAATCATATATTTTAATTCAACTTTTAATAACTTGTAGTTTGTGGTCGTTTGAATTTATTAAAAAAATATTTGTGTTTCATGCATAATAATACATCTATAGGAATCATATGTCGTTGGACATCACATGAATACTTGATTTAATATAGATAGACACGATGAGAATAATATATAAAATTCGGCAGATTAGTTCTTCACGAAGCGAGTTACTAGCTCAAAATTTGTTCTAAAAATCATGGAGCCAATTTTCTTAACATAGTCTTTACTTTTGAAGTATAGTTACCTTCTTCAATATTGCATCCCATAGGCTAGTATATTATAGGTTGGTTCCCCTATGTATGCCTCGCAAAACCACGTGCTACCTCTTCTGCTTACTATTTAATCCCACGCCAATATTCCTATTGCGTCACAAACTCAATCGGAATCTGATAATTTCCAATTACATTCTAAGTTTCTCTGTTTTATTTCATTACCAATGTTCTTTTGTTAAGTTATCACACGCAAAAATATAAGACAATAGTACATTATGCAACGAGCCCATAATGGCAATAATTAAGACACGAGTATGTTTATAAAACGAGCGTATGTGAGTTTTATAATTTCCATACGAGTGTCTTAATTACCATTATAGGCGAGTTGCTTACGACTGTTTATGTTCGACGATAATTATTATAACTATTTTATGTTCGAACATAAGTATTCATAAATATCTGTCGAGATTTCGCCAGTTTTATGTACTGAACAGAGCGCAAGGGACGCAGAGAATACCTTGTATTTGACCATGGCTTCCTCGATTACCCCACTATGACACTAGGACACGCAGTGAAATTTAAATTAGAATGCCTTGGTACTCAGCGCAGGTGCGATGCTATCCTTACCTAAATGGTCAAACAACTGTTTCATGAGCTCTGATTGGTGGGAGAAACTGTCCCATAATGAAAACTTGTACTATAATGAGCCTCATTATAGTACTGTTTTCCGACATATAATATTTACATTTCGACATCGTCGAACATAAAGTTAATTAAATCTCATCCACAATGCTTAATGGAACGTCAAAATGATAACAGCTTGAACAGTAGCTAATAATAATAACTATGGGACCTGTGCGAGAAATCTCGCATATGCATAAACTTGCGACCATCTTGTTTATTTCTTTTCACGCACTTCTTAAACACATTGTCGATTTCTATGAAATCAGAGTGCAATTAGTCACGGTTGCGGGTAATTCATTTTTTTTATCATTTTAAATGAACTTGTCGACTTCGTCGTTACGCTGGGGTCTGTCCTTACGTTACGGTGACGGGACGAAATGTACCGAGAATGCACTGAGGTGTGTGACGTCATAGTACTGCTTAAGCTTCCTCTTTTCCCCGCGCGCTCCGGTGAGCGTGACGTCATCCAGCCAGCTACCTCCTTTGACCTTGGTTTGCACTTGCTAACGAACTTTGAGTTCACGCAGCATTTTATTTATTTACATAGTTTACGCCCACATTGGAGCACTTAAATCAATCCATATACACTACAGTCTTTACATTATTAGAGTTGTAATGGCTTCTCAACTTCCTCTTCTCCCAGAGCTTCTTTAATCTCTCCGACCTGGCCGCCCTCTCTTCATTTGTAATGGTGTACTGTTTTCGTTTGACTGTTTTTAATTTCAATCTTGTATCCCTACTTCTCAAAATCCTCTTCTCTTTTCTCTCTGCAATTTGTTTCATTGTAATATTTAGCTCGTCTAAATCATTCTGGACCTCAACGAACCAGTTGTTCTTGGTTTTACTTTTCCAAAAGAAATTGAATAATTGTTTCAGTAGTCTGGTGTCTGGTAGTCTTACTATGTGGCTGAAAAAAGCAAGTCTCCTTTTTCGCATTGTATCCACAATTGATTCATTTTCCCGATAGACTATTTCATTAGGCAGCAGTCTCCATTGTCCATTTACTTGATGTTTTTTATTGATAATTGTCCTGATGATCCTTCTGTCTATTTTTTGGATTTTATCTGTTGTTGCTTTGGTATTCATCTTAAACAGGGTTTCACTTGCATAAGTTGCTTCAGGTTTAACTACTGAACCATAATGTTTGAATTTGGCATTCATCGAGAGAGATTTCTTCTTATAAGTTGACCATGTGACTCGTTGTGCTTGTCTCAGTTTTGTTGTTCTGTACTCTATTGCGGCTTTCTCATTTAGGTTCCAAGTTATAGTTTCCCCAAGGTACTTGAACTTTTTTACAACCTTAATTTGTTTATTATCATTTAGTTGAAGGACAGGAGTGTCCACCTCGAAGGTTGGCATAATCTCTGTCATCTCACGCAGCATTTGTAGCATTTAAAATGATATAAAGTGTAGTCTTTCAGACTGACTATCAGTCTTTTTTAATGCACAATTGGTTACTTGTGTTTGCTCCAGGCACCATGTGTAGATCACCCACCCGGCACTAGTATTACGCGGACTGGACGCGGCAAAGTTCTGCCAGGGTCTATCGTCTTGTTTATTTGTTGAAAAGCACATTTTAAACAATTAAGTATATTTCCGTTGACTTTTCAAGAAATGCAAGATTCTTCCTGTACTATTGAGATGATTTCGAAACTTTTGGCACAAACCGCACCTTCTAACTCCTTCTGGTTTAAGAGCTTTAGTTTTGTGAAACATAAACCTTAGCGTTTTATATAATACAAATAATAATAATTAATTAATTATAATGTTCAACGAGGCATTTGCACTCGTGTCATCCTCTAAAATAAACGCCTATTTCTCTTTCGGCTCATCCAATCTCAGTGAAAAATTATGAAACATTATACTACAAAGAATGAAATGTGCTGCTGTATATTTTTACGTTACATTTACGTACATTATATATGATGAATATGCGCACGTCTAAAAGTAGATTTTACATTTCGTGCATTATTGGATCGACCTGTGGAAAAATGTGTGATGAATACTACTATAATTTTAATATTCTGGCATTTAAACTTGCCATAGAGGACCATTATTATAATCTAAACATACACGCTTTTAAATATATTGTTCTTCTTTTCAAATAATATATGATGGACGTGTAAATTCCTGATATTTGTACGCCTTTGACTCATCACGGTATGAACTGAAATCTGTGATACATGCATTTCCTTATACAGAAAGATTCTATATCTACGGTAGGAGTAATAACTAAGTGATACCAAAATGTATATATTCGAGTAGCCTACATAATTTTTAATAATTCCATTAATGCAGCCAATTGACGTGCATTATTTTTAGGACGGGTCAGGAAGAAAGGAAATCGCCCGTGAACTTCTTGAAAGGACTCGTCCCAGAATTTTCCTGATGGTGAAAATGGGAAACTATTTTCAGGACGGCTGAAGTAGGAATCAAAGCCACGCTCTCCCGATGCTAGCGAGACATGAGCTAGTGCGTAAGCGCTCTCGGCCATCGTAAGTAGTTTTTAATATGATGGTGGTGAAACATCGAGACCATTTCTTAGTATAGGTATGGTAAATTGTATGATATTATAAACATATTAAAATCTCCTACTCTTGATTCATTAAACAGGTCTTTGAGAAAGTTAATAAAATGAACCAATACCATGAACTAAGTATTAAGGAAGGCTACATAATTCTTTATTGTATTGTAGACAGCGCTTGATTATGTGACTTCGGATAGTCTACATGTTTTCCGTAGCTGGGGATGTCTTGATGGGAGATGTCTTGATCAGCGTTGGTAAGCCTTAAGCTAATAAAAATACTTAACTATCTTAAAATATTATTTTCATGTTTATTGTCTAAAATTAATACAATTTTTGGCTTCAGTGTTTTGACTTTAACATTGTTGCCCTATAAATTATCACAAAGAAGTCATAAACCGAAAGCCATTTAGTCTATTGGAAGAAGCAAAGGCAAAATTGAAAGATGTGTAGACAACCGTTTGAAAATGTAATGCCCTAATGACAGTCAACAACCTCCTTTCCAAGCAGATCGTTACGTTTTAGAACACTTCCATGAGTAAATGAGGCCATGCCTATTCAAGTGTCGCTTGCTGGCAAACATTGGTCCTCTTATTTCTAAGCTGAACATTATGTGGAATATTACATTACTGACATGTTCCTGTTATCAAGGAATGAAAACTAACTTTAGTTACTCCCCACAACACTGACGGCTATTATTCCTCACTTTATAATGACTTCATTTCTATTAGCCTACAAGGTGTTCACCAGCAAGTGGACACTAATGCTGGTGGTTTTAAAATCCAAGACTTCATCATATCCATGAACCGAGAGTTATGTTCTGACGACCGTAAGATTAGGTTTCCTGTTGGCTTGGGACCTATGAATAGGTAAAGGTACAGTTTTTCATTGTCCTAATTAGATCTTGATGAGGATGGGAAGTCAATGTCGAAGATCATTCTCATTGCGATTTCTTGGGGTTTTACGGGACATTGTTTTATGTTGTCCATTGTGGCAATACTATATAAATGTTCACAAAGCACACATTCCTTGGTGAACTTAGTTTGTAATTAATGCCCCTGCTTGCAACAGTACTGGTACGTAACAAACACCGTTTGGGGATTGGGACAAATCACTCCTTTACGTTCGACCATACAGTAGCAGGTAGTTCAGGAGCAAGATCAACCCTTCGAAAAAACAACACAGTTATCGCAGTCAGTAAGGGTTTCACACTATAGTCCATACCTTGCAAAATGAATTATTTATGAATGTTTACCAGATAGCTCATATGCCCCGTACAATCTAGCTATAAGTGTCCCGCATGCACTACTGCTGTATGAGATGCCTAATAACTGATTTCCACAGGGGTCACACTGCATACCGGCAGATTACGTCAGAATACGAAGGGATAACTACCGGACGGCCGCTCGCTAAATGTTTCTCACCGCTAATGCGCCCCATTGCGTTATGAAACCTCGCATTTGAGAGCTTAATAGGCTCATATGTGGTACAACAACACGACAGTTGCTGGGAACATATTGACAAGGGCTGGTGTATTAAGAAAAAAAACAAGGATATCATACTAATCTATGGAGAAGCTGCTAGTAATTCCTTCGAAGCTAGAGGTTTCATAACACAAAGGGGCGCATTAGACAAGGGATCTGAGGAACATGTAGAGAGAGGCCGTCTGGTTGTTATATCTTGGCATTCTGACGTAACCTGCATTAGAGCCGGGCAAATTTGCTCTAGTTCCGATCGGTACCGTAAGATGCCGCATGGCCAGTATCGTCCCCCCACTAAGCGCACTCAAGGCCAGGTCTCTCCACTGAATGAGAATCATAAGTCTCGATATTGTCTGTACTGAGTGGGAACCTTCAGTCTCGATAATACCGGAACTCCCTTTTTTCGCGTTGTCGGCAGTATCTATTTAAAGGAAAAAGCAGACTCACTCAAGCCACTGCACGTGTGAAGTCAAAGCTCTCTGTAACTCTGGAATGTGAACCATTTCTCATTCCTAACATTTGACAAATTTAAAGCAGTATGAAGTGATCCTCTTTCGAGGAAGACCCTATTGTATTGAGTTCGTTATATTTTTACCATGACTTCTCTCACTAAAGATATGGTAAAATAGAAATTAGCAGATGAAAGTCTGAAGTTATTAGAAAAATCAGTTACTGATCGAATGAGCGCCTGCTGGACAAAATTTCACATAGGATTATTATTATCTCTACTTAGTATAAAACGAAGTCCCCGATTCTTGGATGTTACGGGTAAACTCGAGAACCACTAGATGGATTTTGATGCATTCTGTAAAGTATATCTCGAGGATGATTTCTGTAGAAAATAATTCATTTATCATCAAAGGAAGCCGAGCAGTATCGATTTCAATGGAAAAGTCGAAAAAAACCTGGCGTCCGAGCTCTTTGTAAGCTTACGCTGGGCAAACCGTTAACAATATCCAAATACTATGAGTATAAGAATTGTTCAGCATGAAAGTTCTACAAAAAAGTCCGCGAGAGCATATGTCTATCTTCAATACACCGCCCACTATGAGTGTTTTTACGTTTTAATTTCTTCCGAACATGTCCATACAACTTCTGAGGCGACAGTTTACGAGCTAGCTAGGGGCGAGTCTATCATCCCTGTTACTGCCTAGCTAGCGGGCGAACCTATTGCCCCAGATACAGCCAGCAGCAAACCGTCGAGTCGTGTTGAGTTAAGACTTCTGAGAAGGGTGGTTGTGTTTGGAGTTTCCCTGCAAGTGCAACTCGGGTTTTCTTCATTTCGCCTGTGAAACACAGTCAAGTTAAGGTTGGACGGAAGGGGGATTTGAGTCTCATTCACCTCGCCATTCCCTGGAAGTGCAATTCACATTTCGCCTGTGAACTTTTCGTTCAGCAAAATTCACAGTCAATTTAAGATTGGACGGAAGGGGGATTATATTATAATAAATTATACTGATTGGCGTATAATCTCTACTTGTATAAAACAAAGTCCCCGATTCTTGGATGTCATGGGAAATCTCGAGAACCACTGCATGGATTTTGATGCGGTTTTCACCATTCTGTAAAGGATACCTCGAAGAAGGTTTCTGTAGAAAAGATTTTACTTATGATCAAATGAAGCCAAGCAGTAACAATTTCAGAGAAAAAGTCCAAAAAAAAATCCTGGCGTCCGTGCGCTTTTTAAGCTTACGCTGGGCAAACCGTTAAAAATATAAGTATACAATGAGTGTAAGAATTGTTCAGCATGAAAAGTTCTAAAAATCGTACGGGAGAACACATCACTATATTCTATATATCGTCCACTATAAGTGATTTTAGATTGGACGGAATGGGGATTTGTGTTTCATGCACCTCGCCATTCTTAAATTACGTCTGACAAGAATTTGTTGCACATGCATCTCCATGATAATATAGTTAATAGTCCAGTCAGTGATTTTAACGCATCTTGCCGAGACGTAAAACGGATATAGATAGTAGTTCATTGACTTCGTAAAAAAGCGCTTATCACGTAATGCATTCACAACTGTTCCCGGGCGAAGCTGGGCCGGGTTTCTAGTACAGTATAAACAAAATAAAGTGCAATTAATTTTCATTTCGTAATCATCAACTCTAGACCAATATAAACAGATTACGTTCTTGGCCATATTCACATTGTGAAGTAGGATGGTCGATTACATTAGGGAAGAGTTTTCACAAAGTGAGGGTGTATTATTATTATTATTATTATTATTATTATTATTTATTTCCTCACGTGTGCACCATCAGTTGAATGCTTTTTTATATCATATAAATAGCTTGTGTTGTCACTGTGGCAGTTTTACCCAACCCCTGCAATTATAAATAGGCTAAACGAAGAAATGGAAATGAAAATTCATTTAGGAATTCAGAAATACTCTACATAATTTTTCATCACATCGTTTACAACCAATTTCGACCTTCAAATCGTTTTTGTTCAACCTTATTATTATCATCATTCTTATAGCTTGCCACGGTGGGTGAGTGGATAGCGTGTCGGTCTACTAACCCCAAGATTGCAGGTTCGCCCCTGACCGTGGTAAGTGATTTTTGAAAGGCGGCAAAAATACGATACGCATGTCATACGATGTTGGCATGTCAAAGAACCTATTTGAATTCAGTAGGCCGAGTTCATAATGGCAAAATTAATCTCGGGAGTTTCCGCCAGCACAAAGTTCCTCATTTCTCTACTAGAAAGCGCTATTGTGTTCAATGAGATTAGATATCTAACATCTAACCTCCTTGACTTTCATAGTCAAGGAACTACGAAATTCGACATGCAAGCTACCCTCTGGGTGTCAAATAGCAAAGCTTGCACCAGGCACCCGAGGCCATACGATATTATTATATTATTATCATTCTTATCTTTATTATTATTAATATTTTTATCATTCATATCATTATTATTATTATTATTATTATTCAACCAAGGAGCGTGATTGAACCTATATCACAGATGAATTTCAATCAGCTTTCTTCTCTTCCCATAATCTCTTCATTATATCACTAAGTTTTTTCTTCCTTTCTGCAGTCCATGCAGTGGTGGCTCTCATCCGGGGGTTTGCAGCAAAATGGTGTTTGTTCACCAGCAATCTGAATCTTAGCCTGACCCATAAATTATTATTATTATTATTGTTACTAATATTAATAACGATAATAGGGTTGTTGTTGTTGTTGTTATATAGGAAATCAAATTCGGCTTTGTATCCACAGTGTGAATCCCGTATAGATATATTTTGAAATGATTAACGACCTATATAATGATACTTGTCACTCGTAGTTGAGAGTTGTTCATGTTTCCATTTAGTACTTTTTGTATTCCTACCAACCTATCTCATTTTGTAAGAATAAGGTAAAAACACCTTGATAACCTGTGCTATTGTAATGGCTATATTAGTGCGTGTATTTATATTTCCGATGAGGACTGGGAAGGAGGTGGCCGTGGCCTTATGTTAAGATAAACCCCTGCATTTGCCGGAGTAGAAGTGGAAAACCATAGAAAACTACTTCCAGAATGGCTGAGGTAGGAATCAAATCCAGCTCCTGTCAGTTTTGCCTCACAAGGCTGAGTGTACCTCGTTCCAGTACTAAGAGCGGAAATTAAATTTCTTGGCAGAGCGGTGAATCAAATCCAGGCCTCTGTGGCGATAGCCAAGAATGTTAGCCACTACACCAAGAGGTGGACAGTATAAGACTGGTCTTGACTGTACATGATAAATCAATAATTACCTAATAATAATAATAAATATTCGATTTAGCAAAGTTGCACAGCCGACCTCTCCCTGTGACGTCATCCACGGTCTCAGGGCGTGGCGGACATCTTGCCCACTATCCCCTGGCCCATTTATGACTCTCCCTCTATACAACCAGCATGCGGTTGGACTCACGCGGCCGCCATCTTGCGCATTAGTCCCTGCACCAGCTTCGGCCTTTTATCCCTACTTCAGACCAGAATTAAATTTCTGGCCAGAACCGAGAATCGAACCCGGACCTTAACGGTGACAGCCAAGAATGCTAGCCACTACGCGATCAATAACACACATTCTAACTAAACACGATACGAATAGGCCTACTGGGAGGCACATACACACGTTTCAACCATGAACCCCTTTTCGCACGTTACCTGCTAGTTAAACATCTCAATGATGACAACAAGCGATCACAACCTGAGTGATCTATCGGCTATGCTACGTATTAACAGAGCTGAGGGATGTCATGTTTGTACAGTACTGTTAGCATTGCTTGTGGCTAAAGAGGTTCGATATGAGTTGCATCTAATTGGTTTCTCTGACCACACGCTCCAGGGTTGCAAGCTTGAAGGACTGTTTATAGAGACATGGACACTATTGAAATACACAGGACGAGGGACTATTTACTTTTTTGTGATATCCAGCCAGCACTGACTGTGTGTGTTCGTTCTGCCTCAGTAAGCAAGCCTCTTTCATCCTTCCCTCCCCTGTTTCACAATTCTGCCGCCATTGCCTGTGTGTTGTTTGTGTAGGAATTCGCTCATTATGATCCCTTCATGCGATATTCAATTACACTGTACGAGAATGCTCTCATGGTTTCAAACCGATAATGATTTCACATGTGGAGTGAGGTTCCAGCGAACAGCAAAATACTCTTTACCGTATGTTGTCTACTAACACCGCGGGAAAAATGCGACAGGTCACATACATGCGCCTACAATTTTTTTTTTTTTGGTCATGACTCATGTAAATGAGACGAAGAACGCCACTGTAAGCCCAGCTACAAAGAAAATTCAGACTAATTACCTCTAAAACATTACGTGAAATTATAGATTTTTTTATCATTCTGCTGGAAGTCGGTTAGGAGCTTCAAATCCACCATTACCCCGGAGGCCCGGTTTTGATTCCTGGCTCTCACAAATATTTAATTCTTGTTTGGAGGGATAGAACGGGGTACACTCAGCCTTGTGAGCCACATCTGAGAAGAGGTGGGTTTGATTTCCACCTCAGCCATCCTGGAAGTGGTTTACCGTGGTTTCATCCTTTAACTCCAGGAAAATACCAGGATGGCTCGCTACTTAGGGCCACGGTCGCCATCTTCGTAATCCTTGCCTGAATTACAAATACACACACTAATACAGCCATCACAATAATACAGGTTATCATACTGCAATTTGACGCACAAACCCAAGTAGGCCTACACGGGACTAAATGACCGCGCTGATTAAGCCCCTCAAACGAAACAACAAAACCAACAACAATTATAGAGCCACTAGATCGATTTATATGCCGTTTAGTACAGAGTTTCTCAATGTCCTGGGCACCACCGACCCCAACCCACGAAAAAAACATCTATTCCTATTCTAAAATTATACATAGCACTCATTTAAGCAAGTAGTTCCGTGAAGAAATAGGTAACATATTTTCATATATCCCACTTATATTAATTGCCTCTATGAAAATGAAAATCCACAGCCTGCTTCCAGTCTCCGACCGGGTCAGGAATGGAATGAATGAAGCCCCTATCTAGCGGCGAGGATATGAACTGTGCCGGCTGCCGAGGCCTGACGCACTCCTCTGAGGCAATGATTAAATGAATGACAGATGAAATGAAATGATAGTGGAGAGTGTTGCTGGAATGAAATTTTGACAGGGAAAACCGGAGTACCCGGAGAAAAACCTGTCTGCCTCCGTTCTGTCCAGCACAGATCTCACATGGAGTGACCGGGATTTGAACCACGGACTCAGCGGTGAGAGGCCGGCATGCTGCCGCCTAAGCCACGGAGGCTTAATTGCCTCTATCAACATACAAATTTTCAGTTTGATTGCTGTAATATATTCGTAGATATTAAGAACCTTCTATATATTTCGGATGTTCACCATGTTGGATATTATATATAGGCCTTAGAGTTGCGTACTATTACGTGAAGATTATTGTGTATGTGTTTTATTCAAGCTTCAATCGCATGATTAGGACACAAGAAATTAAAACGAGATTTTGAAATTTCGCTCAGTTGCCATCTTGTGGTTATGAAAATAATTTAATGAATTAGACGGCAGTGGATTAAAATTTATAGAAGCATAAACCGTACCAAGTTTCACTGCGCTCGGATGGTTAAATCGCGAGAAACGTCCACTTGAATATTTAAATTTCGCGTCGCCACCATGTTCGATTTGTGCTCACCAGGTTATTGAACTTATGTTCATAGCCTCTAATAAAAAATTCAGTTTGATTGCTGTCATATATTAATAGATATTGAGAAAAATCTAAGTATTTCGGATGGTCGCCGTGTTGTACTTTAATGTATGTTAGCCATAGAGTTTTGCACTATTAGGTGAGGATTGTTGTGTACGTTCATTAATCAAACGTTGATTTTGATCGCTTGATTAGAACACGAGAAATATAAACTTAATTTTAACTTTAATAATTCGCACAGCCGCCATCTTGAGGTTATGTAAACAATTGAACTAAATTAGATGTCAGTGCATTGCAATGTGTATTGTCATTTGCTGTACCATGTTTCACTGCGTTCGGATGGTTAGATCGCGAGAAAAGTCTTATTTAAATATTTCAAATTCGCATGTACGCCATGTTCGTTTTGTAGTTTACAGGTTTATGAAAGTCAAATAGGTTAACTTCTAGTTATGACCTTTATCAAAGTACAAAATTTCAGGGGGATATGAGTAATAGGTTTGGAGATATAGAATACCGGTGAAATATTTCGCACAGCCGCCATATTGGATTGCTAAGACGTAATGTCATTTGAAGGGCACGGTGCGGGTCGGCCAAAATTGTTCTATGACCTTACCGAGTTTCACTGAAATCGCTCTAGCCGTTTAGAAATTATTAGGGACACACACACACACACACACACACACACGAACAAAAGGTGATATCATAAGCCTTTTTTTTCATAAATGAAAATTGGCTAAAACATCAAGATACAGTACATTGCAGATTGCGAGAATCAAATATAACTATATTTTATCAAATTAAAAATTGCATAAGTTTACATGTATTAATGGTCTTAATTGGTAGTTCTCGTAGGCCTAAGCCTAGATTAGAATTAAGAAAAAAGAATTCATAAAAATATGCAAATATTCAAACTACATATAAGACGTATAAAAAAATACATTTTAATTATGGTAGGCCAACCTTAACAAAACGTTAAGTCAGCGATGATGAAGGACGTTCAACATGTAAGTTATCAATGTGAGGGATGAAACTGTTTCTTTGATTTAATTCTATCTAAGGTTTTGGAGAGTTTCGTCGAAATTTTGAATCTGAGGGCTACTCCATTTTTCTTAAGACGATTTCATCTTACAAGTTGCAAAGCTTTGAAAATGTCTGGTCACACAAATAAGTAGTGCTTTGTTTGCTAAATCTTCGTACTTGGTTTGTTAATCATAAGCAAAGTGTGTCTTTTATTTAGGGCCATTATTTTAAAAAAATTGAATTATTTTTAGGCTAGTCACGGACTCCTTGTTAACGGCTCACGGACCCCCCACTCTTTGAGAAACTCTGGTTTAATATACTTAGACTCTGTAACCCTTACATTAGTTTTAGGCTCATCAATCATCACGCTTCATGATCTGGGGATAGGTCGTAACACATGTCAGTTATTTGGGTGGCATGCGTCGTTCGTCAGACTGCCATCATCAGATCATGTTCATTTAGGCGTTTTAGGCTCGGTAGATATGTATATAACACTTATGCACAACAATATATAGGCCTACTGTCATTAAATTATACGGTGTGATGTTTCTACTTGAAATCCGTTAGGTTTGTGCTGCTGTAAATGCTGCGGTTGTGTTGTTAGTAGTAATTACGTGTTTAAGACATTCAGACACTTTGATACTGTCATCTGATATTGAAGTGGGCCTTTATTCTTATTACAGGAAAAACCCTCGTAACACAGCTATGCTCCTGTCTATTAGATAAGTTCTTTATAAATACTGTTGGATATGTTGTTAAGACATTCAAACGCCAGGGCACAGTTAGCAGAATATTGAACGTATGGAATGTGAAACACTTAGCCTATCTGGTTGCTGGAAAAAAACTGTTGCCCGCATACGCTGTTTAGCACGGTGCACTTATATTTGAGAGAAGTACCGGTAAGAAAAAGTATATAATTAATTCATCTAATTGTTTCAGCTTAATAGATGTGATTGGAAAAGTGATATCTCCCGCCTGTTTAATTGGGCACATTATCGTGTTTACAGACTGAAAAGAAATTAATTTACTAAAGTATGATACTCTTTAGGTACCATGGCCGCTTCCTTGCCGATCCTTGCCCAGTTTCATTCATCAAAATGGCTGTCGTAACATTCGCTAAGAATAATTAACAACAACTCACACTGTTTGATTATGGCATTTGCGACGTCCCGGTGATGATGCTTGTAGCCCACTTACACCAATGATATGCTCAGAAGACTAAATATTGGTCACACCCCTGGAGATATCGTTCTTATACCGAGTAACACCAACTTGTTCGGCAAAGAGTCCACGTTTCTGCATATCTAGTTGATGCCACTCACTGTTGATTAGATCCTGTACGGGGATTAAGATCGGGTGACTTAGTGGGCCAGTCAAGGTGCGACTGTCATTTCGTCAAACCAGTCACGTAAACGTGCAACCTTGTGAATACGGCTGTTGTCATCTTGGATAAGAGTGTCTACAGCGTTGCATAATAGGTAACACCTGGTCCCGCAGAGTATTGAAATAAGCATCACGGTGACCAGAATGAGTGGGCACTAGTCACGGTACGAAGAGCACCCCTCAAAGATCAGCGATCTTAGAAGTAAATTTGAATTATGGGAAGGAATCTGAATTACATATTAGCAAGCTAGTAGATGTACGTGACTCTTATCATTTCATTCAGGAAACAACGTACTGGTATGAGAAAGCAGGTACGAAATCCATTCGAATATAATGTAAAATATTTAAAGTTATGTGCAGTACTTCATTCTAAGAAAGTAGAAAGAATTATTATTTGAACCAATATCTTAAAGCGTCATTGTCAAATTTTTCTCACTTATGATAATGACTATAGTAATTATTGTGTCTGAACACAAATACGAACAATTACTGTAACTCGGAAGCTTCTGTGATTACTGATTATTTGTATAACTGGTCAATGCATGGACAATTACTAGGCATGCATCTGTATCATGTAATAATTACGTTGCTTGTAATCATGTAGCTAATCATGTATTACAAAATGTTCAAATGTTCAAAGAATTTGAATGAGAATATTCTCACTAAATAAGTTTATAATCGTCCATCGCCTGAATTGTCACATTTCTATTATTCACTTCCTAGCTATTCATTCTTCCTTCAGTCCACCCGAGCTTTTGTTGAGCCGGGCATGGAGGCGGGCGGGGGAGTGTAATAGTTCTATCGTGAAGAAAATTACGACAAAGCAAAATGTAGATAAAGAGTCACGTTTTTTCAAAACTGTCCAATTATCAATTCACTTTACCATATCCATTACACTTACGACATAAAAGGTCTAGAGAGGTTTATGGAGGTACATCATACTTTAAAGAGTGAATAACTTGACGACATGCGACTCGGTTCAAATGAATAAATAACTACGCTTTGCACTGGTGTTCGTAGGAGAGTCATGCCTAGCTGGCTTATAATGCGCCAGGTGAATTCGTTCATTTCTACCACCAAACTTGCTGAGCGGTACTGAATTCCGGATGTTGTAACTTTTGCGTCCTGGGAAGAAGTGGTTCGATTCCCACCGCAGGTATCCTAGAAGTGATTTTTCGTGGTTTTCCATCTTCTACTCCCGGCAAATGCTGAAGTGGCACTCGATCCTAAGCTCAATTACAAACACACCGTTACAGCCATCACAATGCCACAGGTTATCTGACAGATTACACACACCCAAATACACAGGGCTGCATGACCACGATTTCAGAAAACCCCAACATAATCGACAATATAAATACCGTCAACCTATTATTGTCAATCGAAAACTTGTTCATTTTACAATATATCTTATGAAGCATATATTACTTAAGATAGTTATTAATGTTTTAAGGGGCGGAACATCGAAGTCATCTGCGCCTATACCTATATGACTCTATTAAGAACGTTTTACCATATTACTGCTGTACCCTAGAGGTCCAGAGGGTACACCATCACTCAGAAGAAGCAAATTAAAATTGAAGTCATTTACGAGAGAGCAACTTACACATTTTTACTTGCATTCCAATCGATGATAACATTATTTGGAACCCACTACGTTGGTCTAAAATATGTAGGTGATTGTATTGACCAAATGCAGAATTATTCATAGTTCCCTGATGCAGATTAATATAATATTCCGCTCTCCCGAATTTTTTAAATGTCATTCATTTCATAAAATTAATTGTAAAAAGAAATATCAAATAGAAAATAACATTTATTCTTAGAGATTATGGTAATTCAAGCCATTTTCAGTGTTGCCTTAGAAATCGAAATGTTATGTTGTCCAGTCGGTGAACACGACTGTACTCAATTGTGATGGGTTATTCCCTAATCTTGAAAAAAATATTCCATCATCAACTTCTAAAGGCAATGCCATGTCTCCGCAACCATTGCTCTCTGTCTTCAGCACTCGTTTCATCTCACAGTAGGAACCATATTGAAGAGATACTGTCGACTAAAGTATTATGTGTACTCGAGTTTGAAGGTTGTTTGTGAAGTAACCAATAGACCTACATAAAATCCAATAACATCATCATTTTCGTCGTTCTATTGTACGTTAGCTCATGTAGGTTTGGAATTTTTAATTTATATTTTAATATTTTTTGTTGCAGTTGGAGCACAAAAAGTGCACGTTTTTAAGCGTGTTTCAACCATGTGTCACATTTAAGAATTATTCTCTCAAAAACCCGTCATCGGATCGAATCCAAATTTTAACATAATATACATTGGAATGTTGTATAACTGGTTTATTAATTGCAAAATTTTGCGTGTCCAAGAAGAAAAGTTGTTATCATTTTTGTAAGGTAACTTTTTCTCGGCTCGGGGTGGTTGGAAAATGTAGTTCTTGGTCGCGATGTAGTCCTTATAAATCAAAACGTTATGCTGTATGACTGTGAAATACGTAAATTAACTCACTTACTTTATATAGGTTTGTATTTGTAGGCGGAAATAACACATCGTTCACCAGCTAGCCGCTCCGGGAAAATCTGTACAGCGTTGCCGAAATGGAGCCATCACGCATCATGGCGTGCCTCGCTCGGAAGTGATGGGCTCCATTTCGGCAACGCTGTACAGCTTTTCCCGGAGCGTCTAGCTGGTGAACGATGTGTTATTTCCGCCTACAAATAAAAAAACCGATATAAAATAAGTGAGTTAATTTACGTATTTCACAGTCATACAGCATAATGTTTTGATTTATAAGGATTACATCGCGACCAAGAACTACATTTTCCAACCACCCCGAGCCGAGAAAAAGTTACATTAAAAAAATGATAACAACTTTTTTTTCTTGGATACGCAAAATTTTGAAATTAATAAACCAGTTATACAACATTCCAATGTATAGTGAGTTAAAATTTGGATTCGATCTGATGACGGGTTTTTGAGATAATAATTCTTAAATGTGACGCATGGTTGAAACACGCTTAAAAACGTGCACTTTTTGTGTTCCAACTGTGACAAAAAATATTAAAATATAAATTAAAAATTCCAAACCTACATGAGCTAACATACAATAGAACGACAAAAATGATAATGTTATTGGATTTTATGTGGGTCTATTGGTTACTTAACAAACAACCTTCAAACTCGAGTACACATAATACTTTGGTCGACAGTAGTGTGATGTCTTGCAGGAAACATTTTCTCGGTCAACCTCGGCCTTTCTTCCCTGTGATCTTTCCTTCTAGGAGATTGGTTAGGAAAGTGGCTTCGGGTGCGTAGTTGGTAGCATGCTGAACTGCTGTGCCCAAGAAAGCGGGTTCAAACCCGGCCGAAGTCGTCGGATTTTTTTAAGCGTTAAAAATCCTTCAGCATGCCTTCCTTCGGAAGGGAAGTAAAGCCGGCGGCCCCATGTCATAGATTTATGGCATGTAAAAGATCCTTCCACAGACTAAACTTGTGTGAATCTAAATTGTTAGTTTAGATTTCATCGGAACGCTCTATCAAAGTTCCAACGTTCACCACCAGGTATCATTGATATCTGGTGGCGAAATTGAAATTGGTTACTTAACAAATTGAAATTGAACGGAACTTGTAGCTCATCCTAAAGGTGTCCGCTGGAAGCAGCTACTGACTCAGGCGAGCCGAATATGTCCTCGGACACTCCCGGCACTAAAAGCCATACGATAGATAGATAAATAAATAAATAAATAAATAAATAAATAATAATAATAAATAAGTTAGGAAAGCGTTCTGTCGCAAGATATGGCCTGCGAATTTAGCTTTTATTTTAAGGATAGTTGGTCTCAGTTCTCTTTTCTCTTGAATTTCTTGCAAGATGCTGATGTTAGTCCTCTTTTCAATCCATTTAACCCGTAATAATATCCGCCAGACCCACATCTTAAACGCTTCAAGTCGCTTCCAGTCCTGACCTCTGATCGTCCAAGATTCACATCCATACAGAAGCACACTCCACACAAAGGACACGACAGATTTCTTTTTAATTGCAATATCCAAATTTGCATTAATCAAAAGATTTTTCTTATTATTGAAAGCCTGCTTTGCGAGCGCTATCCGCCTTCTAATCTCTTTACTACACCTGTTGTAATTTGTGATTAGACTTCCTAAATAAGAGAAACTGGTGACGTGTTACACTAACTTGTCCGTAAGCTTAATGTTTGTGTGAATGCTCTCAGGATGTTTACTCACAACTAAAACCTTGGTCTTCTTAGCATTAATGTTCAAACGTAACTTTGACAAACAAAAATATTTACATGAGAATAATAAATACACTTGGATTACCAGTTTCAATCATCAAGCGATCATCATCAGATCCGTTACGCTTAAGCTATTTAATCTATGTCTTAAAGTAAGGGTGAAAGTATTTACAATATATACACTTATTTAGTTGCAGTATCAGTTAAAATAATGCAACTGGTCAATATTTGTTAGTTATAGTTTGTGTGATGTTTTGTTAAAGATACTGGAAGTGGTGATTGACCTCCGAATTTACTTGCTAAATGTGAATATGTGATTGTTGTTAAATGGTCAGCTGAGATTGTATTGTACAGGCTACTCATCTGGTTGAGTCGTACGTGGTCCGTTTGAGAGCAGTTAACTTCGTCACTGTCTGCTTTACTTTTTGTGTTGCATCTAGTTGGAACGTTACTGTGTCAATCAGCGCCGTGATTTTGGTCGTTGATAACCAAATGGAAACCAAGCTCGCAGCTTTATGCTGTAATGTAATTTGAAATGTATAAGAAGTCTGTTGTTTTCACTTATAACACTGCAGATTTTTGGGCAAGTTGCCAGAGTTAGTCACATAATTATAAGGACAACCGGCCGCGGTGGCCGAGAGCGCTAACGCGCTACCTCATGCCTCGCTGGTATCAGGAGAGCATGGGTTCAAATCACACCTCAGCCATCCAGAAAATGGTTTTCGTGGTTTCCCATTTTTACCACCAGGCAAATGCCGGGACGGTTCCTTTCAATAGGTCCTCGGCCGATTTCCTTCCAAAATCCCTTCCCTGACCCGTTCTGAAAGAAAAAGTACATGGCCATTGGCTGCATTAATACAATTATTATTATAATTATAAGGACATTCATTGAGAACGGCTAGTAATGTTTTGTAACAAATTCATGTCAGCGTGAGAAATCAAATGCAAGAAGTGCTAAAAGTCTTACAGTTCCTAGTAGTAGGGATTATTTCGAAAAATTATTCCAGATTCCATAGGTAAGATTGGAAGCCACCACGACTAGAGGAAGGCATCAGTCATCAGCTCCGTAAGCTAAACAACAGTATACAAAATATTCTCGTCAGAGTGTATGTCACAGATTCAGGTCACTGTCGTATTAGTGTTAGAAAGTTGAATACTAAGTAAAGGCTAATATCTGAGCCCATGAGTTATAATATCAGAATTTAGCTTAATTTTACCCGAGATTCTCATATTTTATTTAAATAGGGAATTCGCCATTTTGTGGTTGGATGATACTGATCATTCCTGTCATGTTCATTCTCAAGTGTGCTAAACGCCCCACAACCTAGAATTTTATGTTGATTAATAGGTTACAAATGGTTACCCAACAGTGGGTTAATAAATTAGAAATGGCTGCCCAAGGTGCGGCAAAAAGGACGGTGATTATAAATACGAGACAGTTGATTAAAAATAATATATGTAAATCTACAGTAATTACGATAATTTGCCATCCGTATATCTATACTAATATAATATAATCAAGCTGAAGAGTTTGTGTGTTTGTGTGTTTATGTGTTTAAACGCGCTAATCCCTGAAACTGCCAGTCCGATTCGAAAAATTCTTTTTTTATATGATAGCCTGATTCAAGAGGAATAGTTTAGGCTATGTAGCATTAGACTACACCTCTCAGGTGACCTTCAAGATTGATTTTTGTTCAGCAAGTCGGTAGAACAAGTGCTCCCGAACAGCTCTATCCGCATGCGCTGGCGTTATGGTTAGTGATACGTACACCGTTTCACTTATCTGAACCAAAATGTGCATACTTACCCTTTGGAACCCTGATGGTAACACTGTCTAAGTGAAATTTATGACAGACCAGTCCATTCCCTGCATTTTGGCCCTTTGGTTCAAATCCACACCTTTTCTCCGATCTGAACCAAAATTTGTATGCTTACCCTTTGGAACCCTGCGAGTAACACTGCCTACATGAAATTTATGACAGACCAGTCCATTCCCTGAATTTAGGCCCTTTGGCACAAATCTACACCCTTTCACCAATCTGAACCAAAAGTTGTATACTTACCCTTTGGAATCCTATGAGTAACACTGTTTACATGAAATTTCGGACATACCACTCCATTCCTTGCATTTAGGCCCTTTGACACAAATCTACACCGTTTTACCGTTCAGAACCAAAATTTGTATACTTACCCCTTGGAACCCTGCGTGTAACACAGTCTGCATGAAATTTTGGACAGAACACTCCATTCCCTGCATTTAGGCCCTTTGACACAAATCTACACCGTTTCACCGATCTGAACCAAAATTTGTATACTTACCCTTTGGAACCCTGCGAGTAACACTGCCTACATGAAATTTATGACAGACCAGTCCATTCCCTGCATTTAGGCCCTTTGGCACAAATCTACACCCTTTCACCAATCTGAACCAAAAGTTGTATACTTACCCTTTGGAATCCTACGAGTAACACTGTTTACATGAAATTTTGGACAGACCACTCCATTCCCTGCATTTCGGCCCTTTGGCACACATCTATACCGTTTCACCGATCGGAACGGCAATTTGTATACTTACCCTTTGGAACCCTGCGAGTAACACTGTCTGCATGAAATTTTGGACAGACCCCTCCATTCCCTGCATTTAGGCCCTTTGGCACACATCTATACCGTTTCACCGATCTTAACGCCAATTTGTATACTTACCCTTTGGAACCCTGCGAGTAACACTGAAATTTTGGACAGACCCCTCCATTCTCTGCATTTAGGCCCTTCATCACAAATCTACACCGTTTCTCTTAATTGCACCAAATTTTACATACCCTTTGAAACCCTGCTAGTAACACTGTCCACTTGATATTTTGGACAACGCTCCCCATTCCCTACATTTAGAATAACAGACAAAATGAACTTGAAAACCACGTATTAAAGCCCTAGAACCATTCATGTCCGTAGTAGTGTAACTCTAAGAGTATTTTAATACAGTAAGTCTATTGTTGACGGGCAGTTCGGGCTGCATCACGTGACCCCTACCAGTGTTCTGATGCAGAATTGCGAAAATAGTTGCATCTTGCGCTGTTTATAAATTGCAGTCACGGGGAGGTAATTAGTGCAAAAAGATTTCTTAGGCCCCTATAAACAGTTATCATCATGAAAATATTATACCTCTGTTTAAGTGCAATGGTGTTGGTGCAGTACATTGAGGTTATCCGCTGCAATAATCGTTGGTGCTTTCAAATTTACCTTTATTTATTCTGAATCTTATCTTTAAGCGCTTTGTGGCGATAAATGATACTATTGCTACCTCAGTAGCACGGGACAGCCGAAGTTTGCCAAAGAGTTCTGATTATTTTCCTACGGCGCTATGTGACAAAAGACGACACTATTGGTCTCTACATTTCTAACAGCCAATGATATATAGGCCCTAGGCAGTGTCTTTTGTTTCACTTACTGTTCTTTATATTTTGTTGTTGTTGTAAATTTGTTTGTAAATTACATGTGTCAGTGCTGTAGTTAGTAAATAGCTGTTTCCCTATTCATAATTATCATTACGGGAAATTGGCCTGAATATAACGTCCATTATACTGTACTACTTATCACCCCCACTACAACCCCCACCACCACCACCACCACCACCACCACCACCACCACCACCACAAAAATATATATTTTTAAAATATTGTTTTCTGTTAGTTAAGTATCATGTGCCAGTTCTGTAGTAGTATTCATTATCATCCATAAAACAAATAAATCCACCGGGCGAAGCCGGGCACTACTGCTAGTAACAAATAAAATGAATTATCGAACTTCATTGTGAAATTATTTAAATATGTGCAGCCTTAACGCCAATAAATAAATTACTGTATATAGATTAATAATTTTTAAAAGTATTCCTCTTTTATGTGAAGATGTTGCTGATTGTTTTGGTGGATGTGCGACATCGTGGTCATGTAGCCCCATGTACTAGCGTCTGTGGAATTTGTCCAATGACCTGTGATGCTGTATGAATCCAAATTACGCCATGTGATGCGAGAGTATTACATTTCAAGTGGCCGGAAGGTTTATATAGAATTTTACGACTGTTTCATTAATAGCTGGCTTTTCATGAAGTGACTAGGGTTTTCATTAAACGACTGGTTTCATCAAAAATCTATATATACATTATTATAAATGTACTAGTCTCCAAAAGGAAAATACAAATGTTTTTACTTCTGTCTCCCCATCTCCTTCCTAGGAGTACGGTCCCTGGAATTAGGCTGACCGGTAGCCATGGAGCACGCATCACAGGAAGTTTCTTCCTCGTTCCGTGCAATTCAATTGTTATCAAAACTCCCTAGTGTGTTCCAACAGTTCTGGATATACGGGCAAGGACAGATAGGCCGCTCCCATGGGTGCAGTTATGCAACAGAAAGATCTGGCTTACTTTTCACAATTTGCAAAAAGTAGTTCTGTGAAGAGCTTAAGAACCTAACGTTCTTAAAATTTAAGATTCATACTAATGATTCATCTATTCAGACCTATTTAATAAAAGAACAGAATTAAGTTGGTAGCACAGGTATCATAAGATTTCCTCAACATTTTTGAAATATTGTGGCCTATTACAGCAATACAGTATGTGTGAAATTGTTTCCTGGCATGGATTCTGAGCTACTGAGAGTCTACAGTTCAAATGCACAGGAAGACTTATGTCGTAGTTGGTAGGACTGCTTCCTCTGAAATGTGGACAATTATACAGGCCTAATTCTTATGGTATACACTGTATATACAAAATTTGGTAGAAATCCACTAGATGATATGGAAGTTACATGCAGCTCAACATGGAACCTATAAAATTACGTAGAATTATTTGGTAACATTGAAAATGTATGTGCAATATTTGGACTTAATAGTGTTTAGAATTTCAATGTGCTTAAATGAACATATTCAACGATATTGAGTCCAGAGCTCAAATATTCTCATAAAGTCACTAGGCTGTTGGTAGCCCTGATACTCTGTAAATAGGCATGGTTCTGACTCTGAAGGCATGCATTGTACGTGTTAAATTTGGTACAGGTACTGTAGATAAACTAGTATGTTAGTTACATGCAGTTAAACATTGAGCCTATACACGTACAATGAATTATGTTGGTAGCACTAAATTTCAATATTTACTGTAAATAGGCTATGTCGGAAACACCTCGGACTTACAGAGAGCCAAATTTGAAGTTGGTTCCATAACCATGTTCTGAGATACTGAGTCTGGGGTTTAAAAGTCCTGTAACCATTCATACACTGTTGGTAGCACGGGTAAATCTGAAAAGTACCGTTATGCAGTTATAAGGCATACAACATTTGGTGAAAATTCACTTGTTAGTCTGGAAGTTACATGCATTTAAACATTGACCCTGCCAGCGCGCCTAGAATTGTGTTGGCAACCCTGTCATCTATGGGTTGTTTGTAATGAAGTTTTTATGGTTTATACATATGCAAAGTTTAAAACTGTTTGCCCGCATACTTTCCGATACATTGAGACTAGGTTTCAAAATTATTGGGTGCATTGCCCTGATGATTCTGAAAATGTACGGAGTTACAATCCTTAATATACACATTGCTCATACGAAATTTGGTTCAAATATATTTGTTGTTCAGGAAGTCACATGCAGTTAAGCAATGAACATATCAGCATGCTTAGAATCATGTTGGCAGCACTGTCATGTATGCGTTGCTCAAAATAATCTGCAATATTATGTTCTATACGTGTGTCAAGTTTAGAACTGCAAACTTTCTGAGATATACAACCCATTCAGTTCAAATTTATTTTTTGTTTTATTTCAGCAGATAGTAGCAATGACTTCATTTTCAATTATGGCCTTGAAATGTCCTGGCATTGATTTTTAGTCATACAAGGTATGGTGTTGATTCCTGTAACCATTTAGTTTTATAAAATATGAAAAGTAGGCTAAAAGTAATGAAAACGCTGACTTATGAGATCAATCAGGTATCATGTGTGTGTCTTACCAATTTCCAAACGAAATTTGGTATGGGTGAAGAGCTATACCAAGGCATCACAGCACAATATTTTAGAATGGCGTCGTTGCTGTCAATTGCTAAAGCAAACGCATTTGAAATTTGAGTCCAATGTTGGATACCTCAGAAAATATGGATTAACGGTACCAAAAATTGGCACATTTAGTTAATATTTCACATTCACTTTAAACAACCTGTTAAATGACAGTGTTGCTAACATGAATCTACACGTACTGATAACAACACCCTAAAGTAATTGGTTTCACATCTCTTTTAACTACTGCGGCTTTTAGAGACACCGGAGTGCCAGAATTTTGCCCCCAATGGGATCTTTAGCGTGCCAGTAAATCTACTGACACGGCTCTCTCACATTTGTGTGTCCTCAAATGCAAAATGACTGCACCAATATCCGACCCTGCCATCTTGGGCACAGAAGGCGATAGCGTCACTTCTGCACCATGCAGTCAGTCACACGTACTGATAAGTTCAATAATTAACTACACGTAACTACCATACTCTAATTAAGACAGATATAACAGCGCATATTTTCAGAGTCACGAGGGCTGCCAACTGATAATATATTTTCTCTAAAATTTTGAACCCTAGTCTCTATATATCCGAAAGTTTGCACGTAAACAATTTCAATCATTGCACACATATTGACCATTATGTGTGTGCATCGACTTGGTAAGGACAAAAATATGCGATTGGAGCTTCTCTCCGTAATCATGAAGAGTGGTGATGTGCCAATGTTTGATGTATTGAAACACTGATCCGGCTTCTAAAAATTCCTTTATAGTCAACAGATTTCACCAAAATAATGTTTGAGTTTAATAGGGTTATTCCATACTAATGGAATACTCGTCGCGTCACATCAAAGGAGCTTTGTTTATTAAATTGATTGTACTAATCAACAAAGCTCATGAATGATGGAAATCCTCTTAAAAACCGTCGTGTTTCTCAAAGGACTCGGAGCATTGGATAGTCAGCTAGCACAATGCTGGTTTGCTAGCAATGGCATGGATGAGTATGGATACCACTTATTTTTCTCGTTTCGAAGGCGCCGAGGATGAGGCGCAATGTGAGTGGATTTTATGGCCGGATGTGTCAGTATTCATATACAACTAAATCCAATTAGTTTGGCTCAGGCAGTATCATCTGGTGAGGTTTAGTAACACTTTTCGATCAATATGATTAATTAATGTCAGGGAAATAGTTGGATAACTGGGTGCCACCACCACTCAATCACCCACATTTTCAATTACTCAAGTATTCTTACTACAACCAAGTTGCAAGCCTGTGCAATAAAGATAGACTGGTGACAGTTACTTTCCAATACTCTGCTACTCTTCTCCTTATTTTTGGCATCTTCCTCCTCAAGTTGTTACCAAGTGACCACAGATACTCGAACTAATTCTGATATTGTTCCACTTATTTTAACCGGCCCCTCTACTTCATCTCATCTGTTGACCTTCCTTGGCTAAATATTGTTCTCTTTTCATTCCGACGGTATTAGATTTCCAGGACTTGGGTGTATTTTATTTTCCCACTTTAATTGACCACTCTTGACAGTAACCATATACTCTCATTCTTCGAGGGTCAGACCACGGATGTATTATGTATAGTCGTTTTACTCCGGTCGGTATTGATTCACATGTTCCTTTGAAACTTCCGACTGTCATAAGCGACAATTTTAAGAGCATTATATCTAGTGGACTAGGCTCAATAACAAATGCTCACATTACTAGACATACCACACTAACACAAGATAACTGCCAAATCATTCTCACACACACTCACACCTAAGTACACAGGTATGTTGATCACGATATCCAAGCTCTACCTACAGTAGGTAACGGAATGTGAAATAAATCATCAGTGGCTTCTAGTTAGTGATTTTGGATACTAGAGTTCAATCCGTTCTCTCTTTTCGAGTGACTTTGGGATAGACTCCTTACACTGTATCTCTGTCATATCCCTCCCTTGTCTCTACCTTACTAGCGATCTCGAGGTCCTAATTTTTTAAGGATGAATGCATTTTGTTATCTTCGGTATCATCACTATGGTCATTTTCTCGCCCCAGTGAGCCATTAACCATGTAATCAAAACAGTTCTATACATTAAAACATAAATGTGGAAGCAATTGTTGCAAGGCTGGTGAAGAACAAGGAGTATGCCTTGTGATCCTTCTTTCACGTTATGCTGACTCAGATGGACATTTGTAAGTGACAGGTACAAGGATGGCTGCCCAAACGAAGCAACACAGTGAGTGTGGTCTAAGATCTCGACTGTACATCTAAGCTACCTTCAGTATACATTTCTACACTACATTGCTAATAATGATGCAATCTCACGTACCGGAGACTTCCAGAGAAATCTGTTCTTCAAACTTCACGCTGGGGAAATAAGAGACGGTTTCCTCATCTTCCCAGGAACGTGATATTTATTAGTTATAGAAAACGATTCTAATGAGAGTCTTCGGTATTGTTAGAGGCATGTCATTGTGAACATGTCTTCCCTATATCCTGCTATATCCGCCGCCATAACAATGGGAAGAATCGCTATCGCAGGCCCTTAACCAAAGGTAACATAAGAAGCCACAGTCACGGGAGTAGTTAGCCCATGATATAATCTCATCGTGCGGTCATATCTAAGTCTAAGAGCCAGTAGTACGAACTCGGGTTATTCATCGGAATAGCTATACCTGGGTGAGTTGTACAACAAGACTTAATTCCGGGGCTGGCTATTTGGCGAGTGACCGAGTAGTCAGTTATGTTGGCAACAAGGTGAGCCACATATTCTCATTTATTTGGAAACAGGCGAGAGTCGTGTCATTACTAGGAAGCAACTTGTACTGAAATGTAGTACGGCTCTATTCGAATGAACTCGTTTTTATCTGATAATATTAAGAATGGCTTTAAAATATAAACGGAGGGATTAAAATTATTATTTGAAGATACATTGTGAGTTTCAGCTGATCATGCATTAGGTGTGCGACTTCGGTGGCGTAGTTGGTAGCATGCTGAGCTTCTATGCCCAAGATCGCGGGTTCAAACCCGGCCGAATCCGTCGGATTTTTAAGAGCGTTAAAATCCCTCAGTATGCCTTCCTTCGGAGGGGAAGTAAAGCCGGCGGTCCCATGTCATAGATCTATGGCATGTTAAAGAACCTTCCACTAATTACACCTGTGTGAAGCTAAATTATAGGTTAGTTTAAACATTTAACAAACGCTCTTAGGTTCCAACGTTCGTCGCCAGGAGCCGACTGCGATGGCGTCTGGTAACCAGTTTTGAACTAGGTGACGGTGGCGTTGGCGGCAAAAGTAGGAACGACTTTAAATAAAAACAATGTCTGCAGTCCTCACATGAATTGAAAACAGATAGCCTAACACACACTAATACAGTCATCACAATTAACACCGGTTATCATCAGATTCTACACACACCCAAAGTACACGGGATTACATGACCGCGTTGTCGCAGCCCCTAAACTGGGGAACCAACCAACTAACCATGCATTAGGTGTATTAACCTTATAGCATACAATTTCTATTGCGGACACGGTCAGCAGCACGAAATTCCGAAAGGTAGATGATCTGTGACATTTTGATTATGGAATACATGGTGAAGTATAAGGTGCGTTCAAAAAGTAACGAGCCGGAGGCTGTAACGCGCAAACCGGTGACGACATCGGCTAATCGTGGCGTGTGTATCGAGGTGTGGTTCCGACCAGAGCGTGGAAGGTCACAGCCCGTCGCTAGAGGGCACGCGTGCACGTCACGTGACGATACAAAGTGAGCGGCAGCATGCATCAATCGTCCAACGCTGCCAGTCGCATTGCAAACAGTGACATGGAGGTGTCAAACGAAGAGCAAAGAGGTGTTGTTCGGTTTCTGGCAGCGAAAGGAGTAGGGGGAATGGACGTTCATCACCGAATGTCACAAGTGTACGGCGAACACTGCATGTCCCTTGCAATGGTCAAGGCGTGGCACACGCGCTTCAGGGAAGGACGGGTGTCGTTAGCCGATGATGCCCGGTCTGGGGCACCCCCCTGCATTACCGATGACAACGTCCAGCTGGTTGATGCACTCATTACCCAGGACCGCCGAGTGACAGTGATCGC
The DNA here is from genome assembly GCA_946902985.2 of Meconema thalassinum. Lineage (NCBI taxonomy): Eukaryota > Metazoa > Arthropoda > Insecta > Orthoptera > Tettigoniidae > Meconema > Meconema thalassinum. Next base: position 207,791,584 of record OX336389.2, on the reverse strand, counting down.
CATAGCCGCCGTGGTCGGATTGAGCTTCGGAAGTGTGCACACTATCATAAAGGAACGACTGCACTTGCGAAAAGTGTGTGCCCAATGTGTGCCCCACAGTCGTCAACCAGACCAGGAAGCATGTCGAATGGCCTACTGTCTTGGTCTTCGTTGGACGATTGATGCATGCTGCTGCTCGCTTTGTATCGTCACGTGACGTGCACGCGTGCCCTCTAGCGACGGGCTGTGACCTACCACGCTCAGGTCGGAACCACACCTCGTTACACACGCCACGATTAGCCGATGGCGTCATTGGTTTGCGCATTACAGCCTCCGGCTCGTCACATTTTGAACGCACCTTATATATCTACTGCACTAGATGCAGCGCTTTATTGCGTGTCTACCTGGTCTAATGGATAGCGTGCTAGGTTTCAGCGGCACGCATCTCATGTTTGGTGGTTCGAACTCTATCATGCACATCAATCATTGCTCGCTAATTATGTTTTAAATGTTAGTTAGTGTTTGATTACGTCCAATGTATTGAATTTCTTTGACTTTATTCCGGGTCACTTATTTTAATATTATAGTGGTCATTATATGCAACTGAATCTGGACAGGAGAGAGAGATCTATTTCATCACAGTTTTCAAATGGATCTGGCTTCACCCAAACCTTTCTCCTCTTCCTAGCAATATTGTTTCATTGATTAAGAATACTATATTGTCTACACGATAATTGAAAGGCTGTGTCTCTTGATATCTGGGAGTGAAACGAACAGTTAAAATTTCTCTAATAAATATTTTTTCACTCTCTCTACATTAAATCTTGTCACATCAACCAAAATGTTTCCAAACTTGATCGTTCACATAACTTTTATTTTTAATCGTATGGCTTTTTAGTACCGGGAGTGTCCAAGACATGTTCGGCTCGCCAGAGTTAGTAGCTGCTTCTAGGCGTACACCCATGGGGTGAGCTACAAGTACCGTCGCGTGTGGAGTGTTGTCTGCGGAGGAAAGTGTGATTGTAAGGACTAGGAATTGGAAGGTAGCGGCTCTGGCCTATAGTTAGGGACCAACCCCGGCATTTGCCTGGAAGGAAGATGGGAAACCACAGAAAACCATCATCGAGGTTGCCGGCGGGGGAATTCGAACTTCCTCGCCTCCCGGTTGTGAGCGACTGCCTGCAGCCACGCCGTAAAAACCACGGCTAACTCACCCGGTGTTCACATAACTGACGCTATGTCACATAACATGTCTTCTGCATAGTCAGAAACACAACCCCTTTCACAAACCGGTATTTACAAACATTCCAACACTAAACGAATAATCGCCATATGGAAATGATACAGATTCCTGTTATTAAAAAGTACAGGAAATTGTTTGATAGGATGTAATCAAACAACAAGAATAACATAAAATCAAAAACTAATAGGCAAAGAAAGTTGGACATGGTGAGATACGATCCGCGGAAGTTGTGAAACTTCGTCGTGAGTAGGTTACAACACACTGGCCACTACACCACTGCGACTTAGCGTCACACTCTGAAAACTACACTTATGATGCTTATACGTAATGTCGCTGACCTGATTTGGTGATTTTGTGTAAAAATGTGAAAACGAGTATGTGATGGCTCAAAAGAGAGCAATGTCCTAAAGTCTTACCCAAATAGTATATGACCGCTCCATTGTGCGCTAGGTCGTAAAGCCTTACCCAACTAGTAAATGACCGCTGCAATAGGTGCTATATCCGAAAGTCTTACCCAACTAGTACATGACCGCTGCATTACGTGCTATGTCATAATGTCTTACCCAACTAGTATATGACTTCCCCATTGAGAGCTCTGTCCTAAAGTCTTACCCAACTAGTATATGACCGCTGCAATAGGTGCTATATCCGAAAGTCTTACCCAACTAGTACATGACCGCTGCATTACGTGCTATGTCATAATGTCTTACCCAACTAGTATATGACTTCCCCATTGAGAGCTCTGTCCTAAAGTCTTACCCAACTAGTATATGACCGCTACATTAGATGCTATGTCCTAAAGTCTTACCCAACTAGTATATGACCACTCCATTAGGTGCTATGTCCTAAAGTCTTACCCAACTAGTATATGACCACTCCATTAGGTGCTATGTGCTAAAGTCTTACCCAACTAGTATATGAACGCTCCATTAGGTGCTATGTCCTTCAGTCTTACCCAAATAGTATATGACCACTCCATTAGGTGATATGTCCTAAAGTCTTAACCAACTAGTATATGGCCACTCCACTAGGTGCTATGTCCTAAAGTCTTACCCAAATAATATATGACTGCACAATTAGGTGCTATGTCCTAAAGTCTTACCAAACTAGTATATGACCGCTCCATTAGGTACTATGTTCTTAAGTCTTACCCAACTAGTATATGACCTTTCCATTAGGTGCTATGTCCTAAAGTCTTACCCAAATAGTATATGACTGCACAATTAGGCGCTATGTCCTGAAGTCTTACCAAACTAGTATATGACCGCTCCATTAGGTGCTATGTCCTAAAGTCTTACCCAACTAGTATATGACTGTACAATTAGGTGCTATGTCCTAAATTCTTACCCAACTAGTATATGAGCGCTCCATTAGGTGCTATGTCCTAAAGTCTTACCCAACTAGTAGATGACCGCTGCATTACGTGCTATGTCCTTCAGTCTTACCCAAATAGTATATGACCACTCCATTAGGTGATATATCCTAAAGTCTTACCAAACTAGTATATGACCGCTCCATTAGGTGCTATGTCCTAAAGTCTTACCCAACTAGTATATGACTGTACAATTAGGTGTTATGTCCCAAATTCTTACCCAACTAGTATATGACCGCTCCATTGACAGCTATGTCCTAAAGTCTTACCCAACTATTATATGACCGCTGAATTAGGGGCCAAGTCCTAACGTCTTACCCAACTAGTATATGACCACTCCATTAGGTGCTATGTCCTAAAGTCTTACCCAACTAGTATATGACCGCTCCATTGGGTGCTATGTCCTAAAGTCTCACCCAAATAGTATATGACCTCTCCATTAGGTGCTATGTCCTAAAGTCTTACCCAACTAGTATATGACTGTACAATTAGGTGCTATGTCCTAAAGTCTTACCCAACTAGTATACGAGCGCTCCATTAGGTGCAATGTTCTAAAGTCTTACCCAACTAGTATATGACCACTCCATTAGGTGCTATGTCCTAGAGTCTTACCCAACTATTATACGAGCGCTCCATTAGGGGCTATGTCCTCAAGTCTTACCCAACTAGAATATGACCGTTCCATTGGCTGCTATGTCCTAAAATCTTACCCAACTAGTAGCCTATATAACCGCTCCATTAGGTGATATGTCCTAAAGTCTCACCCAAATAGTATATGACCTCTCCATTAGGTGCTATGTCCTAAAGACTTACCCAACTAGTATATGACCGCTCCATTGACAGCTATGTCCCAATGTCTTACCAAACTAGTATATGACCGCTTCATTAAGTGCTATATCCTAAAGACTTACCCAACTAGTATATGAACTTTCCATTATGTGCTATGTTCTTAAGTTTTACCCAAATAGTATATGAACGCTGCATTATGTGCCAATGTCTTACCCAAATAGTATATGACTGAACAATTAGGTGCTATGTCCTGAAGTCTTAACAAAATAGTATATGGCCGCTCCATTGTGTGCTATGTGTTAAAGTCTTACCCAACTAGTATATGAGCGCTCCATTAGGTGCTATGTCCTAAAGTCTTACCCAACTAGTAGATGACCGCTGCATTACGTGCTATGTCCTTCAGTCTTACCCAACTAGTATATGACCACTCCATTAGGTGCTATGTCCTGAAGTGCTACCCAACTAGTATACGAGCGCTCCATTGGGTGCTATGTTCTAAATTCTTACCCAACTAGTATATGACCGCTCCATTAGGTGCTATGTCCTAAAGTCTTACCCAACTAGTAGATGACCGCTCCATTGGCTGCTATGTCCTAAAATCATACCCAACTAGTACCCTATATAACCGCTCCATTAGGTGCCATGTCCTAAAGTCTCACCTAAATAGTATATGACCGCTCCATTAGGTGCTATGCCCTAATGTCTTACCCAACTGGTATATCACCGCTCCAAAAAGAGGTATGTCGTAATGATTGTCCGGTTTCGTGGCTAATGTGATAAGTGTTCTAGTCTTTGGCCCGAAGGTTCCCGGGTTTAATTCCTGGCCGGGCCATGGGGAATTTAATCTCCTGTGGTTAATTCCTCTGGCTCGGAGATTGGGTGTTTGTGATGTCGTCATGTAGCAAGAGACCAGAAAATTGCAAACAAATAGAATAAACAGAAAAAGGAAGAAAAGGAAAAATTCTTACCCAAAATATATGGCTGATTTGAATGAAGCTATGCCCTAAAGCCATTTAAACATCTTTCTGTTGATGTTGTTAATGGGAATTAGGGTCTTGGAACATCTCCGGTCATCAGTCCCGCGTACTTGGTTGTGTGTTGAATTCACCCGGTGATCTGTGGTTCTGTGGTGACTGTAGTAGTGCGTATAGCTGGAATTATTACGGTCGGTGATGAGGTAGATATCCCGGGACTTCAATTAAGATACAGTTCTGTGATTTTCCTGAAAGTGTGGAAAAACTGGTGGGGGGGGGAGCACAGTCATGTCGCATGCCTCTGTCCATACCGATTGAAATCATGAACTCAGGATTTACTGCAGTTTCCTGTCGTAGTCGTGGTTTGCAATTTATTGCGCACGGCTACGTCGCGGGGTCTCTACTGATTTCGAATTATTATTTATAATTTTTATCTGACTATATATATCTTGACTGCCAGATCGTTGCCTTACAGTATTGTATGCCTTCCATTGGTTCTGCATTTTTCCAATTTACATACATATCGTTACATATCGGTGGTAGCCTACCATATGTTTACTACCTTTCCACATTCATTATATTGAACAAATCTCTTGGTGTATTTTTTCTCCAGTTAGAGTATTCTCTCTGACAGTAGGATTTCCAATTACTTGCTCTTCCACAACTTCCTGAACTACAATAATAACTATTGGAACACTAGAAATTAAATTCACACAACCAAGTGTGTCGTAACAGGTTTTGATGAACTTATCAGGTTATGGCGAACCTTCAGGCAGGCTTTGAACTCAGCTAATTTTCGGTTTTGGACTCGGGCGTCAACGTCAAGACAGATTACAATGTCGCTGGTGGCGGAGAACTCGGCGATTAGGCGAAGACAGGTTCAATATTGTTGCGTGCCACCCCCTAGTGGCACCTTTGTTAACTGGATTACGGTGGGTATAAAGCACAACACCAATTACTGCTTAAAGAAATAATTAATTTTATTGCAGCCAGAAAAATACACTACTCAACAGCAATCATTACCTTACTCCAGTTTCCTCACGTCGAGAATACTTTCCCTTTCACTTGTCAACAGACCACAGTTAATCCTCTTCGCTAATGAGTCCGGTCCCGTACGCTCGCTGGAAATAGCTGCACTAGGTCTGTCACTGTACTGTCACAAGCACCACAATCACTTCCTCGGTGTCAAGAGAATCGGCTTCACTAGGGGTTTCGCAAGTCACCACACTTCTGTCGCTCAGAATAATCGCTCACACTAGCTCGTAAAACACAACAACCAATTCTTGACAGGTCGCACTTATATAGCAGGCCGGTGACTCAATAAGTGCTTCTAGATCCATCCAGGGTTCACGGCTTCTCGAGGTTTCCATCGCTGGTCCAGTCACGAATATTCTGGACTATCCCTTTGTCCTAGTAGCCCTGTTGCATAAGGCGCACGCAATACAGGAGGCTGGCCACAGCCCAGCCCTGGGGCAGTTGTGACTCATGCGGCGAGCGATGACACAAACTCACAGCCGTAACACCACCCCCTTCCCAAAAAGGCTGATCGTCCCGATCAATCATTGGTCCGTCTGTGTCCCTCCGTAGGCTGCCAGGCGATCTCGGTGCACGATCTTCATCTTCGCCCTCGGTCTCCGCTGGATCCTGTAGACGACATCGTTGATCCGTTTCACGACTCGGTACGGGCCCTCCCAGGACTTCTGCAGTTTGGGTGACAGGCCTTTCTTCCGTAATGGGTTGAAGAGCCAGACCAGGTCGTCCTCGTGGAATCCGCCGGCGTCCGTCTGCTGGTCGTATCGGGTCTTCATTCGGTCGGTCTCGATCCGCAGTTTCCTCCTCGCGAACGCGTGCACGTCCTCCAGTTGGTCGACCAGTTCTTGACAATACTGGCTTACCGGGATCGGATCACTCCCAGGTCGGCCGAAGGCAAGATCGACAGGTAGACGGAGCTCCCTCCCAAACATGGCCCATGCTGGTGTGCACCCGGTGGCTTCATGCACGGCGGCACGGTAGGCCAGGAGAAATAGTGGAAGATGTTTGTCCCAATCCCTCTGGTGCTCGCTGACGACTATTCAGAGATGGTTCTCGATGGTGCGATTGAATCGCTCTACCATCCCGTCGGACTGAGGGTGTAGCGGCGTTGTCCTCGTCTTCCGGATTCCCAACAGCTGGCATAGGTTCTGGAACACCTGCGACTCGAAGTTCCTCCCTTGGTCGGAGTGCAGCTCCAGGGGTACTCCGTACCGGCTGACGAATTCCTTCACCAGGGTCTCTGCAATCGTCGCGGCTTCTTGGTTAGGGAGCGCATACGCCTCCGGCCATTTGGTAAAGTAGTCGCTGACGACTAATATGTAGCGGTTCCCTGCCTCGCTTAACGGGAATGGCCCAGCAACATCGATGGCCACTCTCTCCATGGGGCCGCCCACGTTGTAGGTCTTTAGTGGACCCCGTCGTCTTCGTCCTGGGCCCTTGCTGGCTGCGCAATCGTGGCACCTCGCGCAGTGGTTCTCCACGTCTGTTCGGCATTCGATCCAGTAGAACCGCTCTCTCAGCTTCTCCAGGGTCTTCTTTATCCCTAGGTGTCCACCAGATGATCCTCCATGAACTTCCTTCAGGACTTCCTCCGTCATAGCCTTTGGAACGACGACTTGTTCCCGAGATGTCTTCCCGTCGGTGCTCTCCCAGGTACGGCAGATGAGGCCATCCCTTACAATCAGCGAGTCCCACTGTGCCCAGTAGGATTTAAACTTTTGGCTGCAGTCACTCACAATGTTCCACCCGGGTCTGGGGACACAGGCCCTCTTCCATTCGGCTATCAGTCCCAGGTCATCATCTTCTGCTTGTGCCCGCGTGAAAGATTCGCGGCTCCAGTTCCCTTGAAGTTCCATAGTAGTCCGTCGGCACAGTATCCCGGTGTTCTCCTCCCTTCGGGCACAGAAGGTGCAGTCTTAGGGGCACGGTCTTCGTGACAGGGCGTCGGCGTTAGAATGCAGTTGGCCTTTCCTGTGCTGAATCTCAAAGTTGTACTGTTGAAGCCTCTCTAACCACCGCGCGAGTTGACCCTCGGGCTGCTTGAAGTTCAGGAGCCACCGCAGGGATGCATGGTCGGTCCTGATGGGAAATTCTTGCCCGTACAGGTACTTGTGGAAGTGTTCAATGGTCTTCACGATGGCGAGCAGCTCCTTCCTGGTGACGCAGTAGTTCCTTTCTGGCTTTGACAAGGCCTTGCTGAAGTAGGCCACTACTCTCTCCTCGCCGTCCACTACCTGCGACAGGATTCCCCCTATGCCAAAGTCGCTGGCATCGGTATCGACGATGAACCTTGTTCCAGGTCTGGGGTAGGCCAGAATAGGCGCGGTGCACAGAGCCTGCTTGAGTTGTTCGAAGGCACTGTGGCATTCTGCTGTCCACGTGAAGAGTTGGTCCTTCTCAGTCAGTCGATGTAAAGGTTTGGCGATGTCGGCGAATCCCCTCACGAAGCGACGGTAATAAGTGCAGAGTCCCAGGAAGCTTCGTAGTTGGGACTTGTCCTTCGGAACTGGCCACTCCCTCACAGCTGCGGTCTTCTCTGGGTCGGTGCGCACCCCTTCCTCGGAGACGATGTGCCAAAGGTACTGGACCCGCTTCTGGAAGAGCTGACACTTCTTGGGGCTCAACTTCGGCTGGGCAGCCCGTAGCTTCAACAAGATCTCCTTCAGGTTGCTGTAGTGCTCCTCGAAGCTTCTCCCCAGAACGATGACGTCGTCTAGGTAGACCAGGCAGGTCTCCCAGTGTAGTCCCCTCAGAATGGACTCCAATAGCCTTTCGAAGGTCACAGGGGCGTTGCACAGACCGAATGGCATGACGGTGAACTGCCAGAGCCCGCTGCCCACAGAGAACGCCGTTTTCTCGCGGTCCTTAGGGTGGACCTCCACCTGCCAGTAGCCACTCCTCAAATCCAAGGTGGAGAACCACCTTGACCCTGATATGGTATCCAGCGTGTCGTCGATCCGGGGTAGAGGGTAGCTGTCCTTCTTCGTGACGTCGTTCACCCGCCTGTAGTCCACGCAGAACCTGGTGGAACCGTCCTTCTTCCTCACAAGCACGACCGGAGAACTCCAAGGACTATGTGATGGCTCGATCACCCCTTGCTCCTTCATCTCTTCTACCATCCGGTCGACTTCGGCTTGCATGGCGAGCGGGACACGTCGGAATGGGGCCCTAATCGGTGCGCTGTCCCCAACGTCGATTCTGTGCTGAACCAAGCTTGTCCTGCCGAAGTCTTTACTCCCCACGGGGAAGACATCCTGGAATTCGCGTAGCAGGTCCTGAAGTTGGCGTGATTGTTCCTCGTCTAAATGGTCCTGGGATCCTTGGTATAGCTTCTGTAGTTCTTCTGGCAGTGTGCGTCTTCTTCGGTTGTCCGTCTGCAGGTGTGTGTCTGGCGTATCTGTGATGCGGGCAATCCAGGTAACGGGCTCGCAGACTCCTAGGTTGGTGTCCCGGTGAACCGTAATGTCGTAGTCGTTCAGGTTGGACAGGCGGACGTATGGTCGAGACGTCGTGTTGATGAGAGTCTTGGCAACTAGCAATCTTTTTGTCTGGATGTCCTCATATTTTGGTTCGATGACAGCCGCCACTCCCTCAGCAGTTCCGTCGACAATTACGGCAGCGCTGACCTCCGTCCTGGCGGGAATGATGACGTCTTCTCTCAGCCTTACTCGTCGTGCGGTGATGGACTCGTGCGCAGGTTGCAAAGCAAGTTCCTCACCTCCGAAGTACAGAGTGTTGGTACTCAGATCCAAGATGATGTTGTTCTGGTCCAGGAAGTCCAGTCCGATGATCACTTCATTTGATACGTCAGCCACAAGCACTGGATGCTTTATCGCCCGTCGACCAATGACGAACTCCAGTGATGCTTCGCCATGTACCGGTGCGGTCTCTCCAGTCGCGGTTATTAGCTGGAGGTTCCTTTGTGTGGGTTGAACTCTCCACTTCGGGATCACGGTGGGACTGACGATGGTCCTCGACGCTCCCGTGTCGATCAGCATGGGCCAGCTCACTCCGTTGACGACTCTGTCGACCATCAGGCTGCTATTGTCCCTCCGTAACTTCGTCACACGCACTTGGACTGCTGGGGCTTGACGACTGTCACAAGCCAACCTTTGCCCCCCAAGGCTGGCTAATACTCGTTTCCCTGGGTCGCGCGGTTTTCAGACGACTGATTTCCCGTCGGATACCCTCGGCGTCGGCGATCACCGCATTCCTTGCTCAGGTGGCCTTTCTTACCGCAGGTCCAGCAGGTCGGTAGACCTCTTCCGGGCCGCCTCTCCGGTTGCCTTCCGGCTGTGTCGTTGCTGGTGGTGCCGCGACTATCGAAGAAACGGCTTAGCGCCTACATTAATTCGTCGGCCAGGGGCTTGGTCTCGTTGGTTTTTACAGGTTCGTCGACGTCCACTTGACGCACCCGCGCGTGCATTCTGGATGCCTGTTTTGCCGTCTCGAACTCAAGTGCGTGGCTCAGCGCATCTGCCAGGGTCTTATTGCGCGCGAGACGCAGCGCCTGTTGAGTGTCCGAGTCCCGTAGCCCGTCGGTGAAAGTCTGCGTCGCTATCTGCTCCAGAAAGTCGGCCGGCGCTGTTGGGTAGGCGAGCCTTACGAGGCGTGCGATGTCCATCTCGAACTCCTGCAGGGTTTCCGCGTTCTTCTGTACCCGGGTCCGGAGCTGCATCTGATAGGCCTGCTGAAGATGGCTATCTCCATATCGGGACTCCATATGGGCGATCTGGGAAGCGTAGTCCTGGGATCCAGTCGGAATGGCCTGAAGGACGTTAAGGGCGTCACCTCTCAGCGCTACAATGAGAGCTGTAGCCTTTTCTGTGTTGTTCCAGTTATTTATGGAACAGGCCGCCTCGAACTGGCGTAAGTAGGTGCTCCACGGGACCTTTCCGTCGAAGGTTGGGGGCGTCACTTTGCTATGTCCCGTTCCTGATATTCCCGGTGTAACGGTGGGCGGGCGTTGGCGCAGCTCGGCAACTTCCTCTCGCAGAGCGTTGAATTTCTCTTCCACCCCCGTCAGTGGGCGTTGGCGCAGCTCGGCAACTTCCTTTTGTAAGACGTTGAATTTCTCCTCCACCCCCATCAGCGGGCGTTGGCGCAGCTCGGCAACTTCCACTTGTAAGGCATCGAACTTCTTTTCCACTGCCGTGATTTCCTCACGCAGACCCAGTTCTAATTTCTTCAGGTCATGTGTCAACTTATTCTGACCGTCTTCCATCTTCTTCTGGCCGTCCTCTATCCTCTTCAGGTCCTCCGCTAGCTTCTTCTGGCCGTCTTCTAGTTTGGCAGTTTGGTCCTCGGCTAACTTCTTCTAGCCGTCCTCCATCTTCTTCTGGCCGTCCTCCATCTTCTTCAGGTCCTCCGCTAACTTATTTTGACCGTCTTCCATCTTCTTCTGGCCGTCTTCTAATTTGGCAGTTAGCTCCTTGGTTAAATTCTTCTGGCCGTCCTCCATCTTGGTTTCCATGCCATTTAACTTTTCTAGCAATGCTGCCAATTTCTCCTCCATTTTAGTTGTTTGTCTTGTAAAGGGCATGCACTCACAGGAAAATTAGAGAAAATGACCTGCTCGGGTTTTGAAACCAGGACCGTCAGGTGTTGTGCTTGAGTTCGTAATCCGGCTTCTGACACCAGTTGTTGCGTGCCACCCCCTAGTGGCACCTTTGTTAACTGGATTACGGTGGGTATAAAGCACAACACCAATTACTGCTTAAAGAAATAATTAATTTTATTGCAGCCAGAAAAATACACTACTCAACAGCAATCATTATCTTACTCCAGTTTCCTCACGTCGAGAATACTTTCCCTTTCACTTGTCAACAGACCACAGTTAATCCTCTTCGCTAATGAGTCCGGTCCCGTACGCTCGCTGGAAATAGCTGCACTAGGTCTGTCACTGTATTATACACTGTTTCACAAGCACCACAATCACTTCCTCGGTGTCAAGAGAATCGGCTTCACTAGGGGTTTCGCAAGTCACCACACTTCTGTCGCTCAGAATAATCGCTCACACTAACTCGTAAAACACAACAACCAATGCTTGACAGGTCGCACTTATATAGCAGGCCGGTGACTCAATAAATGCTTCTAGATCCATCCAGGGTTCACGGCTTCTCGAGGTTTCCATCGCTGGTCCAGTCACGAATATTCTGGACTATCCCTTTGTCCTAGTAGCCCTGTTGCATAAGGCGCACGCAATACAGGAGGCAGGCCACAGCCCAGCCCTGGGGCAGTTGTGACTCATGCGGCGAGCGATGACACAAACTCACAGCCGTAACAATATGTACACTTCTGAATACTTATAAGAAGGTAACGATTACGCACTGTTAAATCCGTTAAGAATAGTACGAGGTATTAGGACACACAGACATGGGCACAGAATTATCTAATAAGCTCCTCTCCTCAATTATTCAAAAGGCTAATAATGCATCCCGGGCAAAGTAGAGACCTTTCTCTCTCATCTAATGTGGACCTGTGTGCTTGATGCTCCTGGATAAATGATAATGTGATCAATACAGTAGTAACCAAACCGCTTGTATATAGGTCAGTCACGCGGCGTAGCCATGCTCGCTAAATCACGCACCACGACCGCGCGGGTAGTTGCAGAAAGTCCGGAGATCGGAGGTTTGATTCCCGGCGCTGACAGGATTCTTAGGATTTTCCACAACCCTTCCGGGGTGTACCTTACTTCAAGCCCCGGGGCACCTATCCCATCCTTTTCCCTTATAGAGTTATACAAACTACTGTATTCATCACAGGAATACAGGTTATCAGACAATTCTAGGACACATCCAACTACATGGGGATGATAACCAATGTATCGTTTGAGATGAAATAACAACATATAGGACTGTTAAATTACTTTCCTTCCCATCTAAAAGCCTACTTTACACATTTTGAAAAAAAAAAAAAAAAAGAAACAAGAACCATATAGCTATTTTCATGTATCCTACTGGTCTTACTTAGGTCACGAGAAAGGAAAAGGAGATTTAACATATTGCACAGTCACCATTTTTAAGTTCTCTCAAATTCCATTAAATTAGACGTCATTTGAAGGCTCGTATGAAGATATACCGTGCCAAGTATCACAGAGCTCGGATGCAAAGATGCGAGAAAAATCCATTTAAATATTTCAATTTCGCGTTGCCACCATGTTTGTCTTGTACTCACCAGGTTATTGAATGATCTATAGGTGAACTTATGTTACCGGTAATAGCCTCTATCAACATGCAAAATTTCAGTTTGATTGCTGTAATAGATTCGTAGATATCGAGAACCGTCAAAATATTTCAGATGCTTGCCATGTTGGATTGTTATATGTGTAGGTCATAGAGCTATGTACCATTAGATGGAGATTATGACGTAGGGTATTTATGCAAACGTTCACTTAGATTGCATGATTCGGACACAAGAAATAAAAAATAATAATTTTAAAATTTCGTCCAGCCACCATCTTGGGGTTATCAAAACAATTGAGTTTAATTGGACGTCAGTAGATTAAATTTTATATGAACATTTACCGTACCAAGTTTCACTGCGCTCGGATAGTTAAATCGCGAGAAAAGTCTATTTAAATGTTTCAAATTCGCACGGCCGCCATGTTCGTTTTATACAGTACTTAACAAGTTTATGACTGTCAACTTCTCTTAGTACCCTTTATCACCGTATAATATTTCAGGTTGACGTCAGTTACTCTTGCGGAGATATAGAGTGCCAATCAAATATTTCTCGCGGCCGCCATGTTTTATTGGCGAAACTTATTAATGTTTTAAAGGTACGGTCAAGGTCGGACAAGGCATTAGTATGTCATTACGGAGTTTCATTGAAATCTCTTCAGCCTTTTATATTTTATTAGGTGGACACCCATAGGCATACACACATACAGTACACACACACGGACAAAAGGTGATCTCATGAGCCTATTTTTCCCATAAATGAAAATCGGCTAAAATAGACCTACTAGTCCACCCGGGTAGATGTGTGTGTGTCGGTCCGTCTGTCTGTCTGTCTCGTTGTCCCCCACACCAACAGTTCCTAAAGGGCTGCAGCTATCGGAACCAAGCTTGGTGTGAGTGAAGATCTATACCAGGATATATCAAGGCCGTCGTCACTTAAGGTGTATTGCCTCATTTCCCACAATAAGGCTATGATCCAAGAGGCGAAGTAACTGCACAATTTTATCAATGTACTAACTGGTGGAAAAGGTATTGCGGTAAGGTTTATTTTATTCACCTTCATTGTGAACTGCACAGTTAAGCAGCATTAGGCGTGGTCGGAACTTGGATGGAATGACGGTTCTAGATAATGCGCGCTGTTGGCTAACATAAGGAGGAGCGGATAGGCCCTGGCCACCCTACCACACGTAAACTCCGGCTGGGGGAAGTCTCTTCGGAGGCTCCAATCTGCCTTCCAGTAGAATACCAATTACTTTTTTTAATTGTTACAAAACAGAATGTGGACATTTTGATTTTTAATTTCCTGTATCAGTAGCTTAAGAGTATTGTCACTTTTATAAATTTGCAGTATCAATGGCTTATGAGTATTGGCACTTGTATATGGGATAGAAGGTTTTGCAGGGCTTTACATTAATATAGTTGGTTTTATAAATGTTCGTGTGAATTCAGTAACTTCTAGCTATTTTAAAAGCCACATGCTCTTATAGAAGTGGTGACGCTGTGAAGGAAGAACACACTTAAGACTCTGGAGATCTTTCCACCTCTTTGACGTGATTTTCTTCCTTTGTAAGTAAAAGTGAGGCCAAGCTGTTGCCGGCTCCAGACGTAATCTTCTGTTTGTAAGGGCTTCCCATTTCTCATTGCAAGAACGTTCGTAGAAAATGACATAATGACACAATGACAGCTATATATCATGTGTGACAAATTACCGAATAATTTAGAACATTTATTTAACATACTGAAGCCTCCGTGACTTAGGCGGCAGCCCGCCGGCCTCTCACCGCTGGGCCCGTGGTTCAAATCCCGGTCACTCCATGTGAGATCTGTGCTGGACAAAACGGAGGCAGACAGGTTTTTTCCGGGTACTCCGGTGTTCCCTGTCAAAATGTCATTCCAGCAACACTCTCCACTATCATTTCATTTCATCTGTCATTCATTTCATCATTACCCCAGAGGAGTGCGTCAGGCCTCGGCAGCCGGCACGGTTCATATCCTCGCCGCTAGAAGGGGGCTTCATTCATTCCATTCCTGACCCGGTCGAAGACTGGAAGCAGGCTGTAGATTTTCATTTTCATTTAACATACTATGTATTAAACATGCAATTAGTCTAATTTTACAGGGATTTTTTTGTTTCTCATTTTGAAGTTTGCAACTCATACTCCATGTTATCATAGTAGTGGTGACGCTGTGAAGGAAGAACACACTTAAGACTCTGGAGATCTTTCCACCTCTTTGGCGTTATTTTCTTCCTTTGTAAGTAAAAGTGAGGCTAAGCTGTTGCTGGCTCCAGACGTAATCTCCTGTTTGGAAGGGCTTCCCATTTCTCATTGGAAGAACGTTCGTAGAAAATGACACAATGACACAATGAAAACTTATATATCATATGTGACAAATTAACAAATAATTTGGAACATTTATTTAACATACTGAAGCCTCCGTGGTTTAAGCGGCAGCTCGCCGGCCTCTCACCGCTGGGTCCGTGGTTCAAATCCCGGTCACTCCATGTGAGATCTGTGCTGGACAAAACGGAGGCAGACTGGTTTTTCTCCGGGTACTCCGGTTTTCCCTGTCGACATTTCATTCCAGCAACACTCTCCACTATCATTTCATCTGTCATTCATTTCATCATTGCCCCAGAGGAGTGCACAGGCCTCGGCAGCCGGCTCGGTTCATATCCTCGCCGCTAGACGGGGGCTTCATTCATTCCATTCCTGACCCGGTCGGAGACTGGAAGCAGGCTGTGGATTTTCATATTCATTTAACATAATATGTATTAAACATGCAATCAGTCTAATTTTACAGGGATTTTTTTGTTTCTCATTTTGAAGTTTGCAACTCATACTCCATGTTATCATAGTAGTGGTGACGCTGTGATGGAAGAACACACTTTAAGACTCTGGAGACCTTTCCACCTCTGTGAAGTGATTTTCTTCCTAAGGAAAGTTGACGCTAAACTGTTGCCGGCTCCTGACGTAACATCCTGTGTGGAAGGGCTTACCATTTCTTATTGAAAGAACGTTAGTAGAAAATTTCTCCATTAGGTGTATACAGCAAAGCTCGAATATGGGTAACTGTGTTCCTATATCCTGATCTAATGCTGGCATAAGCATGGAGATATCTTGCTAAATATTCCATACATTCGTGGAATTAAACCAATTTCATCTCGTATTGGTATTCTAAGGGTATTTCCTTGCTTCCTTTGAGACGGATATGTTGTCGCGAGGAAAATAAATCTCTCTCATCTTAATAATCCTTTCAATGGAAGAATAAAGAAAATCACACTCCATCAGTGTATGATCCTTCTCCAAACATTTCTGTTCTATTTGCACATGTAATTGTACTGCAAGGCTCAGCAAAGCATTCACTATAATGCAGTAGCATTACGATTTTGCTACGTACAACCACCGTTGAATATAATAAACCTCTCTTTCCCCAAAGCACACTTATTAGGAAGTAAAATAACTATGTAAAGCAGCAAAGAGGATATAAAAGGTAGGTTGGCTCAGGCAAGGAAAATATTTCTACAGAAAAGAAATCTGTTAACATCAAATACTCTATAGATTTAGGTTTTAGAATATCATTTTTGAAAGCCTTTGTCTGGAGCGTGGCAATCTATGAAAGAGAATCTGGGACTGTTGGTGCAGCAGGAGATTAGAAGCATTTGAAATGTGGTGATACAGGACAATGATGAAGATCAGATGGGTAGATAGAGTAACAAATGAAGAGGTATAAAAAGGGGAGTTCCAATGGCCTATCTTCTTAATGTTAATATTTAATAGATTCATGTTCCTATTTTGCAGAAACTACTGGGTAGATTTAGATGAAATTTTATTGCCGTAATTAGTGACCAATCCTTAGTACATTAACACGGGCGTTTGGTGTTTCTACTATTGTGACCATAATAATATTCTTTTCTTTAATGTCAAATATTTCGTTAAAAAAAATGAGATATATCCATTTTTTTTCATAATGTATTTGAGCTAGAACAAAATCCTTGTGTTAAAATCTCATTTACAAGCCAAGCTACAGGTGGTAAAAATGTGAGACTTCTGCGATAAGTAACAACTGAAAAATATGGAACATTTATGTGCAAAAAGTAAGTTATGAGAAAATGCCTTTGTATGTTCTAATTATCAATGTTTTCTAACGCTCATTGCATTACTTAAATAAATATTAGACATGTTTTGCAAATAACAAATATCAAGTGTTTTAAATCATTTTAAACGTCAAAGTGCGTATACAAATCTGAAAATTGATATACTGCTCAAAAAAATTAAAGCACCACTTTTTTCAAAGGCCACCAAATTTTGAAAAGTTGACCTACAAGCTCGAAATCTCAGTATGACGTTTGTCCTGACGCCTACCAAGCATATGCTTCAGCACAACTCCCCAACTTGAGTAGTTTCAGGGTAGCACCCCGAAAACCAGCCCATTTTCGAAAACCGTAAATTGAAGTTTGCGAAAAACGCTGCAGGACTTGTCGCAGGTTGCCAAAGCAGTCGAAAATGAATGAGTCTTGCTCTTAAAGGTTCCACAAACACGTAGAAATCGTTACATTTGACGTTTGGGCATTTTCAACCCCCTTCATCATCCCCTAAACATGGACTACCTTTGGGGACGTCTGAGAAGGTACCGGGTGTGTTTAACCATCTGAAAACCTGCACACCGTCCTCAGTTGCTGATTGCAGTAAGTTCTTAAGGCCTCCGGCAATGTCCACACCCCCTAACACCCTCAACTGGCATGGGACCAAACCACCCCCTCTCGATTCACCCCTAAGGAAGGTTTTAATCGAGATGTTTATCAGTGCTGTGAATGCGGGGG
Source organism: Meconema thalassinum (assembly GCA_946902985.2). Classification (NCBI taxonomy): domain Eukaryota; kingdom Metazoa; phylum Arthropoda; class Insecta; order Orthoptera; family Tettigoniidae; genus Meconema; species Meconema thalassinum. The sequence continues at coordinate 207,774,192 of OX336389.2, read as the reverse complement.
TCTTCCCCTACCGTTTCAAAAAAGGAGCTGTGCCTTTGTCACCACCCCTTCCCCTGCAACCCCCGTTTGTATGATTTTTCGAATCAGGCCCTTTTTAAGGGCTGAAACGAGGTCTTAATCGCTGAAAGGGCTGTAAAGGTCCTTAGAAGTAGTGGTGACACGAAATCAACCCCTTCCGATCGATGATTGACATTCCGTCCCCAAAATTCGAAATTGTTGCACCCCCAACCCTCCCTGTCTGGACGCGTAACGCGTCATGGCAGAGTTTTCAGAGTTGGATGGAAATGAAGCTTATGGCCTGACATGGGGCCCAAAACAGCAGGTTGGATGGAAATTCATCGGTAGGGTGGGAAACGGGACCAAAAAGTTTTCAAAAAAGTTAACAGCCTCTAGTAAGTACACCAATGCATAGGCAACCCACAACACGTCCTTTTTCTCTCATTGCCAAACTTTGTAACCTATTGCCGATCATAGGCAACCCACACGCACGGACGTGATGTGGATTGCCTATGCATGGGCGTACTTACTCTAGGCTGTACACTTTTTTGAAAAATTTTGGTCCCGTTTCCCAACCTACCGATGAATTTCTATCCAACCTGCTGTTTTGAGCTCCATTGCAGGCCATAAGCTTCATTTCCATCCAACTCTGAAAACTCTGCCATGACGCGTTACGCGTCCAGACAGGGACGGTTGGGGGTGCAAAAATTTCGAATTTGGGGGACGGAATGTCAATCATCGATCGGAAGGGGTTGATTTCGTGTCACCACTACTTCTAAGGACCTTTACAGCCCTTTCAGCGATTAAGACGTCGTTTCAGCCCTTAAAAAGGACCTGATTCGAAAAATCATACAAACGGGGTTTACAGGGGAAGGGGTGGTGACAAAGGCACAGCTCCTTTTTTGAAACGGTAGGGGAAGACCTCCGCATTCACAGCACTGATAAACATCTCGATTAAACCCTTCCTTAGGGGTGAATCGAGAGGGGGTGGTTTGGTCCCATGCCAGTTGAGGGTGTTAGGGGGTGTGGACATTGCCGGAGGCCTTAAGAACTTACTGCAATCAGCAACTGAGGACGGTGTGCAGGTTTTCAGATGGTTAAACACACCCGGTACCTTCTCAGACGCCCCCAATGGTAGTCCATGTTTAGGGGATGATGAAGGGGGTTGAAAATGCCCAAACGTCAAATGTAACGATTTCTACGTGTTTGTGGAACATTTAAGAGCAAGACTCATTCATTTTCGACTGCTTTGGCAACCTGCGACAAGTCCTGCAGCGTTTTTCGCAAACTTCAATTTGCGGTTTTCGAAAATGGGCGGGTTTTCGGGGTGCTACCCCGAAACTACTCAAGTTGGGGAGTTGTGCTGAAGCATATGCTCGGTAGGCGTCAGGACAAACGTCATACTGAAATTTCGAGCTTGTAGGTCAACTTTTCAAAATTTGGTGGCCTTTGAAAAAAGTGGTGCTTTAATTTTTTTGAGCAGTATATTTTTATATTTGATCCGTTGGAACTCCCCTTTACACGTAACAGAAGTTGACGCTGTCAAATCAGAGTCCACTTCCCTTCTTTTCACCAGTGTGGTCACTGTAAAAAATGCTATTTATGCGGGAATTGAATTTCTTTATAACCCATCTAACAACTTTATTATATAATTAATATGAAAATTTTCTCTATCACAAATCCCCTCAATACACTCCAAAATAATAATGTGGTTTTCTATTATCAATCACGTGGCTGCCTTTGCTCACGACATTCAAAATCAACGAATATCTCAATAACCGTATCACGCGCACGTTTCAGATTTTCACAATAATTTCCGCACCATCAAAACAACACTTCAATCATTCATTAATTCTGAGCAATATTTCCTCTTTCTCCAAACGTTATACGCACGTGGCCTTGTCGATACCAGCACATACCTGTCCCGGTTAGGTGCTCGACACGATGTGTTAGCTCATCAAGTTTTCTCTCGCGTTCAGCCAGTCAGAGTGCAGTCCCTTCGTTCACACGTGTTCCAGAAAATTCATCCTTATTAATAAAGTAAGCACATGCAATTAAGCCTCGACGATACTGTAACCATGTTATTAATAATTTGACCAGTTTCCAGGACATAAATTGTGTTGAATATAAATGTGCGTCACCAAAGTCACTGCCTGCTAGATCTTGAATCTCACTTTTTCATAATATTTTCCTCCATGTGAATGCTCAGCACAAATTTTCGTTTACTAATCTCGCTGTCTGATGTTTGACTTCACCTGTCGCTTTCTAGCAACGTTATCACTCACTCACTCACTCATAGATCATAACATTTATTTTTATTTTGAGCAATCCGTATAAGATAGTGTTTCCAACACGATTCTATGCTTGCCGATAGGACAATGATTAACTGCATGTAACCTCGATATTAACGAATGGATTTCATCTAAATGATTTTTTTGGTGTGCAATGTATGAGTTAGATCTTATAACTGTGCGTATTATATGAGTAACCAGGACTACCAACTCTGTATTAATGATTTCAAATATATCCGGGCCATACGGCTTTTTATAATATTTTTTGTATCCAAGATACACCTTCAGTGGAATTGATAGTAGTTCGAGTAATTAGACACTTATGTACTTGTTTTAATAATAGATCATATTATAATTAACATAAAAATTGTAGTCCTTTTTCAACATACTATAATTTGTTTTTGTTTTTCAATAGATTTAATAATACATTAGGTAGGTTATTTAATTAATTATTGTATTCTAATTTGTATTATTCGTCTTGTATAAGACATGTTTGCTAATTGGCTTTATATTTTGTTTTCATCATCATCATCATCATCATCATTTCCCCTTTTCCAGCTGACATTGAGTGGGGGCAAATATGGTTCCTCTCCACTTTGTTCTGTCGTTCCACCATTCCTCTTCCGACACGGTGTTCCAATCCAGGTTCCGTTTTCTAATGCTATTCTTCACCGAGTCCATCCAACGCATTCTTGGTCTTCTTCGTCCTGTCTTCTCTGTCATCCGTCGTTCCAGTGCTCGTCTTGGTAGCCTTTCTCCATTCATCCGTTTGACATGTCCAAACCATCTCAATCTGTTTTGCTCCAGTTTGTCATTTAGTTTCTGTACTCCCAGTTCTTTCCGTATTTCTTCATTTCTCACTCTGTCTCTCCTTGTTTTCTGGACCATACTTTTCAGGAATCTTATCTCAGCTCCTCCGAAGTCCATTAAGAAATCCCCTTCTGGATTCTTACTGCCATAACCATATGGTCCCAAAATCTCCTCTCTTCCTTGTCTGTCTCTTCCCACTTGTGCATTCAAATCTCCCATTACTATTATTTCCGTATCCTCTATATATTTTTCCACATCTTCTAGGAATTCTTCTAACTTCTCTTCTTTATTCCCCGTTTTTGGAGCATATACTTGAACCAGATATTTTGTCCCTGTCTGGAACTGTATCCATCCTATGATCATCCTGTCACTTATCTTCTTCACCTCCTCCACATACTCTAGGACATCCTTTCTTATAATCATTTCTACTCCATTGTTTACCTCCTGTCCTCCACTGTAAAAGAGCCAGTATCCTTCCTTTAGTTTTCTTTCCCCTTTTCCTTTCCATTTCGTTTCACTGAGACCGAGGATGGCTATATCCTTCTCCATCATGAAGTCCACTAGCTCCTCAGTCTTTTCCGTTAGGGTTAAGATGTTGGCTGTCCCTATTCGGATGTATTGCGATGCTGGTCGCCCATTTCTCACAGCTACCCCAGCATCTGAAGAACTGCGCGTCGCCTGCAGGGGACGCCCTAGTATTTTCCGAGGCTGAACCATATTTGCTTTCATTTTAGGCTATTATTAAGAAGGGGTCGCCACTCCCAAATGCATTTTATGACGTACTGCCAGGTATGAACTAAGCCGCTCCTAACATGGAGAACAGGCGCCTTTTGTAGCCCCTCCTCTGGACTACAGACGCTACGGGTGTCCATACTATGGACAAATATCTTTTACTGCTATTAACCCCGAGTACTGGGTTGCCTCTTCCGCCAACTTTGCTGTACCGAAAGACTCCTTCACCACCGCAGGTGCCGTTGCGGTCTTCACTCATACCCTGAGCCTGGGCCCTCCATATTTATAACCCCTGGAGAGAGGGTGCCCCACTCAATAAAACACTATATAACACTACACTTCACTACACTAAACTACACATACTACCATGTCCCTCACAACACTGTTTTATTAGTTGTTAAGCTAGGTTTAGTGACTCTTTAAAAAACTTCAAGCCAGAACATTGTATACGCTAAATAAAGGGACTCTTTAGCCTCAGTGACAGTTTTCTATGAATAAATTCAAATTCAATTCAAGACTTTTGAATCCTAGCGTCATTCCTCGGAATAGGTGAGAGGAAAGAACTTCAAAATTAGCTCAGTATAAGTCCATGATATTTTAGACGAATTTGGAGTAAATCGTCAAAGTTAGTGATGCTAACATAATTCTAATGAATAATAATGTTCAATGTTCAACAGCATGCTACTGCCATACTAATTTATGGATTTATACCTAAATTTGCACGTTCAATGTATGTCTTAGCAGACATAAGCATGTTTATTTAAACAGTCCACAGGACTAACAACAGCCTTGTAACATTCTGAAAACATTTGAGCCCTAGACTCAATATTGTAGAATCTGTTCATATAAAGAGTTTATGTTCGACAATGTCGAAATGTAAATATTATACGTCAGTAAACTGTATCATAATGATGGTCATTATAGTACTGTTTTTGATTATGAGACAGTTTCTTCAGCCAATCAGAGCTCATTCATTGACCAATTAGGTAAGGATACCTTCGCGCATGGGCTCAAAATCCAACATGTCGGACATGAATTACATGATTTGAAAGTTCAAATAGGATGTCGGATCAACCATTGTAGTTACAATCCCAAACACAAAGACAAAATCAGCACGAACCTTTACGTTAACAAGAGAATACTATGACATATGCAAGAAATTTATGAATCTACGTCCAGAAGTTAGCAACACAGCATCCTTCTATATAAATTGCCGACATAGAAAGTGCACCGTACCATAATTATGTTCGCGTAAATAAACTGACGAATATGAGATAAGAAATAGCACTGTACCTTAATATCGCCAACTCCAATTTCTACACAGCGCATTGATTTCAAACGAGTTTGGTGACAATATTAGTGAATTCTAGTTCTGATCGGCACTAGAAAACATGCAGGCTGTAAACAATAGCATTGCCAAGCAAAGTAAATGGTCTCTGCTTTCGAAATTCTTTGACCCACGCATGCGATCTGTTCAGTCAGCAAACCTCCAAGCGCGCTCTGTTTACTAACTGAAGTTACTGAATCCCACAGATATTTATGAATATTTATGTTAAAACATATAATCTATGTATCCTAATATAATAATGCTGAAGAGTGTGTGTGTTTGTTTGTGTGTTTTTGTGTTTAAACGCGCTAATCTCTGGAACTACCAGTCGGATTCGAAAATTTCATTTTTTATGATAGCCAGATTGAAGAGGAATAGTTTAGGCTATGTTAAATTTCGGACCCATTCCCTGCATTTAGGCCCTTTGGCACAAATCTACACCGTTTCACCGATCTGAACAAAAATTTGTATATTTATCCTTTGGAAACCTGCGAGTAAAACTGCCAGCATGAAATTTCGGACAGATCACTCCATTCCCTGCATTTATGCCCTTTGGCACAAATCTACACTGTTTCACCGATCTGAATCAAAATTTGTATACTTGCCCTTTGGAACCCTGCGAGTAACACAGTCTGCATGAAATTTCGGACAGACCACTCCATTCCCTGCATTTAGGCCCTTTGGCACAAATATACACCGTTTCACCGATCTGAAACAAAATGTGTATACTTACCCTTTGGAACCCTGAGAGTAACACTGTCAGCATGACATTTCGGACAGACCACTCCATTCCCTGCATTTATGCCCTTTGGCACAAATCTACACTGTTTCCCCGATCTGAACCAAAATTTGTATACTTATCCTTTGGAACCCTACGAGGAACACTGTCTGCATGAAATTTCGCACAGACCACCCCATTCCCTGCATTTAGGCCCTTTGACACAAATCTACACCGTTTCACCGATCTGGACCGAAATGTGTATACTTATCCTTTGGAACCCTGCGAGTAACACTGTCAGCATGAAATTTTGGACACACCACTCCATTCCCTGCATTTAGGCCCTTTGACACAATTCTACACCGTTTCACCGATATGAACCAAAATGGGAATACTTACCCTACGAGTAACACTGTCAGCATGAAATTACGGACAGACCACTCCATTCCCTGCATTTATACCCTTCGACACAAATCTACACCGTTTCACCGATCTGAACCAAAATGTGTATACTTACACTTTGGAACCCTTCGAGGAACACTGTCTGCATGAAATTTTGGACAGACCACTCCATTCCCTGCATTTAGGCCCTTTGGCACAAATCTACACCGTTCCACCGATCTGGACCAAAATTAGTATACTTACCCTTTGGAACCCTGCGAGTAACACTGTCAGCATGAAATTTTGGACAGACCACACCATTCCCTGAATTTATGCCCTTTGGCACAAATCTACACCGTTTCACCGATCTGAACCAAAATGTGTATACTTACCTTTTGGAACCCGACGAGTAACACTGTCTGCTTGAAATTTCAGACAGACCACTCGATTCCCTCCATTTAGGCCCTTTATCACAAATCTACACCGTTCCTCCTAATTGCACCAAATTATACATACACTTTGAAACCCTGCTGGTAACACTGTCCACTTGATATTTTGGACAACGCTCTCCATTCCCTACATTTAGAATAACAAACAAACTGAACTTGAAAACCATGTTAGAAGGCCCTAGAATCACTCATGTCCGTAGTAGTGTAACTGTAAGAGTATTTTAATAAGTCTTTTGTTGACTGGCAATTCGGGCTGCATCACGTCGCCCCTATCCGTGTTCTGGTCCAGAATTGCGAAAATAGTTAAATCTTGCGCTGCTTATAAATTGCAGTCACGGGGAGTAATTAGTGCAAAAATATTTATTTTGCCCCTTAAAACAGTTATCATCATGAACATATTATGCATCTGTAGGTAAGTGCAATAGTGTTGGTGCAATACATTGCGGTTATCAGCAGCAATAAGCGTTGGTGCTTTTAAATTTACCTTAATTTATTCCGAAACTTATCGTTGAGCGCTATGTGGCCATAAATGATACTATTGCTACCTCAGGAACTCGGGACAGCCGAAGTTTTCCAAAGTGTTCTGTTTATTTTCCTACGGCATTATGCGACAAAAGACGACACTATTGGTCTCTACATTTCTAACGTAAAATGAGATATAGGCCCTAAGCAGTGTCTTTTATTTCACTTACTCCTCTTTCTAATCATTTTAAGAAATTTGTTTGTAAATTACACGTGTCAGTGCTGTAGTTAGTAAATAGCCGTTTCCCTATTCATTATTATCATTAGGGGAAAATGACCTAAATGTTACGTCTATTATACTGTACTGATTATCACCCTCACTACAACCACCACCACCACCACCACCACCACTCCAAAAAGTTATATATATATATATATATATATTTTGCTGGTAGTTTAAGTATTATGTGCCAGTTCTGTAGTAGTATTCATTATCATCCATAAAACAAGTAAATCCACCGGGCGAAGCCGGGCACTACTGCTAGTAAAATTTCAATTATCGTCGAACATAAACAGTCGTATGCAACTCGCATATATGCCTATGCCTATATTGCCATTATAGGCTCGTTGCATAACGTACTATTAGAACACTCAATACTATAATGTCCTAATATTGCAGATGAATTTTATCATTCTTACCAAAAAAATCTACGTACGTTTAGTGTTCCATGGTGAATTGCATGTAACTTCCATAACATTCAGTGGATTTCTACCAAATTTTCTACTGCATACACAGCGTATGGCATAAGAGATACTTTTGCCCATGCTCAGTCCTACCAAATACTTAATAACTCCCCCTGGGAATTTGAGTAGTAGACTCTCAATATCTCAGAATCCATGTAAGTAAACAATTCCGAACATGCTGTACTACTCTCTGAGGCAAATCTTATAATGCAAATATTGAGCAAATCTTATGTCAGTGCTACCAGCATTATAAGCAGTACTAATTAGAGGAATAAGGATGGAATCTTGAATTATAAGAAAAGATGGCGCTTTAGTTCGTCACGGAACCACTTGTTTCCCCATGTTATTGTTATCGAAACGACCACCTCCTTGTACAATGGCTATCATTCTCGACTGTCACCCCGGAGGTCCGAGTTTGATTCCCGTAGCCCGCACGTTAAATTGCGCACCACGACCGCAACGGAGAACTGTAGCACGTCCTGACATCGGAGATTCGAATCCCAGCGCTGGCAGTGTTTTTTCCCACACTTCCTTCCGGTAAATACTTGGATAGTACATTATCTCAAGTCCCGGGGCACCTGCCCCATCCCTGTCCCTGATACAGCTACACACGGTCATCTGAGAAACACAAGTTATCAGACAAGTTCTACACACAACCGAGTTTACGAGACTAATGAACAAGATGTTGTTAACAACAACATCGATTCCTGGCTCTGCTAAGAAATTGAATTCTGGTCTGAAGTCTGGAACTCAACATCGTAAGGCAGAACTAACATGGGATGAGTCCGTTGATGAAGCCATCTTAGTTGTTTTTCCATGGTTTCCAACTTCTACTCCAGGCAAATGTCATGATGGTTGCTAATTTAAGGCAACAGGCACTTCCTTCCCAATCCTAGACCCAATTACAAATATAGTGGTCTGCATTCTTGGCTGTCACCGCGGAGATCCGGGTTTGATTCCCTGCTCTGCCAAGAAATATATTTCCGGTTTAAGGTACTGAGACAGTATCAATGACATGAAAGTCATCCAATCTGTGTTCATTTTGATGACTTGCACTAGGCCAGTGGGTTACAAAAGTTTCCTTCTTTTTGTACATTCTTTTCCTTCAATTCGAACATTGATATGGGAACTCTGAGAACAAATAAATACGTAAGTCGTTAGGATAGCTTCCATAAGATATTCTCAAAGGCCAATGCTACAAGTAGCCCTCGTGAGTGATTACAAATACTTACTTATATTTAATACACGTACCCTTTTTAAGAATATTCGATTTACATTACATTCTTTGTACTGTGCATAGGAAAATCGGACTATACGCTCAGTACTAAACGCTCTAAGGTTCCAGCTCAAATGGACAGTGCTCTGCGACTGAAGGCTGTAGTGCTCAGAAATGGGCAGGGTTAGGGCATCGTTTCGCTGGCACGAATAACTTTCTCGCATGCACTGCTTTGCCTCACTCATTACAGGACCCTGTTGAGTATCCTTCAAAGAGTGTAGTGTTGTGTTTTCTATATTAAAGTAGATTATTCTCCGAGGAGTGCTGTGTTGTGTTTCCTAGACGAAAACTGCTTCTCCTTCGAAGAATGTTGTGTTTCCTAAATTACAGCTGCTTATCCTCCAATTTTTCTAGATTAATGTTGCTTATCTTCCAAAGAGTGTAGTCTTTATGTTTCCTAGATTAAAGTAGATTATCCTACGAAGAGTGCTCTGTTGTACTTCCTAGATTAAAACTGCTCATCTTCGAAGTATATTTTGTTGTGTTTCCTAAATTAAAGATGCTTATCCTCCAAAAAGGTGTTGTGTTTCCAAGAATTAAAACTGCTGAACCTGCAAACAGTGTTGTAATTCCTAGATTAAAGCTGCATATCCTCGAAAGAGTGTTGTGTTTCCTAGATAAATGCAGCTTATCTACAGAAGAGTGTTGCTGATGCGCCAAGAGAGTTATGTTTTCTAGATTAAAGCTGCTTATCCTCTGAAGAGTGTTGTTTTGTGTTTCTTAGATTAAAACTACTGTCTTATTCTCCGAAAACACTTGTGCTGTGTTTCGTAGAATAAAGCTGCTTACACTCTGAAGAGTGCTGTTTTGTAATCCCTAGATCAGTGCTTTGCAAACATGGTGTCGTGTGCTACCATCAAGGGTGTCGTGAGATTCGTCGTTCTTATAAATTCCATTGACATCTCAATTTCTAATTAGTGACAAAATACAAGCACTGGTTCATAATAATTTAATGCAACTGAAATCGAGGCTGGATGGATATTTTCCAACAGTAAATGTAATCCAATACGACTGGATAAGAAATCATTTTGCACCCTTCTGTTCTTGTGAACTTCAACTTATCGAAGAGGAGGAACTGGCGGAACCTAAAAGACAACCAGAGTTTAAAACGTAAGTACCAAGAGCCAGAATTAGACAGCTTTTGGGTTTCTATTCAACAAGATTTCCTCATGTGAGTAAAACAGCCCTCGTCGTTTTGTTGCAGTTTTCTATGACATATTCGTGTGAAAGTGTGTTTTCTGTTATGGCCAATACAAAAACAATTAAACGCGGAAGTTTGTGAATGTTAGATGAGGAAATGCGTGTGTATTTGTCATCAATCCGACCCGATATAAAGCAGATTTGTAATGATCGCCAAGCCCATAGCAGTCATTGAATTGGAACATCAAGGTGCAAGTTTTGTATCTATGAGAAAGGTGTTTAATATCGCCTATTATACTTGGAAAGTCATATATATATATATATATATATATATATATATACGAGTATGATAAATTTAAATTTCTTTAAAATAAATCTCCTTTGTTAAAATTGTCTATGTTTATAATAATAATAATATAATAATAATAATGAAATGTGTGTCAGAATTATGTCGACTAATAGGGTGTCGCCATGAGAAAAAGTTTGGAAAGCTCTGCCCTAGATTAAAGCTGTTTATCCTCGGAAAAGTGTTGCGTATTATTCTTAGTTTGAAACGGGTTATCATTCGAAGAATGTTGTGTTGTGTTTCATAAATTAAAGGTGTTTATCTTACGAAGAGTGCTACTTAAAGTTACTTAAAGTTACTTATCCTCGGAATTGTGTTGTGTTATGTTTCCTAGATTAAATTGCTTATCCTCCGAAGAGTTTTGTTTAGTGTTTCCTATATTAAAGCTGCTTATCCTCCGATGAGTGTTGTGTTTCTACGTTTAAAACTGCTCATCCTCCACAGAGTGTCGTTTTGTGTTTTCTACATTTAATCTGCTTATCCTCCGGGGAGTGTTGAGTTGTGTTTCCTAGATTAAATCTGCTTTTCCTCGGAAGAGTGTTGATTTTTGTTTCCTAAATTAAAGCTGCTTATCCTGCGAAAGGTGTTGTGTTATGTTTCCTAGCTTAAAGCAGCTTATCTTCCGAGGAGTGTTGTATTTAGAAGATTAAAGCTGTTTACCATGCGAGGGGTGTTGTGTTTAGTACATTAAAGCTGCTTATCCTGCGAGAAGTGTTGTGTTTAGTAGATTAAAGCTGCTTATCCTGCGAGGGGTGTTGTGTTTAGTAGATTAAAGCTGCTTATCCTGCGAGGGGTGCTGTGTTTAGTAGATTAAAGCTGCTTATCTTGCGAGGGGTGTTGTGTTTAGTAGATTAAAGCTGCTTATCATGCGAGGGGTTTTGTATTTAGTAGATTAAAGCTGCTTATCCTGCGAGGGGTGTTGTGTTTAGTAGATTAAAGCTGCTTAACTTGCGAGGGGTGTTGTGTTTAGTAGATTAAAGCTGATTATCCTGCTAGGGGTGTGTGTTTAGTTGATTAAAGCTACTTATCCTGCGAGGGGTGTGGTGTTTAGTAGGATGAAGCTGCTTATCCTGCGAGGGGTGTTGTGTTTAGTAGATTAAAGCTGATTATCCTGCGAGGGGTGTTGTGTTTAGTAGATTAAAGGTGCTTATCTTGCGAGGGGTGTTGTGTTTAGTAGATTAAAGCTGATTATCCTGCTAGGAGTGTTGTATTTAGTATATTAAAGCTGCTTATCCTCCGAAGAGTGTTGTGTTTCTTAGTTTAAAACTGCTTGTCCTGTAGGGGTGTTGTGTTGTGTTTCCTGGATAAATGTTGAATTTTCTAAGAAAAGTGTTGTGCTTCCTAGAATGGGGCATCTTCTATGATATCTTATATCATGTGTTTGCGCAGTGCTAATTTTATTGAATGTTTTATGTTTCTTATCCTCAACTGGTGAAATAATGTCAAACTGAATAATTGTTAATTTTGATTTAGAATCAATTGAATTTGGCTTCCACTAATTCACGGTGCATTTTTAAGGGAGGAATAACACCCATATACATCTCAGTGAGCTTCCTAGACGTGGAGAATGATTAACTAAAGTAAATTTAAATCCAAAGTTAGTTCACTTTTGGGACTTGGGATATCCCGTATACTTGCATCCGTGTGAGATATGTTTGACAATCTGTGTTAGTGTAATGCCTAAAGCAGTGTGCATAGGAGGAATTAAAATAGGTATAGAGCTGGGATAAGTGCCTAGCATTGTTATTAGGTAACGTTTGGCCAGAATGTTTGCTCATGAGAGGAGCCCTAGCTCACGTGCAAAGGTCTTCGATTCGAGTTAACTGCACACTTCTCCTTCCCCTCTCTCCGCTTCGCCTCAGCGGGGAAACAAGCCAGTCAGAAATGAGCAGTTCGGCCGAAGGCACATGACAGTGAGGTCGCGAGCTGGATCGAACCCCTCTGAAGGCTTCTATCACGCACGCGTCCGCATGAATGTTTGCACAGCGTGGCCGTCTGTGTCCTAAAATACGCTCACGTGTAAAGAAAATTGGGCCGCAGGCAGAATAGACACTGTCAGATCAAGGAAAGTAGCCTAACACAGAATCTCAGTTCAGCCATTGAACTTAAGATCTCATAAGACATATCTACATGTATGAATTATGATTAGATACCTAATTATTCCTATGTGTCAGTGGCACAAAATGTGCAGTGCTTTAACCTCCTCTAGAAGCTATAATCTCCTTAAGAGAAATGGAAGTACCTACGGTTAGGTTTCTGCGTCAATTGCATAGCTACCGAAAGATATTATTGTTGTAATTATATAATGTATAGGCCTACTTGCCGAAACATACAGTAGAAGCTGGTTCCCCACTATTAGCCATTGAATCCAAACACGGTAATCTCTCTCAACGCTGGGGGGGGGGGGGGGGGGGGCGTGGTGGCTCAGCGGTCTAGCTGTATGCCTCTCACCAAGGCGGTCCGGGTTCGATTCCCGGTCAATGCATGTGAGATTTTCGAAGTGAAATGCCATGTCCTGTGGTTCGGATTCCACGTAAAAAGGAGGTCCCGTGGCTCATAATCACGAGATTCACGGTCACGTAAAACTGCAATCTTCCTTTCTCTCAACGCTACCCTCTAATGCCTAGAGTGGTTTAGAATTGATGACTGATTGAAAGGATAGGTTGTCAATCATACACATAACGGCCAGTTGTTTGGGTAATTAAGTCATTTGGTCCCAATTCGTAATCAATTCTGTATCTGAAGTTGCCTAAAGGAAATCCCACTGCCTCCAGTTGTAATTAGGTGCGGCAAATAAAGAGCAAAGATCACAATGATTACGTAAATGAAGTGACCAGAAACAAATAGCTTGAGTTAAACTATTCGGGAATCAAAGCTGATTTTAAGCTGTGTAATTAAGGGAAAACGTAAAGCCTAACGTTACCAATGTTACCAATGGCGACATAAATTCCCCACTATCCCACAGTAGGGTATTGGATTCTAAATCTATACAGCATGTTCCTTTATTTGTCTTCGACACATTGACCCTCAATCACTAATAATAGATATTATACAATAGGCTGTATTTTTTAAGGAGCCCCAGTTCTTTTTCAAAAACACTGACGTATTGATATGTTTTTAATTATCTACAGCAGAATAAATGTTTGCAGGGGATCCACAGCATAAGAGTGCTATTCTGTACGCATGTTAAACATTGTTTGCAGGGGATCCACAGCACTAAAAGTGCTTATAGCAATGACTCATTATCAGCGTTCAGCAGCGTTCTTCATGCTTACAGCATTAACTAACTATCAGCATCGTGTCATTATCAACATACGAGAGGGATCTTCAAGCTCCCAGCATTGAATCAAAGCATTGGCTCATTATCAACATACGACTGGAATCTTCAAGCTTCCAGTATTGGATCAAACCATTGGATAATTATCAGCATATGACAGGAATCTTCAAGCTTCCAGTATTGGATCAAAGTATTGGCTCATTAACAACATATGACAAGAATCTTCAAGCTTCCAGCATTGGATCAAAGCATTAGTTCATTATCAACATACGGCATGGTTCTTCAACCTTCCAACATTGGTTAATTATCAACATATGGCAGGGTTCTTCAAGCTTCCAGCATTGAATCAAAGCATTGGCTCATTATCAATATATGACAGGATTCTTCAAGCTTCCAGCATTGAATCAAAGCATTGGCTCATTATCAACATACGACAGAGATCTTCATGATTACTGCAATGGCTCATTATCAACATATGACAGGAATCTTCAAGCTTCCAGTATTGGATCAAAGCATTGGCCCATTGTCAACATATGACAGGAATCTTCAAGCTTCCAGTATTGGATCAAAGCATTGGCTCATTATCAACATATGACAGGAATCTTCAAGCTTCCAGTGTTGGATCAAAGCATTGGCTCCTTATCGACATACGACAGGAATCTTCAAGCTTCCAGCATTGAATCAAAGCATTGTCTCATTATCAACATACGGCAGGGGTTTCAAGCTTCCAGCGTTGAATCAAAGCAATGGCTCATTATCAACATACGGCAGAGATATTCAAGATTTCTGCATTGGCTCATTATCAACATATGACAGGAATCTTCAAGCTTCCAGTGTCGGATAAAAGCATTGGCTCATTATCCACATACGTCAGGGATCTTCAAACTCCCAGCATTTGATCAAAGCCTTGGCTCATTATCAATAAACGACAGGGATCTTCAAGCTTCAAGCATTGGATAAAATCATTGGTTCACTAATTTCATGCGGCATGGTTCTTCAAGCTTCCGGCATTGGTTAATTATCAACATACGGCAGGGTTCTTCAAGCTTCCAGCATTGAATCAAAGCATTGGCTCATTATTAGCATACGGCAGGGGTCTTTAAGCTTCCAACATTGAATCAAAGCATTGGCTCATTATCGACATACGGCAAGATTCTTCAAGCTTCAAGTATTCAATCAAAGCATTGGCTCATTATCAACATATGGCAGGATTCTTCAAGCTTCCAGCATTGAATCAAAGCATTGGTTCATTATCAACATACAGCAGGGTTCTTCAAGCTTCCAGCATTGGATCAAAGCATTGGCTCCTTATCAACATACGACAGGAATGTTCAAGCTTCCAGCATTGGATCAAAGCATTGGCTCATTATAAACATACGGCAGGGTTCTTCAACCTGCCAGTATTGAATCAAAGCAATGGCTCATTATCATCATACAACAGGAATGTTCAAGCTTCCAGCATTGGATCAAAGCATTGGCTCATTATAAACATACGGCAGGTTTCTTCAACTTGCCAGTATTGGATCAAAGCATTGGCTCCTTATAAACATACGGCAGGGTTCTTCAACCTGCCAGCATTGAAACAAAGCAATGGCTCATTATCATCATACAACAGGAATGTTCAAGCTTCCAGCATTGGATCAAAGCATTGGCTCATTATAAACATACGGCAGGTTTCTTCAACCTGCCAGTATTGGATCAAAGCATTGGCTCCTTATCAACATACGACAGGAATGTTCAAGCTTCCAGCATTGGATCAAAGCATCGGCTCATTATAAATATACGGCAGGTTTCTTCAACCTGCCAGTATTGGATCAAAGCATTGGCTCCTTATCAACATACGACAGGAATGTTCAAGCTTCCAGCATTGGATCAAAGCAATGGTTCATTATCAACATACAGTTCTTGATTATATATTATTGTAGCCAACGACAGAGATCCTCCAGGAACTAGTTACGGTAGTAGACACAATGAGTCGATTGTATCAATAACTGGTTATTAAATGATAGTGACCTAAGTATTTCATAGACTATTCAATAGACAACCATGACTTGATGACTTGAGTACATCAAGAACTACTTCATAGTTCTAATAATGGAGGTTTTTTTTTATCAGTTAGTGTTTCAGGAAATGTTATGGACCCTATGTTTCAGGACTTGTTCCATAGACAGTTATGAAAGGAGTTTGTCATGAGCTAGTTAATACTACAGGGTCTGTCCCAAAAGTAATGCGTCATATTTTATACTGACGTGACTGTCCATCGCAGAGCGTACCTGCCAGTTGGGGTCGGTTTTGGGGATTTGACAATACAGCGCGCGCACGCAGGGACGCCGGCAGTAGGCTCTGAGCTCCCGGAGCGTCAGGTCGTATGATAGGGTAAACCTGTCCTCGGAAGTGGCGTCGATGTCGCGATGGAACAATCCATGGAGCACCGATACACAATCAAATTCGGTAACAAGACTCCAAGCGAGACTTATTGGATGATTCAAGAGGACTTCGTCACTATGTTCAGGGGTTCAGTAATTAGTTAATAGATGTTAAAAGATTTCAGGAATTTCAGGAATTAGTGGACGGATGAAAGTATCTTTAGTGGTCCGGGAACTAGTTAATATGTTAATAGATGTGATGCCTTCAGTATTCTAGGAACTACCTAATAGTTGTAGTGATTCCGCTGTTTCTAGAACTAGTTAATGGATATTAATAGATGTGATTATTTTAGTATTTCTAGAACCTGTAAATGGATGCTAATAGTTGTGAAGTTTTTAGTATTTCGAGAACTAGTTACGAGGTGACAGCAGTTTTACAAGAACTAGTTCTCGCGCACGCGTAGACTCGGTTTCATCTTGGAGAGCATTGCGGACGGATCATGAAGCGTCTAGCACTGATTGTTGTTTGCGATGTTTACTTTAGATTTTATAGAACATAATTATAAAGCAAGGTCCCAGTTGTCTTCGTGTAGTGTTGATTCAGGAACTAGTTAGTGGATATTGATAGTTGTGATATCTTCAGTATTTTAAGAATTAGTTTATGAACGAAAATATCTCGAGAGATTCAGGAACTAGTTAATAGATGTGATATATTCAGTACTTTAGGAACAACCTAATAGTTGGAGTGATTCCACCGTTAGTAGAACTAGTTAATGGCTGGTAATGAATTTGAGAGCATATTTCCCAAGTGACGTAAATCCATGATGTGCAAAATTTCAAAATTCGCGTTTTTGTTTCATCGTATAATTAAATTCAGAAATGATTATGAATAGGGCCTATAACGTAATTTCATTCATTACTTTTATGTTCGACGATGTCGAAATGTAAACATTAGGTGTCAGAAAACTGTATCATAATGAGGCTCATTATAACACTATTTTTCATTATGAAGCAGTTTCTCCCACCAATCACAGCTCAAGAAACAGTTGTTTGACCAATTAGATAAGGATAGCATCGCACCTGCGCTGATTTCCAAGGCCTTCTAATCTAAATTTCACTGCGTTGCCTAGTGTCATAGTGGGGCAATCGAGGAGGCCATGGACAAATAGAAGGTATTCTCTGCGTCCCATGCGCTCTGTTCAGTACATAAAACTGGCGAAATCTCCACAGATATTTATGAATATTTATGTTCGAACATAAAATAGTTATTATAATTATCGTCGAACATAAACAGTCGTATGCAACTCGCCTATAATGGTAATTAAGACACACGTGTCTTAATTATTGCCATTATAGGCTCGTTGCATAATGTACTATTATGCACTTCCTGACACTGTGTTTTAAAATATCCTATCAATGGAAATAATGGTAACCGTCTCCAGTAAGCTGGAGTAAGGACGTCTTGGAACTAAATCATATATTGGCATACGCTTTTAGTGGCATTTATAAACATTAAAATGGTTTAAACACAACAAACACAAACTGATGCTGTACATATTCTTCAAAGTTAGCCATGGCCTTGATTTATCACGTGATATCACGTGATGTCCAGAGAGCCATCCTATTGGTCAAAATGGATAAAAGATACATTGGATACGTTGGAGTTACGTCGCTTTACAACTAAACTTAGTTTTTGGATCTCTGTTAATATGGGATATACGGCGTATTGCGACTCAAAACCTTTGTTATACGTTGACAAAACCTATGAACTTGCTTATGAAAGAATGAAAAAAATCAAAAACTATCAATTTTTGATTTACGACACTTTGGGAATAAGCTCTTCATTTAAGGGTTCAGGAACTAGTTTACAAAAGTTAATAAATATATATTGACGAGATGACATCAGTATTTAAAGGAACAACTAATAGTTGGAATTCCACCGTTAGTAGAACTAGTTAATTGTTGGTAATGTCTTTAGGGGTTCAGGAACTAGTTAATAGATGATAATAGATGTGATGACTTCAGTATTTTTCGAACTACCTAATAGTTGGAGTGCTTCTACCGTCCGTAGAACTAGTTAATGGATGGTAATGCCTTTAGGTGTTCAGTAACAAGTTAATAGATGTGATGCCTTCTGCATTTTAGCAACTACATAATAGTTGGAGTGATTTCACCGTTATTAGAACTAGTTAATGGATGGTTATGCATTAAGGGGCTAAAGAACTAGTTAATAGGTGTTAATAGATGTGGTGTTTTCAGTATTTCAGAAACTACCTATAAGTTGGAGTGATTTCACCTTTAGTAGAACTAGTTAATATCCATGTATTTAAGGGTTCAGGAACTAGTTTTTTAGCGTATGGCTTTTAGTGCCGGGAGAGTCCGAGGACCTGTTCGGCTCGCCAGTTTGTAGCTGCTTCTATGTAGACACCCATGGGGTGAGCTACAAGTGCCGTCGCGTGTGGAGTGTTATCTGGGGAGAAAAGTTTTGAATGTAAGGACGAGGAATTGGAAGGTAGCGGCTGTGGCCTATAGTTAAGTGACCAACCCCGGCATTTGCCTGGAAGGAAGATGGGAAACCACAGAAGACCATCTTCAAGGTTGCCGGCGGGGGGATTCGAACCTCCTTGCCTCCCGGATGTGAGCGACTGCCGGCAGTCACGCCATAACGACCACAGCTAACTCACCCGGTAGGAACTAGTTAATAAATGTTAATAGATGAGCTGACTTGAGTATTTTAGGAACTACCTAATAGTTTGAGTGATTCCACCGTTAGTAGAGCTAGTTAATTGATGGTGATATATTTAGGGGTTCAGGAACTAGTTAATACATGATAATAGATGTGATATCTTCAGTATTTTAGGAACTTACTAATAGTTGGAGTGATTCCACCGTTAGTAGAGCTAGTTAATGGATGGTACTGACTTTAGGAGATTAGGAACTAGTTAATAGATGTGAAATCTACAGTATTTTGGGAACTACATAATAATCGGAGTGATTCAACCGTTACTAGAACTAGTTAATGGATGGTAATGACTTTAGGAGATTAGGAACTATTGTCGACCAAAGTATTATGTGCACTCGAGTTTGAAGGTTGTTTGTGAAGTAACCAATAGACCTACATAAAATCCAATAACATCATCATTTTTGTCGTTCTACAGTATTTTACGTTAGTTCATGTAGGTTATGAATGTTTAATTTATATTTTAATATTTTTTATCACAGTTGGAACACAAAAAGTGTCCGTTTTTAAGCGTGTTTCAACCATGCGTCACATTTAAGAATTATTATCTCAAAAACCCGTCATCAAGTCGAATCCAAATTTCAACACAATATAGTACATTGGAGTGTTGTATAACTGGTTTATTAATTTCAAAATTTTGTGTGTCCGAGAAACAAGGTTGTTATCATTTATGTAAGGTATTTTTTTCTCGGCTCGGGGTGGTTGGAAAATGTAGTTCTTGGTCGCGTTATAATCCTTATATATCAAAATGTTATGCTGTATGACTGTGAAATAGGCTACGTAAATTAATTCACTTATTTAATATCGGTTTGTATTTGTACAGGGAAATAATACATGGTTCACCAGCTTGTCTCTCCGGGCAAAGCTGTACAGCGTTGCTGATATGGAGCCCATCACTTCCGAGCGAGGCGCGCCATGATGCGTGATGGGCTCCATTTTGGCAACACTGTACAGCTTTTACCCGGAGCGGCTAGCTGGTGAACCATGAGTAATTTCCCTGTACAAATACAGACAGAAATAAAATAAATGAATTAATTTACGTATTTCACAGTCATACAGCCTATCTTTTTGATGTATAAGGATTACAACGCGACCAAGAACTACATTTTCCAACCACCCCGAGCCGAGAAAACGTTACCTTACAAAAATGATAACAACTTTGTTTCTTGGACACACAAAATTTTGAAATTAATAAACCAGTTATACAACATTCCAATGTATATTGTGTTAATATTTGGATTCGATCTGATGACGGGTTTTTGAGATAACAATTCTTAAATGTGACGCATGGTTGAAACACGCTTAAAAACGGGCACTTTTTGTGTTCCAACTGCGATAAAAAATATTAAAATATAATTTAAAAATTCAAAACCTACATGAACTAACGTAAAATAGAACGAAAAAAATAATAATGATATTGCATTTTATGTAGGTCTATTTGTTACTTCACCAACAACCTTCAAACTCGAGTGCACATAATACTTTGGTCGACGTAGTTAATATATGAACATTTTAGGAACTACCTAATAGTGATTAAGTGACCCACCCTTTCCCGGCCTGGAGGGCCCAAGACCTGGGGAGGGGGACTATTAGGTAGTTCCTAAAATACTGAAGACATCACATCTATTAACTAGTTCCTGATCTCCTAAAGTCAGTACCATCCATTAACTAGTCGGAGTGATTCCACCATTAGTAGAACTAGTTAATGCATGGTGATACCTTTAGAGGTTCAGGAACTAGTTAATAGATGTTAACAGATGTGATGACTCAAGCGTTTCATGAACCAGTGAATGAATATTTTTTGTGTATTTCTGGGTTATTCAATAGATGTAAGCATATAGCGTTTCAGGAACTAAATAATTGAAGTAACGACATGAGTGTTTATTGAACTAGTTAACAGACATAACGGCTTGGATGATTCATAATCTAGTTTGCAGATGCAATAACTTGAATGTTCCAAAAACTAGTTATCGTAAAGAAGGAAGGAAGCGAGCAGGTTAACCACTACACCATCACACCACCCAGATTTGATGACTTTGGTGTTTTAGTGACTACGTAATAACGTAAAAGTACATTATGCAACGAGCCTATAATGGCAATAATTAAGACACGAGTATGTCTATAAAACGAGCGTAGCGAGTTTTATAATTTTCATACGAGTGTCTTAATTACCATTATAGGTGAGTTGCACCCGACTGTTTATATTCGACGATAATTATAACTATTTTATATTCGAACGTAAATGTTCATAAATATCTGTCAAGATTTCACCAGTTTCATGTACTGAACAGAGCGCATGGGACGCAGAGAATACCTTGTATTTGACCATGGCCTCCTGGAATACCTCACTATGACACTCGCCACGCAGTGAAATTTAAAATAGGGGGCCATGGAAGTGAGCGCAGGTGCGATGCTATCCTCACCTAATTGGTCACACAACTGTTTCTTGAGCTCTGATTGGTGGGAGAAACTGTGTCAAAATGAAAACTTGTACTAAAATGAGCCTCATATGTTTTCTGACATATAATATTTACATTTCGCCAGGGTCGAACATAAAACTAGTTTACACATGATGATATGAGTGTTTAAAAAAATGTTGATAAACATATTGACTGGTTTCCTAATTTTGTAGAATGTTATTGTTTATTCATTTTAGGGGATTGGGGTATCTTGTTCATCAGCCCCGTATAGTTGAGTTTGTCTGATAACCTGCATTTATGTGATGACTGCAGTAGTGCGTGTAGCTGTATCTATTAGTGGCAGGGATGGGGTAGGTGCCCCGGGAATTGAAATAAGATACTATCCTGGGATTTGCCTGGAGGCAGTGCGGAAAACCCCAGAGAAAAACCACACTCAGGATAAGTCGGTGTCAGCACCGGGATTCGAACCTACAACCATTCGTGGTGTACGATTTAACGAGTCGGGCTAGGCCGCGGGAAATTTTTTATAAGATGCAGAAATTAGCTTCAAATGCCGTTTCAAGTGGTTGTGCGATAACTGTCTCAGGAACTACTTACGAATAGCATTACTGTGATTTAATTATATCCGTTGCTAGTTCATTTAACACTGACGTTCTTGCCATATTACCGTAGTAGAAGCCATCCACGGGAAGGGGTATTGAAATGTTAATTTCTTGAGTAATTACCTGGCGTCAGAGAATCCCGTATGTTATGCTTAAATTCGAGTTTAATTCTGTTCGAATCAGGATGGTCTACAAGTATATTTGCAATACAATCATAGGTTATTGTTCGACATGATATTAGGGATAACAGTTGTTCGTACATACCATGACAGTGTTCTCACGGCACCGCAAGGAACAGAATGGAAGTTCACTTACCTGCAACAGATAAAAGATTGTTTATTTCAGAAATGCACTCCTTATCATCGATTTAAAAAATCACTCCTGAATAGTCTTAAACTTGTACAGTATTACGATAATAAATCTCTGGTCATAAAAACTCCTTCCTTTTCATTTTTGTAGTTGTTTAATTTGAGGGACTATGATAGCGTGATAATTTAGCCCCGTGTTCTTGGGTGAGTGTAGAATTTGTCTGATAACCTTAAACGTTTTCAAGTATGAAGAATAATCGTCTTGTGTAAGACTTGTTTTTTCATACATAAATTTACGACTCACAAAGAAACAATAGGCCATATATGGGTGCTGTGGCCAATCAGTCAGCGCTGGGTATGTTGCACGGTTAAAGCCGAATAGCTCATCCGGGGCTTAATGATGGGGTCGTGTTGATCCGGATTACTTGGTTGGCCAAGGTGCTTCATGGCATGTAGTTCCATGGGGGGTTATTATTACTGTTATTACTATTATTAGTTGACTATACATTATACAGTAAAAGCCAACGGCCTGACCATCTTTAAATACCGGATCCCATGAGAACTCCACAGTTAAGCGGCATGGGGTGTGATTTGACCTTGGATGGAATCCCAGTTCAGTGGGACCATGCGCTGTTGGCAAAAAAAAAAAAAAGGAGAAGCGGAAAGGCCCTGACCAACCTACCACACGTAAATTCCGATTGAGGAAAGCCTCTTAGGAGGCACGGACCTGCCTTTGGGCAGAATACCAATAATAATAATAATAATAATAATAATAAATACTAACCGCGGCTACTACTGTCCATGCACTAAGGCGCAAAGCCATGGGGATGGGTAGACGAGTGAGATCGGAACCCACCTTCTGCCGTCCTTGAAATGGGTTTCCGTGGTTTCCTGTAGCCTATACTAATACAGGGAATTTGAAGACGGTAGGCTACCTTTTAATGTACCACGTTCACTTTCTCCTAAGTAGAATAGGTCGGTTCAATTCCTATCTCAGCCATCCTAGAGGTGATTTTCCGTGGTTACCCCCACTTCTATTCGAGGCAAATGCTGGGATGGTTCTTAACACAAGGCCACGGCCACATCCTTCCCAATCCTATCCCTAATTTACAAATACACACACTAGTACAGCCATCACTATAACACAGGTTGTCACACAAATTCCACATAACACGCAAATACTACACGTTAAATTTAGTGACGGAGCTCTCATCAATGCCATGATTTATCTGTAGTTCAATTTTTAAACAGCCCACTTTACGATGCCATCGAAAAGATAAGTAAGGCACCATGCTGAGTATTCTACTCGCTCTTGATATAGAGAACAGTTGTAGGCCGATTTGCTACAATGGTATCTTCGAATTATTCTAAACATGATCAATATTGAAAGAATACGTTCTTTCTCATAGAATTGAATATATTTTTTAAATTTAGATTTTGTTCTGTTGAAAGTAATACCATAGGCTGACATCAACGATCAGCTACAGCATATTATCACTACCACTGAGTAGCTCTTGATCCTGCTTTCACATTGCCTCTATGCAAAACACCAATGAGAACTGTAAAAAAGACACAAACTTAGTGGCTACAGAGGAAGGAAGAAAACTCGAAAAGCCGTTCCCCATAAAGATTGCGTCCCGATATTTAAGAAAGTATGCTAATTTAACGCTCTGTTGGTAGATCTATTAATTTGTCCGCAGCAACAGCGCGCCAATTCGTATTTGTTGAAATGATTCGAGCGCTGCCCATTCCAATGTGTTTTTATGAAGTGACTCGCGTGCCAACAATACTACTTAAAAATTGCGCATGTTTTGCATAGGCTCATACAGTAGCGTCAATTAGCCGTCTGGCGACAATCTGAGGAACTTCTGTTATTTTTTGTAAGCTCATTTTCACACATTTTTGGCCACATTGTTTTGTTCTATTAAAAACTCATTCAGAACCTGAGTGGGAGCGCGCACAACAACTCACCAAAGTCTCATCGTAAGGGGATGAATGGTATAGGAACGCATACGGGACAGTCATACAATGAAACAAGAGAAAATGCCACCAAACGGTAATACACTAATTTGTTGAAATGATTCGCGCGACAACACTCATGAAACGACTCACACGTCATCTATTGCAAAATGGAGTCACATATACAGATGAAATCGCGGGGCACAACTTACCAAAGTTAATTTGTTGAAATCAATCTCTGGCAACACCCTTTTATTAAAACGACTCGTGTGCCACCTATTGAAAAAGGATTTACTAACTCAGAAACCTTCGTGGGCATGCGTATAACAATTCAACAAAGTATCATCGCAATCAGAGGAATGGTATTGGAATGCATTGAGACAATCATACATCGAAAATACAGATACTGCCACTAAACTGTGTGAAATACACTCATTTGTTCAAAAGATTCGCGCGCCAATACTCATTTGCAGAAACGATTCGCGTGCCATCTATCGTGAAATGGATTTACTAATTCTATAACCTTCCCGGGAGTGGGCACTATCATTGCTCCAAAGTTTCATCGCAATCATTATTTTATTCCTCGCAATGGGATGAATGGTATGTGAACTCACGCGAGACTTTGTTGAAATGATTCACGCGCCAACACGCATTTGTTGAAACTACTCGTGCGCCATCCACTGTAATATGGATTTACTAATTCTATAACCTTCCTGGGAGCGGACACAACAACTCACCCAAGTGTCATCGCAATCGGATGAATGGTATAAGATCGCTCAAAAGACGAACAAACAAACAATTATTGTTTTATTAGGTAGATTATTAATCTATTATCATAATTTATATTATACTAGCAACCGGCCCCGGCTTCGCCCGGGAACAGTTATCAATGCATTACGTCATAAGCGTATTTCTTTTTTCGATGTCAATGAACTACGACCTATATTCGTTTTACGTCGCGGCATGATGGGTTAAAATCACTGACTGGACTATTAATCATATTATCATGGAGATGCATGTGCAACGAATTCGTGTCAGGCGTAATTTAAGAATGGCGAGGTGCATGAAAACACAAATCCCCCTTCATTCCAATCTAAAATCAAAAATAGTGGACGATGTATTGAATATAGATATATGCTCTCACGGACTTTTTTGTAGAACTTTTCATGCTGAACAATTCTTACACTCATAGTATATAGATATTTTTAACGGTTTCCCCAGCGTAAACGTAAGAAGTGCACGGACGCCAGTTTTTTTTTCGACTTTTTCACTGAAATCGTTACTGCTCAGCTTCCTTTGGTAATAAATAAATAATTTTCTACAGAAATCATCCTCGAGATATCCTTTACAGAATTGTGAAAACCGCATCAAAATCCACCTAGTGGTTCTCGAGTATACCCGTGACATCCAAGAATCGGGGCCTTTGTTTTATACTAAGTAGAGATGCTCTTCATGGACCAAGTACAAATTTGTTGTGGGATTTGAAAGCGTGTTGTATGTGAAGTAGGCTACGTTATATTGATGTTGGGATTATTCTCATGGCTACTTATAGATTATAAGCGGATAGGCGTCCCCCTGTTATACACTCTACACCCCATGGAGCAAGAATCTTTCTCTTGTTGGTTATTTGCATTTGCCTAATAGGCCTACTGGTGCTCAACGTCACTACTTTGTTAATGGATTGGTAGATTTTATATCAGGAAATTAGTATCACGGTCATACGGTTCATTCAAATCGTATAAGACTATTCCTTCTCAACTAAATATTTTCATGTAACGAATCCCACGAATTGAAGCCACAAGCAGGTAATAGTAACATTGAAGCTCAATCAAACACTCAGCTGATTACCACAGCTGAGCTCCAATGTTAAAGAGCGTGATAGTGTGGTGGTTTAGTTACTTGCATCCCACCATGACGTACAGAGTTTGATTCCTGGTTAATACATGCGAAATTATTGACGAGAAATATCACATCGTTAAGATTTCACGAAATATGAAAATCCGGTGTCCAGTGATCGTAAGATTAGCGGTCACGTAAAATTTAAACTTGCTTCCCTTTAATCTGAATGTAATGCGCCTTTAACCTGGTATTTGCCGTATAGCCTATTGCATGAAAATCATGTATCATTTATGTTGAAAGATATAATCTTTGTTTATAAACATTATCGCGTTGGAAGGAAACTTTCAGTGTTGTCTTATTAATCGAAATTAATGCTTTTCAGAATTAGGAAAACACCCATTAGGCCTACTATCGTGTTGACCGACCGAAAAGGATAAATTTCGATTTCTTTATAAGCCTTCTCTCCCGGTTTATAGGTAATAATAAGAAGTACAAGATGAAGAAAAAAAATGTTATCCCTTTTAACTACTGCGGGGTGCCAAAACGTTGCCCTGAAAGGGATATTTAACGTGCCAGAAAATCTGGCATGGCTCCCTTGCATTTGCGCACCCTCAAATACCAACTGACGGCGCCAAGATTCGATCCTGCAACCTTGTGGACAGTCGGTTTATAGGCATGTGTCTTTTAGCCTCTTTTTGTATGACGGTATCATGACTACATTTCTGTAAAACAAGACGACTTGTTACGTCTCGAAAAGTTTTGCAGCCATAACGTTTGGCAAAATAGGACGAATTGGATGTATTTATTATATTTCCAGTTGAGAAGTAAACATGTCCTAGTTCGTGAACCATGGGGCTAGTAAGTGTTCCTGCCAGTCGGGATGGAGGCTTCTTGAAAACTCCACATTTCACCACTTACCATCAGAAACATGTTCTTGTTAACACTAAGGATTATTGGACTGCATGAATGTGCAGTTCAACAGTATTATTCGATCGATAGTTGGTCATCGTCGACTTATCAGAGCAGATCAGAGACCAAGAGCGTTGCAGTGATGTGCCCAAATTTACGAGTATTTTCCAAACACGGTACCACCGGCTGCGGTGGCTGAGAGAGCTAACGCGGTTCCTCGTGCCTCGCTGGCATCGGGAGAGCGTGGGTTCGAATTCCACCTTGGCCGTAATGAAAATGGCTTTCGTGGTTTCCCATTTTCACCACCAGACAAATGGCGGGACGGTTCCTTTCAATAGGTTCACGGCCGATTTCCTTCCAAAATCCCTTCCCTGATCCGTCCTGAAACTAAAGTAAATGGCCATTGGCTGTATTAATAAAATTATTAATCACAGTACCCTGGCATCCGCATGTCCACTTCAATAGGCTATAATAATTTTATTAATGCAGCGAATGGTCATGCACTTAAGTTTCAGGACGGGTCAGGGAAGGGATTTTGGAAGGAAATCGGCCGTGAACCTATTGAAAGAAATCGTCCCGGCATTTGCCTGGTAATGCAAATGGGAAACCACGTAAACCATTTTCAGGACGGCCGGGGTGGGATTCGAACCCCCGCTGTCCCAATGCCAGCGAGGCACGAGGTAGCGCGTTAGCACTCTCGGCCACCGTGGCCGGTCGTCAACTTCAATATACAATTCTCATGTGGCCACTGAAGGGATGCTCACTTATGTGAAGTTGTCAATACAAATTCTCACGCAGTATTTGGCATCTCTTGTTGTCTAGGTTATATAGGCATGGTTGTTATACCAATAATGATGGTAATAATTTACAGTATTAACACATTTTATAATTGGCGGAGCCGCGAATCGAACCAATGGCAAATGTGTTTCCTCTACACCACGCGGCAAGCAAATCAAATATACTGTATACCCTACATTCTGAAGTACAAATAATTGCTTGTAAAGAGAAACCCCTGCAACCATTCTCTATATTCCACTTTTATTTCGCTGTAGCCTATAGTTAACCAAATGATAAATACTGCATATTTTATAAAAGCTACTATGTAGCTATATTTTTTAGCTTATTCTATAAAGCATTCTGCCAATTAAATGCTATTAGAAAATTAACAAGATGTTCAGTAAATAGCATACAGCCTACTTTCTCCAAAATGTATTAGTGTTGGTATAGTCCAAGGATCATGTCACTATAAGAGATTCGTCAATTTTGGTTATAGAATTTCCGAGAGAGAGCAACGCCTGAGGCTATGTACTGCTCCGGCAAGTCTGGCAACATGAAAAGTAAAAAGCTATATGAATGTAGCCTTTATTACACGTAATTGAACACTATGTTCTGCGATGAGTTATTGATTATTGATGAAAATAACACAAACATAACTGCACCTTTCGCTAGGCGCTGAAATATACGTCCAGATAGGAAAACAATACATTTTGATATATATCAATGTTGGCAATAGATTTGTCACGAAGGACACAGTTATGCCGTACTAGAGCTTAATTCACCTTTAGGCTAATTAAACATTGATCTCCTACTCTACAGAATTGTTGGGATATTCGATGAATATAATGAAAACTGTCCAAATGCGCACATTATATTGCCATAACCTCACTTTTTGCCTAGCATGCCGGCTGCCACCCACCCCTCCCCGTAGCCCTAAACCACAAATGTTATTGCAATGCAAAGGAGAATGGGTAAGAAAACAAACAAGAGATGAAATGCATACATTTATTCTCTATATATTTTTATTTGAGAGTAGTCCATATTGCCCACTAGTTTTTCACATGGTCAACACCAGGAAGGTGAAAATTGCCGTATTGTCCTTACTATCATTATAATTCTTACATCCCGGTGCTTGACAATTTTTCCTCCCTTGCAGTGGCATGATTAACCCTCAATTCAATTCAAATAAATAATCAAAATACCGAACAAATCAAAACAACCAACAGCACCACGAGGAAAATCAATCAAAACAGACTATTCCCGCTTCCGCCAGTCGGTTTGATGTGAGCGTTTATGAGTGCCAACTACGGAACCTTAGTGCTAAAATTAATTCTTCATTGGTTGGCAGAACATCCAGAGCAGAGCTTTACCGCGACCCACGCGCTCCCTATGATCTGTCATCCCCCTGGTATAGTCCTTACAATGGAGGATAATCACGGTCGTGGTAGCCTTTAAAAGCGTAGGGCTTTGCCACGGGGGAAACCCTTATTTCTCTTAACCTTTATCCCTTCATCACGAGTACCCTCCAACCATTGCTCCCATCTATAATAATAATAGTTTACAAAATAATTAGGTTGTTATCGTGTTGGAAGCCCTTTTCCAGTGTTGCCTTAGTAATCAAGATTTTATGCTTTTCAGTTGGTCAACACGATTGTTTTTTTTTAGTTTTTTTTTGTCGATTTACCCTCTGGGTTGGTGACTCCCACGGACTCAGTGAGGGAACTCACCACTACTGCCTCTACGGGCAGTGTCCTGGAGCTTGGAACATCTGGTCGGGGTGGATACAACTGAGGAGGTGTGATCAGCACTTCGCCCAGGCGGCCTCACCTGCAAAGCGAACAGGGGCCTCATGAGGGATGGGAAGGTAGGGGAAGATAGGGATGGATAGGCAAGGATGAGGGAAGGAGGCGGCCGTGGCCTTACAGTAGGTACCATCCCGGCATTTGCCCGAAGACGAAGGCTGAGGTGGGAATCGAACCCCCTCTACTCATTTGGACCACCCGAGGCTGAGTAGACCCCGTTCCAGTCCTCGTACCACTTTTTCAAATTTCGTGGCAGAGCCGGGAATCGAACCCAGAACCTCCGGGGCGGCAGCTAACCATGCTGACTGCTACGCCACGGAGGCGATCAACACGATTGTACCAAATTATAATAGGTGTTTCCCTAGTCCTGAAAGAAAGAATTTACCTATATTGTAGTATTTCAAAAGGAAAAGGGTTATTTGGGTTTGAAAAGGAAGGAAGCTGAAGTTTTACGTGACCGTTAATCTTGTGATCATGAGCCACGGGACCTCCTTTTTACGTGAAATCCGAACCACAGGACATGGTATTGCACTTCGATAAACTCACGCACATTGACTGGGAATCTAACCCAGTCCACCTTGGTGAGAGTCGAATAGCTAGACCGCTGCGCCAACACTCCCCATTAATTAGGTTTGAGTAGAGCTCTGAATGTAGCCTATTAACAGAGACCAGAAAGTTTGGAGGAGCCTCTCACGAATATTGGCTTATCGTCGAGCGCTCCAGTCGAGGTTGCTTCAAATGTTTATCCCTGGAAATGTTCACCGGGTGCGTGGACCCAGCATAACTTGTTTATCTCTTTACAATGGTACTAGTCGTGAATGTTTGCACACATAGCCTAGTAGTCTAGTAGTCAGGTCATAAAACCGGGTAAGACCTGCGTGCCTTACATCATTGTTGAAGGAGTAAATGGTCAAGAATTATATGTCTACCTCTCATTATCGTTAACTTCATTCCAATATCGAAGATGTTCTTATCCCTTTAACTCCTGTGCAGGCGCGGCAGGTGATAACAGCTCTTAGGCGGAGCCTCTCTTGAAAGATTCTATAAATAAGTTATATCTCTTTAATAAAGGTATTTTAGTGCATTATGCAACGAGCCTATAATGGCTATAATTAAGACACGAGTATTTTTATAAAACGAGCGTATGCGAGTTTTATAATTTCCATACGAGTGTCTTAATTACCATTATAGGCGAGTTGCATACGACTGTTTATGTTCGACGATAATTATAACTTTATTATAAGTTTTAACATAAATATTCATAAATATCTGTTCAGTCACTAGAATGTTGTGATCGGGTGCTGCTGTGGCTAGTATATCTCTGTTTTCCAAGCTCTCTGGGCAACCGACGCATGCGCTCTGTGTGCTTAAATGCCATATGTTCAGATTGTGCACCGTTATTCAGTAAAACTGTCACCGAAGTCGTTTCAAAACCACGCGCTGTGTAGAAATTGGTATTGGGGATATTAAGGTACAGTGCTATTTCTTGTCTCATATTCACCAGTTTATTTACGCGAACATATGGACGGTGCACTTTCGGTAATTGATATAGACATGTTGGATTTTGAGCGCATGCGCGAAGGTATCCATATTTAATTGGTCACACAACTGTTTCTTGAGCTCCGATTGGTGGGAGAAACTGTTTCATAATGAAAAATAGTGTTATAATGAGCCTCATTATGATACCGTTTTCTGACACATAATAGTTAGGGTCGAACATAAATACTATAAATTAATTAGAAGCAATGGGTTGTGTGTGCACCATGTGTACAGACTACCCGCCCGGCGCTAGTGCTATGCCGTCTGTACGCGGCGCTGTTCTATCAGGGGCTATCGTCTTGTTTATTTGTTTAAAAGCACTTTATACACAATACATATTGTTACGTGCCACCCCCCTAGTGGCACTTTTGTTAACTGGATTACGGTGGGTAGGAAGCACAACACCAATTACTGCTTAAAGAAATAATTAACTTTATTGCGGCCAGAAGGATACAGCACTCTTCAGTAAATACAAGCAATTATTACCTTACTCCAGTTTCCTTACGGCGAGAACACTTCCCCTTTCACTTGTCAACAGACCACAGTTAATCCTCTTCGCTAATGAGTCTGGTTCCGTACGGTAGCTGGAGATAGCTGCACCCAGCCTGTCACCGTACTACGCACTGTTTCACAATGTAGCACAATCACTTCTGTCGCACTGGAGATAAACACACTCGCTCAAGACACAGTTCCTCTGTAGGAGTCTCACTTCCCCGCTCCACTAGAGGTTTCGCAAGTCACCACACTTCTGTCGCTCAGAATAATCGCTCACACTAGCTCGTAAAACACAACAACCACTGCTTGACAGGTCGCGCTTATATAGCAGGCCGGTGACTCAATAAATGCTTCTAGATCCATCCAGAGTCCACGGCTTCTCGAGGTTTCCATCGCTGGTCCAGTCACGAATATTCTGGACTATCCCTTTGTCCTAGTAGCCTGTTGCATAAGGCGCGCGCAATACAGGAGGCAGGGCACAGCCCAGCCCTGGGGCAGTTGTGACTCATGCGGCGAGCGATGACACAAACTCACAGCCGTAACAATATATTTCCGTTGACCTTTCAAGAAATGCAAGATTTCTCCTGTACTATTGAGACGATTTGGAATATTTTGGTACAAACCACACCTTCTAACTCTCTCTGGTTTAGGAGCTTGATATTTGTGAAACATACAGCTTAGCGTATTATATAATAAGATAGAAAATAAAAATCTTCCAGTTAATAAAATAGCAAAAAAGGCCCAATCTACTTATCAACAAGAAGTATAATCCGGACTCTCGCCCCTTCACCCTGAAATATTTTGCCCTTAATATGCTGCAAACGCGTAGGCCTATGCTTGTCAGATAAGAAATGCATTCAACCAACATTTGCCACTACGCATTGAGCTAAGCTGGTCAGCTATTACCTAGCTATAAATAATTACACCACCATGAAGCTCGAAACTACCTTTAGGTTTTAACTCATTCGCAGTCTACCCCAACTCCAACAACACGAGCCGTGACTGCTCCTGTCGCTTTTCTACCTATTGAAGGATTTGACCTAGCACGCGATCGCTGCTCAGTCATATGGCCCGCAAATTTCGCGGTCATGCATGGACAGCGCGACGGATCCCCTCAGCCATAATTTTGGCTTTCATGCCAAGGATCTGAGAGTTCTGAGAAACAGACATATTGTCTTCACGTGGCTGAATGGACACCGTTTCTATCCTAAAGTCAGTTCTGAAATCCAT
This sequence comes from Meconema thalassinum, assembly GCA_946902985.2. Taxonomy (NCBI): domain Eukaryota; kingdom Metazoa; phylum Arthropoda; class Insecta; order Orthoptera; family Tettigoniidae; genus Meconema; species Meconema thalassinum. Next base: position 207,741,256 of record OX336389.2, on the reverse strand, counting down.
GACAGAGCCAGAAATTTAACCCGGCACAGAAGAGATTTTGAACTGGTTTGGGTGCAGCGACGCCCCACCTTTTGTCCGTCATCATGTGCCCAATTGGCATTTAGTTTTTGCCTCAATTTTGGTTTTGTCCGCCATTTTGTCTCCAACTGCCATCTTGTTTCCAGCCGCCATTTCATACTTGCCGCCATCTTGATTCCCGCCGCCATTTTGTTTCAGCCACTGTCTTGTTTCGGTCGCAAATTTGTTTCGCCATTTTGCTTTAGTGCCCCATTTTGGTTACGAGCGTCATTATCTTTTTGCCACCATCTAGTTTCCTTCCATCATTTCGTCTTTGCCACTGTCTTGTTTTCAGCCACCATTTTGTATTTTTCGCCATCTTGTTTCGGTCGCCATTTAGTTTTTGCCAAAATTTTAATTTGTCCGCCATCTTGTTTCTGGTCGCCATTTTCTTTTAGCCATCTTGTTGCCGGCCACCAATTCATTTTTTCCGCCATCATGTATTCGGCCGCCATTTTGTTTTTACCGCTATCTTGTTTCCGGTCACCATTCTTGTCGCCTTTTTGCTTGTGTCCGCCATCTTGTTTCTGGACACCATTTATTTGTGCCGCCGTTTTATTTCTGGTTACCATTTTGGGGTTTTCCAACATTTTCTTTCTGCCACCAATTTATTTTGTTGCCATCTTCTTTCTGGCCGCCATTTTCTTTTACCGCCATTTTTGAAGCTGATCTAGTTTCCGGTCAACATTTATTGCACTATAGGAGGCAATATCGATCCAAACATGAAAAAATAATGATTAGTTTTGCTCTTACAACTCTAACACGTTGATATGATTTCCATACCTACGAAAACTTCTCTTTCATTTATTTGCCTTTGCTACAAAATAAATGATACTAATAATGACTAAAGCGGTTAAAAATGAGATGTCCAAGAGTTATTCGAGTTTGCTTCATTGTGGCACTATAACCACAAAATATCAATAACCCCTTCCACCTTCCTCCCCCTCCACTGCTGTAAGAGAGCCTGTTTACGATCATTGTTTCTTTATTCACGCCAAAATTAGATTATAATGAAATGGTATGTTAATACACTAAAAAAACAGTGTAGGCCTATCTGATAGCTAAGGCACACCTTTGAAAACAACTAACAAAACTTGGCAATGTCTTCCACAACAAAATATGCTGTTAATAGGGTGTATGGTTACCTCTCAACGGCCACACATGCTTCGCAGCGACGTGGCATGCTCTCTATCAGATGGTACAAGAGCTCCTGTGGGAGTCGATCCCATTCCTCCGAAAGGGCAATGCGAAGGTCTTGGAGGGTCCTTGAAGGAGGCTGACGGGATGCAATTCACCTCCCCAATGCATTCCAGGCATGTTCTATAGGATTGAGATTCGCAGACCTCGCTGGCCAGTCCATGCGATGAATGTCTTCCCCTGCCTGAAATGCATCCAACAGAGAAGTGCGGTGCGGTGGGGCATTATCGTCCATTAAGAGTAAGTCTGGACCAACGGAACCTCTGAAGAGTCGAACATGTGGTCTCAGTACCTCATCCCTGTATCTCAGAGAGTTCACAGTGTTCCTCGGACAAACCATGAAGATGTGCAGGTCCGTACGGCCATTCAAGATGATGATGACCCACACCATGATGCCACCACCACAATACTGGTCCCGTTCCACGATGTTCCTGTGGTTGTATCGACTACCCGGTTCTCTCCAGATTAATGTGCGACATGAATCGTTCAGCAAACTAAAGCGGAATTGATCTCTAAAGAGCACATGCCTCCATTAATTCATGGTCCAGTTTTGACGTTGACGGCTCCACAATAAACGGGCCCGTCTCTGTGCTGGAGTGAGCGAGATGCACACCGCTGGACGTCTGGCAAACAGCCCTGTTGTTCTGAGCCTCCAGTACACAGTTCGCCGGGAAACTTCAACCCCTGAGACAGCTGCAAATTCCGCCGACACTTGTCTTGCAGGTGCACTCCGATTTCGTCGGGCGGTTGAGGCCAGATATCAGTCCTGCTGTAGGGTGGTTACTCTTGGTCGACCTGGTACTGGTCTACGACTAACATCTTCTGTGTCTCGAAATCCTCTCCAAAGCCTCGAAATTACACTTCGTGCCTCAAATCCTATGCACTTACTAAGAGTTAGTAATTTATACCGTGTATTCCTTCGTCAAAAATAGAATTCAGATTGTATATGAAAGTATGTTTTTAGTGTAGACAGCAACTGATCAATTCACGTTTATGACGTAAAAGTTTTTAAAAAGATGCCGAGGAACGTTGGCTGAGCTTGTCATGATTTGGAGATATTCAAAGTAGTGTATGTTACATTATTTTATTTGGTACAGTGTGTGCACAAACAATGTTCTTAGGATCAGGAAGGTGACGTCTCCTAAACTAAACTACATGGAGTAGTAAGGAAAAAAAACAATATCATCTGTATTGCAGCCTCGAAAAAATGGTACAAAAGTATAATTTGGCAAAATTCACCTGAAATAGGCGTGATGCTTGTAATACAGCCAATTTAGCCGCAAAAATAGATTTTATGTACAAAGAGAGGTCACTGTTTAATTTATATAGATATCGAACTATCGTCGCTAATCTTGCAATACCCCCCAGGGGCTCACATCTAGTGGGACGTGGGTTGGCGACCACGGGGCCCCAGATGAGTCCGGCATTGCTTCCACTTACTTGTGCCGCGCTCCTCTCCGTCTTCTTTCCTGCCGACCTCACTTGGTCAACTCTTGTTCCCTTCCGAACCCGACGGTATAAGTGTATCCGAGGCCTAGGGAGTCTCTTCCTTTCCCGCCTTAATTGGCCCTTGTCTCATCTTTTCTGATACCCTCCTTCTGCGAGTGGTCAGCCTTCTTTTTTCTTTTCATGTAATCTCCTGCCTTCTGCTCAAGGCCCTCAGGGAGGCAGGGTGTATGTAGCCCCACCACGTCTGTTGCACCCTAGATATTGCTACACCCTCAGTGGCTCACAACTGGTGACTTCGGGAGTTGGCGACCCCGAGGGATTCCTGAGCTGGGTCCGGTTCTCCCCCTTGTATCCATTAGCCTACCTCTTCGGCGGACCCTCTCCTCTTTCACTTTCCTATCTGCCTTTCATGGCTCTCCTTCCTTCCAAGTCCCTCAATCCACATTATTCGAGGGCATTTCTTTTCCTCCTGTCCTTTATTTGGCCTATTCTCCTATTGTTTTCCATTTCGTCTTCTAGTATATAAGTTAGTAGGTAGTTTTAGTTATAGTTTACATTTCATTATCATCTTCACGATGACCCAAATCATTAGGGGCCGATAACCTAGATGTTAGGCCCCTTAAAACAACAATTATCATCATCATCATCATCATCTAATCTTGCAATACTGTGTATCTGACACTACTCTTCTTTTCCATGCTATTCCTTTAAATTAATTGTTCTGTAGAAAAGTATATTTCCGTGTAGTTATGCACTCCTACAGTACAGTAGACTATATCATGTAGTGAACCAAGAGTGAATTGTTCAGTTGGACGGTACACCCGCATATGGCTGCGAGGCGAAACCAATCATAAGGAAAATATTGGAACGAAGGGTATTGTCAGATACGCGGTAATGCAAATTTAGCAACGTGTGTCACTTCGAAGGGGTAGAACAAGACCTTTGCTCGATTTTACTAAGAAAAGAATCTGATTTTTCGAAATCTCGTATTTGGGATAAATTATTTGAAGTTGATGAACGGTGTTACTATTGTTGTGTTGTTGATTCTTTGAGGAATTTTCGACGTCGTGATATTGTAGCCCAGTGTACTTGGGTGTGTGTAGAAGTTATCTGATAACCTGTGTCATTGTGATGTATGTACTAGTGTCTGTATTTGTAACTCAGGAAGGATTTGGGTAGGAAGTGTCCGTGGCCTGAAAATTAGGCAGCATTCCGACATTTTGTTTAGAGTAGAAATGGGAATCGACAGATAACTACTTTCAGGATGGCTGAGGTAGGAATCGAACCAACCTCTTTGCCTCACGAGGCTGAGTGTACCCCAATCCAGCCCTCAGACCAGAATTAAATTTCGCAGCAAATCCGGGAATCGATCCCAGGCCTGCCTGGTGACAGCCACGTATACTAGCCACTACGCAACGAGGCGGACAAACGGTGTTACTGAATCTTTCCTTCTGAGAAGACATGATGTGTGTTCAGGATAGGCTACTCATAGGGCACTGCTTGATGTATTCGAACTATAAGCAAGCTTGTAGTGTTATGTGAACGTTGATTTCGGGATCATGAGCCACGAGACCTACTTTTGCGTGGAATTCGAACGACAGGACGAGACATTTCAGTTGGTAAATCTCACATGCATTAACCAGGATTTGAAACTGGTTTCCCTGGATGAGAGGCAAGCAAATTGTCCACTGCGCCATCACGATCCGTATTTTATTTGTCATAACTGTTCTAAATATGATGCAGTTTTAACACCACAAGACCACATGTGTGCATCCTAAGGCATTTGATTTTTGAGATGACGGTACTTCAAAGTCACATTTATTCAACTTCCGAGACCTGATAACCCCCCAAGGATAGTTGTACGATACGGCTGAATGGACGTACCATCAATTTAGTTCCTTCAACACGAATATCAATCTGTCGTGAATAAATCGAATTGGGATTGTACAAACAGTGGGTGTATCCATATACAGGACGTTTGAAATGACGTATTTAGACGGAATTTTCACTCGTTTACTTTTGTTTCCTGATGAAAGCTTAATTCTTCCACTGTAAGGAAATGTGTGGATTTTTCATGTTTCGTGCTAAAATAAGCTCAGAAAACTGATTTGAATGGATCAGTGTGTTCGGGGCTCGATCTGAGGTGAGTGTGGCAGCACTGCACAGAAAAAATCATAGTTCCGTTTAATTTGTTTTATAAAGTTGGCGCTCGTTTTTTCAGAATACAGTAGCTCATTGTTGATGATGGGTGCTCATTGTTTGTATTGAGCAATAATGGCAGAGCCCATGATTTCCAGAACTGCATGTTTTTATGGAAAATCATCTGATATTTCCTGTTTTCTTGCTCTGGGGTTTGCAGATTTATATGAGGATGGAGATTCCAAAAGTTATAAGACGATGTGTGATTCCAATCAATACAAAGATAAAGAAATCAATAAAATGGAATGTATGAGCCACTACCTACAACTCTTAGAAAAATTGAATAACATTACAGAAACTGTGTGTGGTAAAGGAAAACAAATTGTGGCACTGATAGAGAACTTTTATGTTATACAGCAATACAACGTTAAGTCCTACATCCAATAAAGCCTGTGTATGAAAGGCTCTTTGGCTCAAAAATGCTATCCAACTGCCTTCATGGTTTAACTCAAAATATCAGTCATTCAATGCTATGGTAAGGAATCAGTGTACAAAAGAGACATCTGTCCAATCTCAGAATGAATCTCATGCTGTTTTACTGTTTTAAGTTAGAACTGAACACGCTAGCTGAAGCTGTTCGTATGAGCCGACTCAGATGATGAGGCCATGTGATGAGAATGGGGGACGAGAGATTACCTATAAGGTTAATGAGTTCGGCTGTAGAGGGTAAGAGAAGCAGAGGTAGACCTCGTCCCTGATAGAGTTACACACACTAACACAGTGATCACATAAATACAGTTTATGAGGCAATTAAACACACAGTTAACTAGGACACCCGGCTGATGACGAAGATGTGCCAAGGCCCTAAACTCAACTAACAAATACAAAAATATTCAGTCAAGTAGAAAATGTGGCTCATTTGAGAAGACAATCAGTAATGGTCCAATTCTGATACTGCTGAGAAAGTGTTTTCGCCTCTTTTGGCATAGGTGTAATAATAATATCAATAAATAGGAAGGAAGCTTGTAATTTAACTGAATCCACAATCTTGAAATCACGGAGCGGACACTAAATGGGCTAAGTGTGCCGACCAAATAAATAAAGAGTTCTGCGCAGAATTCATTTCTTGAAGTGAGAGGAATGGACACAATTTACACATTTTACGAACCAAAATTAATAAGTTAAAGTCAAGTTTCACGCTACGAGTTTAGGAGATCATCATCGAACACTTTACAAAAGAGAGCTTATAAAATATTATACACTGCAATTGTAAATTAAATGTAAAATGGTCTTAAATCTACTTTTATGATGATAAAAACAAAAGCCGATGAAAACATGCCTCAAATCACAACGCAAATGTTTTCTATTGTAATTTGTTCAAGTGTCTCTTTGAAGACAATGATGGAATTGTATCGGGGTTAGGGGAGATGAGAAGTGGTAAGCAATATTGGTGTGGAGACGGCAAGCTAGATTTAATCACAGAATGTAGGAATATTATTTTGTTATTTTAGCTTCGGTATAATGTCAGTGTTTTGTTATCTTTCTATTATTTAAACTAGTTTCCATGATGGTTCCGTATTGACGTACTAAATAGCTTTAACAACAAATTGTATATCCGCCTTAGTCAATACACAAACGAAAATAAATTATAATTACACTTGCTCCTGGTACATGTTTCGGGGATTAATTGCTTTTATCCCCTTCATCAGCCAAGACAAATATTCGAAGAAAGATATAAGATAGCGTAGCACTCAAAAAATTAAATGGCTATTTAACTTAATATAGCGCACCATATAAGTAGGTCACAGGAAAATGTTGAGCAAAACTAAAAACATTTATGTAACAGCGAAGATATTCAGTCATCAAAACACAGAGAATCAGTGGACAGTTAATTCGTAAATCCGCTCCAAAACACTGGTCGAAGCTTGAATTGGCAAAAATCACAATACTTCACCATATGGACACAACCAATGAAGAAGCCTTATGCTCAACAGGTCCAAAATCAAATGCCTGCATACGAACTAGACGAGCGTGGAAGGAACAACTTCAAATAGCAATGAGGTTAACTCAATGCATAACTTCAGGTTAAGTCAAGGTATCAATTTTGAAGAGATTGTCTTATGTAATGAAAAATGAAAATCCACAACCTGCTTCCAGGCTCCGACCGGGTCAGGAATGGAATGAATGAAGCCCCCATCTAGCGGCGAGGATATGAACTGTGCCGGCTGCCGAGGCCTGACGCACTCCTCTGGGGCAATGATTAAATGAATGACAGATGAAATGAAATGATAGTGGAGAGTGTTGCTGGAATGAAATTTTGACAGGGAAAACCGGAGTACCCGGAGAAAAACCTGTCTGCCTCCGTTTTGTCCAGCACAGATCTCACATGGAGTGACCGGGATTTGAACCACGGACCCAGTGGTGAGAGGCCGGCGTGCTGCCGCCTAAGCCACGGAGGCTTCGTCTTATGTAATACAATATACAATTTGTTGTTAAAGCTATTTTGTTATCTTTACAACTAATTCCTCTGTATATCGCCTATATATAGGCTACCTTAGCAGGAACATAATAATAGAGATAAGCTCAACATATAAATTTGTACAAGGTCTTATGAAAGTTTTAAAGTGTGGTTTCTCCCAGAATTATTCCACAAACCCTCCAGGCAAATGCCGTGATAGTACCTTATTTCAAGGTACCGAATTCACTAGCCTAATGAATATAGTTACACACACGGCATACATACAGTACATACATAGAGATAAATTTCGTACATTCATATGCAAAGTGGACGCTGTCCTTGATGGCAAATTAAATAAAATATGCAATTACAATAACTAAAAAAGTTGAGACAAATACCCCGACAATAAACCAAAAACTACGGAATTCAAATAAAAGAAATCATACACACAACTACAAAAATACATTTTAGAATTTAAGGATTAATCGCGAGAAAAGAATTATAATAATAAAAATATAATAATAATAATAATTACAATAATAATAATATTAATCACAAATCAGACTCCTCTAACCTATTTACACTTTGGTTCACACATCAACTCATGTACCGTACATTACTGTCTCCTGATCTGGTGCGATCTTACCAACTCTTTGTATCTTTTAATATGAGAAGACAAAGACTGAAAATTTCCCTTGGCAAACTGTTCCATTCTACTTCTCTGCTCCCAATGAAAGAATACTTTCCCCAGTTACTATTTCACTGACTTAATTTTAACGTACCAGAATGACTATATCTGCCTATATATGAACCTTCCTTTCCCAATATATCATGAATGTCCACGAAAGTCACCACAGAAGCACAAGTTATCAGCCAAAATGTATACATATCCCAGTACTTGGGCTGATGACCAAGTTATCCATCACCCCTGAAACGGATTGACAACAACAGCAAACAAGTGGTTCCTTGAAGAACGAACTAGCTTATTGATGTGTAACATCTTTCCGCGCGGTTGCTGGATATTTTTGTGGGAGTGATTTTGAAAATTGGGGACGGAAGTGGATCGGAACGATCGAGCTGGCAGTGGTGGATCAAACTGAAGTATGCACTGCCCGCTCGATCGACCCAACGGAAGTGTACTAGATGGCAGTGGTGGACAACGGAAGTATGCACTGCCCGCTCGATCGATCAAACGGAACTGTACTCGCTGGCAGTGGTGGACAACGGAAGTATGCACTGCCCGCTCCATCGATCAAACGGAAGTGTACTAGCTGGCAGTGGTGGACAACGGAAGTATTCACTGCCCGCTCGATCGATCAAACGGAACTGTACTCGCTGGCAGTGGTGGATAACGGAAGTATGCACTGCCCGCTCGATCGATCAAACGGAACTGTACTCGCTGGCAGTGGTGGACAACGGAAGTATGCACTGCCCGCTCCATCGATCAAACGGATGTGTACTAGCTGGCAGTGATGGACAACGGAAGTATTCACTGCCCGCTCGATCGATCGATGGAAGTGTGCCCTAGATGGCAGTGGTGGATCGAACGGAAGTACGGTATAAGACGCACTGCCAACTCGATCGATCGATCCAGCTGGCACTGGTAAGAGAAACAATCAGCGCGCGGTGTCGAAAATTGATACCATGACACACTCTCGGCCATGTGGAATGTATATGACATACTGAACGGAAAACGCTCATGCGAACTCTGGTGTCAAGTGATTTAAACAAATGACATGGTACATGTTCGAAGTCTTCGTATCAGTATTTAAATGGTAAAATGCCTTAATATCAAACATTGTAAGTAGTCGGCATTGCATTGGCATAAGGCATTTTAAACTCAATGTCACTCAGGAACATTATCGAAACAAGCAAAATATAAATGAAACTTAACTCCGCCTGCAGGATCTACTGGGTGGATTGAGTAGCCCAGTAGTTTCTGTTGCCGGTCCCAAGCCCGGAGAAAGGAGGAGGGTTGGCTTAAGCCCTAAAATAAGAGCCAGAACACATCTTGAGGCAACCTCTAGGACTCACAATCTTAGTTGTATAACGTTGGACTTTGTCCAACCCACATTTACTTTAATATCATGGATTTAGCTTCTAATGGTCATGATTACCCTGAAGACAATGCTAGGCGTAAATCGGATTCCAGGGTGCCTAGCAGTTTAGGGTTACATTATGGTGAATCGGAGCACCACAAGAACAGTTCAAGATTCAAGAAAATGAGAAAATATTTTTTTGGAACATACAATGTGAATTCCTTAATTCAGGTTGGAAAATTAAAACAACTAACAACAGAATTTCATAGACATCACATTACAATATTAGCCCTTCAAGAGACCAGGTTCTTGGATGAGGACACCTTTAAATCTGACAACTTCCGAATTTTCAAAGGAAAAGTTGGCAAGAGAGTGATGAAGAACATGCCACATCTTGGAACAGCTTTTATGGTCAACAAGAAATTTTTGGACGCAGTTATCGCTTTTAGAAGTGTGAATGCCAGACTACCTTTTCTAACTATAAAATCTCTCAATAAGAGATACACGCTAATCAACGCCCATGCTCCTATAAATAAGGATAATAAAACGAATCCAGAGAAAGTTGATGAATTTTGGGACGAGTTAGAAGCCGAAATTCTCAAAATTCCTTCTAATCATGTAAAAATTATACTTGGAGATTTCAATGCTCAGCTTGGATCTGAGAGAAAATTTTCTGATATAATAGGTAAATATCCCGCTCACAATAGAACCAACAGGAATGGTGAGAGATTGGTTCAACTCTGTGAACATCTAAACTTAAAGATTATATCCACACATTTTTAAGCAAAACCAAGTAAAAAGAAAACATGGGTCTCCCCAAATGCGTTGCTGGGTGAGTTTCAACTAGATCATGTAGCTATCTCTCGAAATTGTTTCAAAGAAATTCAAAATGTCAAGGTCAGAAAATCCATTAATGTAACTTCAGATCATTACCTTTCTCAAATCAAGATGAATTTCATACCTTTTACACGCAAACAAAATACAACTAGAATTAAAATTCCGAAAATTAATACAGAGGTTCTTACAAATGAAAAAAGGATAGAATTTCAAGGAAAACTTAAAATACCAACCAATTGGAATGATGTTACTAATAACCTTCTTGAACCAGCTCAGGAAATTGCACCGTTGAACTTTTATAGGAAACATGCTTGGTGGAATGAACAATGTGAAAGAGTGATCAAAGAAAGACATTGTGCTTGGCACAAGTGGAACGGGAACAAGCCTCCAGAAAATTTAGAGGAAGTACAAAGATTAAGGAAAATGGCCCACCAGACTTTAAGAACGATTCGAAGAAAATATATGAAGGACCAAACAATGGAAATGGACGACAATTTTAAGAAAAATGACACCCGATTGTTTTATAGAGCATTTAAGAATGAAATCACTGGATATTCAGCGCCGAGTTTAAATTTCAAAAGGGAAGATGGTACGCTAGCATTAAACAACAAGGAAAATTGTGATATCTTGGCTGCGTATTTTGAGAAGTTAAATTGTCCAAAACCGACAGACAAGTTGAGTTTCAAATTTACAACACAAAATTTTGACTCTACGCCCCCAGATGTAAATGAAGTTAAATGTATTATCAACTCACTTAAAAATAATAAAGCCTCAGGCAAGGATGGAATAATTTCAGAAATGGGGAAGCTTGCAGATGATGAATTTTTAATAGCGACGACAAATCTATTCCAGAAAATTTGGATTGAGGAAGCAATTCCAGAAGACTGGTTAATCGCCTTAATTCATCCACTACATAAAAAAGGCTCAAAATTGATGTCAATAGTTATAGGGGGATCTCATTGTTGTCTGTCACATATAAAATATTTGCCAAATTACTTTTAAACAGACTTGAACCACAGATCGAACCACAGCTTGGCGAGTTCCAAGGAGGTTTCAGAAGGAATAGATCGTGTGCAGAACAAATTCTTAGTTTAAAATTGATATTAAAATATTACAACAACAGGCCAAAGAATATCTTTATCTCATTCGTTGATTTTCAGAAAGCGTATGATTCAGTGGATAGGGATACTGTTTTTGACACATTGAAGGAATACCAAGTTGATCAAAAAAACATAAATTTAATAAAACTTACATTAACTAATACGATTTCCAGAGTCAAATTTTTAAATGAAGTTAGGGAGCCCTTCGAGGTAAAAACTGGGCTAAGACAAGGGGACAGTCTATCACCACTGCTTTTCAATTTGGTCATGGATAAAGTCATGAGGACGTTTTGGGAGAAGAACGATTCAAGTGCTAAAATTGGTACAAAGAATAAGAACCTCAAAGTCAAAGGTTTAGCATTTGCTGACGACGTAGCGTTGTTTGCTGAATCAGAACAAGAAGCTATTAACCAAATTGATGAGTTAAAAGAAACGGCGGAAAAAGCGGGCTTACAGATTTCGTTGGTAAAAACAGAGATGATGACAAGTGATCAGAAATACACTAAGAAAATGATAAAAACAAATTATGGGAGCATCAGGGTCACTGACCGATTTAAATATCTTGGAGAAATAATTAGTAGCAATGGGACGGATAAATTGGCAATCGAGAACAAAAAAGGGAAATTGGAAAGATTAAATTTTTGCTGATGACATAGTCATCTTGGCCGACAAGCCTGAGGATTTGAATGAGTTTTTGAATGGTATGGACTCCGTCTTACAGAAAGAATTCATGATGAAAATTAATAAATGTAAAACAAAAATACTGGAATGCAGCCGAAATAAATCAGAAACCTCTATGGAGATCAAATTGACAGGTGAAAAGCTGAAGGAAGTAGAAGACTTCTGTTACTTAGGAAGTAGAATAACCAGTGATGGACGAAGCAAAGAGGATATAAAAAGTAGGTTGGCTCAGGCAAAGAAAGCTTTTCTACAAAAAAGGAATCTGCTGACATCGAATATAGATTTAGGTATTAGGAAGTCATTTTTGAAAGCCTTTGTCTGGAGCGTGGCGCTCTATGGAAGTGAAACTTGGACTATTGGTGCAGCAGAAAAGAGGAGAATAGAAGCATTTGAAATGTGGTGTTACAGGAGAATGATGAAGATCAGATGGGTAGATAGGGTTACAAACATAGAGGTATTAAGACGAGTGGGAGAGGAGAGATGTTTCTGGTGACTGCTAATGAAGAGAAGAGATAGGTTGGTAGGACACATACTAAGACACCCAGGAATAGCAAGCTTAGTTATGGAAGGAAGGGTCGAGGACAAGAACTGTAGGGGTAGACCAAGTATAGAATATGTTAAACAGATTGCCTCAGATGTAGGGTGTGGTAGTTATGTAGAGATGAAACGATTAGCTCAGGACAGGGAGGCATGGAGAGCTGCATCAAACCAGTCAAAAGACTGAAGACTCAAACAACAACAAAAATATATACAATAAAAAGAACCTGTCTATCAATGCAAAATTACGACATTTTAATACTGTTGTTAGACCAGTCATCTTGTACGGCATGGAAATTACAAATATAACCCGAATGGAGAATTTGCTCAAGATAGAAAGAAGAATTTTAAGAAGGATTTATGGTCCTAGGAAAACACAGGAAGGTTATAGACTGAGATCGAATGCAGAAATTTATAGTAAAATCGACAACCTTGAAGTGATGATCAGAAAACGGCGACTTCAGTTCTACGGACATATGGTCCGCATGGATTGCTCAAGGTACAAACAAATTTTTGATAAAATATGGAACTATAAAGGACAAGGAGGCTATGTAAAACAAATGAAAGAAGAACTTCAAAAATTCAAAATTACTGAAGAAGATTGTCTAAATCGAATAGAGTACAGAAAAAAAAAATTGGTCTCAAAATTCTTGTCGGGGAGAAGAAAAATCTCAACAGAGGAGAATGGACTGCTGAAAGAAGAGCTGCACAGTCGACCAGGATGAAAGACTTCTGGAAGAGAAAGAAGGAAACTAGACCTATAAAGAAGTGATATTTGCGTGGTCCTTGTTGGCCTGTCCGCGGTGTATATATAAATGAAACTTAATTCCGTAATGCAGTATTATTGGAACGTGGAAATAAGTCACCATCTTGTGCACAACATTTGCGTAGTCGAAATAGCCGTGGTGTTAGTGCGTATGACTGTGAATCTAGAGATATTGGGTTCGAATCCTGGGCGGGGTAGATATTTTTGCTACCAGATTATCACTTTAAACGATATTTATCATATCAATATGACTTATTTTAACAGAATCCATATGAAATTACGTGTTGGTCTGTGAATCAAGAGGACCTGTTTATAAGGAATTTAAGGTTATGAGCGGTGTCGCGTCTATTAATCTAGTTGTTCCATATCGTATTCTTTATTTAGGCTAGTGCTGGTGGAAGCTACAAATCATCTAATAAAATGAGTTCCGTATTATAAACTACAATATCTGTAAAACACTCCCTTTTACAATACATTAATTTTTGTGCCAATAATACTATAAAATACCGGTGTATCAACAATTTCACTGAGGTTTCTTCTATGTCAGATGTTACATATCATATGCGACTACTGTAAGGCTCGTATTTTTTTCATATATATTAACTGCCTCTATCAATACAGAAAATGTCACTTTGATTGCTGTAATAGATTCGGAGATATTGAGAACCGTCTAAATATTTCATATGGTCGCCATAAAATTATGTACGATTACATGAAGATTAATGCGTTGGTGTATTATTCAAACTTCAATCGCCATGAGTAGGACACAAGAAATAAAAACGAGATTTTAAAATTTCGCACAGTCACCATCTTGTGGTCATTTAAACAATTGAAATAAATTAGATGTCAGTGGATTAAAATATTTATTAGCATTTACTGTACCAAGTTTCACTGCGCTCGGATAGTTAAATCGCGAGAAACGTCCATTTAAATATTAAAATTTCTTAATGCCGCCGTGCTGGATTTGTGCTCACCAGGTTATTAAAAGTCCCATAGGTAAACTTATGTTCACAGCGTTTATCAACACACAAAATTTCAGTTTGATTGCTGTCATAGATCAGTAGATATTGAGAACCGTCTAAATATTTCGGATGGTGGCCATGATGGAGATTTATATATGTAGGTCATAGAGTTATGTACTATTAGGTGGCGATTATTGCATAGGTTCATTATTCAAACGTTGACTTCGATCACGTGATTAGGACACAAGAAATCAAATTTTAATTTAAAATGTTTTCACAGCAGCCATCTTAATGTTATGTAACCAATCGAACGAAATTAGATGCCAGTAATTACAATATTTATGGACATTTTCTGTACGTTTCACGGCACTCAGATGGTTAAATCGCGAGAAAAATCTATTTAAATGTTTCAACTTCGCTTGGCCGCCATGTTCGTTTTGTACTTAACAGGTCTTTGAAAGTCTCATATGAGAACTTCTAGTAGTGCTCTCTATCACCATACAACATTTCATGATGATATAAGTAATAGTTTCAGAGATAAAGGATGCCGGTAAAATATTTCGCACAACCGCGATGTTGGATTGGTGAGACGTAATAAAATTTAATGGTCGGGGTTGGACAAAATAGTACTATAACCGTACCGAGTTTCATTGAAATAGCTCAAACTGTTCAGATTTTATTTGAGGGACACACACACACGGACAAAAGTGATAACTTAAGCCTATTTTTTCATAGGCCTATATGAAAATAGGCTAAAATTCTAATAGAGTCACGTGCAATTTAATTTTCATATCCCTCCATTCATTCAGTACAATCGCATGGCCTACAGCTTCAAAAATAATCACATTCCCGAATTTAAAAGTGCTATTACATGATTAAACAAATAGGCTATATCAATAGTTGAGGCTTCACCTCTAAATTTATGAGATTATCTTTTGCGATAAATAGTTGTTGTTGTTGATTACTTAGGGGCTTTGCAACATCGTGGTCATGTAGCCCCGTGTACATGGTGTGTGTAGAAGATGGCTGATATCCTGTGTCGCTGTGTTATGTGTACTAGTGTACGCATTTGTAACCAAGGATGGATTTGGGTAGGAAGCAGCCGTGGCCTCACATTAGGTACCATCCCGGCATTTACCTGGAGTGGAAGTGGGAAATCACGAATAACCACTTCAGGAGTGGATGCGGTAGGATTCAAACCAGCCTCTTGAGGCTGAGTGCACTCCGTTTCAGCCCTCAGACCAGAAATTAATAACTTGGCAGAGCCGGGAGTCTAACCCGGGACTCCGCGGTGACAGCCAAGATTGCTAGCCACCACGCAAAGAGGCGGGCATGTAGGCTAACCGCGTTCCGTTGAGCTGATATTATTGTTTCAGATTACCCTTTAGGGGGTCTGAAGCTAATTTTTGAAACTTTTTTAACAAGTGTAGGAGTACAGATCAAGAGTTGGTTTGCCACAACAAGGACAAACTCGCAAATTTATAAATGAGTGAAACAGAATTACCGCAGAACTCTTCTTTGGCCGCCAGATATTCTGCGAGATGTAAAAGGGAGATCGGTGGGACTGTGAGATAAAATCGCATACGGAGCGACTGAAGTGCTGGATGTAATATAGAAATATAAAATTACGGAAACATACCAAGCTCCGACTGTGAAAACAGCTTCCTGACTGAACGTCAAAGGTATCGTATCGCTTGGTCTGTTTCGACGCTTTTCATACTGTAACATTTACGTGAGATATTTTGTACTGGCGTGTTTTTAATTTTCTTTCTCTTCTATTCATTTTGGGTATCGTATTTTGTTTCATTGATATTCATCTGCTTCAAACTGGCTCTCATTTCACGAGCTTCACTCAGGCTTGTGTGTATGACCATAATCACTATAGTCTGCGTTTGGAGTAGGTTCCCATGAACATGGAAATAAAAGACCATCGCCTAGTGACGACCACACGCACAATGGCCTCAGCGAGCTTGGTTATTCAAACCATGGATTCTCATTCCATACCGACCACCTTGTGAAGTAGTTCTTGGTTGTCACAGCTGAGGTTCGGTTTCGTTTCCCGACTCTGAAAAGAAATTTAATTTTGCTCTGAGGACTGGAACGAGGTGTACTCAGCCTCGTGAGGCAAAAGTGAGGAGAGTTGGGTTAGACTCCCACCTCAGCTTATCCTATAAGGGGCTTTCCATGGTTTCCCACCCACTTCCATTCCAGGATAATGATGGGATGATTCCTAACTTAAGGCTACGGCCGTCTCCTTCCCAATCCTCACCTGATTTACAAATGAAATGAAAATCCACAGCCTGTTTCCAGTCGACCGACCGGGTCAGGAATGGAATGAATGAAGCCCCCATCTAGCGGCGAGGATATGAACTGTGTCGGCTGCCAAAGCCTGTCGCACTCATATGAGGCAATGATTAAATGAATGACAGATGAAATGAAATGAAAGTGGAGAGTGTTGTTGGAATGAAATATTGAGAGGGAAAACCGGAGTTCCCGGAGAGAAACCTGTCTGCCTCCGCTTTGTCCAGCACAAATCTCACATGGAGTGACCGGGATTTGAACCACGGACCCCAGCAGTGAGAGACCGGTGGGTTGTCGCCTAAGCCACGGAGACTTCTGAATTACAAATACACACAATAATTCAGCAATCGCAGGTTACAGATTATGATACAATATTGCATACTCACCCAAGTACACGAAGCTAAATGACCACGATGTCCAAGTCCCTCAAATGAAACCACATTTCCCTTCAGATGCTGATAACATAGGCTAAATGTTACGCCTAACGACAAGGTAGCTGAGTTTGGGCCATCATCTCCGGCTTGTTAGACCCTCTCTCCCGGCAATTGCAGAATATCCCGGGCACCCTTTCCTAGGTCAATATAAATGTATTTGCAGAAACTGCGATAAGTTGTTATATATATTGTTCTCTTACCCAAATACGTGCGACTGATGACCATACCGTCTCTATTATCTGAACAACGTATAAGAATTACAATCCTAGTAACGTAAAGTTTTGTAGCCATTCTTTCAGTGTTGCCAATATAAACTGTCAGTTGTAACTCTTCAGTCGGTCAACACGAATTTACCCAATGACTGGGCGGGGTACAATGTATATAATATCTGAATAATTAGTAAATAACACTCCTGGAAAAAATTACATGCATTAGTTATGTTAAAAGGTTTTCAAAATCCTTAGGAAAATTCGGGCTAAGAGTTAATTCTCGGAAGACAAAATTAATGCTGGTTGATAAAAAGAAACAACCAATTTTAGTTAATATAATGTTAAATGATAGTGCCATTGAACAAGTAACGGAATTTTGCTACTTGGGAAGTGTGATTAATTATGACAACAGATGCATCTCAGAAATTAAGGAAAGAATAGTGTTGGCGAAGAAAGCCTTTCAAAATAAGAAGAATTTGCTGCTAATTGAGCACCTCAACAGGAAGATAAGGAAGTCATTTCTCAAGACCTTTGTTTGGAGTGTGTTGACCTATGGTTGTGAAACATGGACACTTGGGAAAAGAGAAGAATCAAAACTTGAGGCAGCTGAAATGTGGTTTTGGAGATGAATGACCCGAACAAGCTAGATGGAAAGAAAGACAAATGAGTTTGTTCTGAACCAAATCCAGGAGAATCGATGCCTGTTGAACACCATCAAGAAAAGGAAAGCAAAATTCATGGGACACATACTCAGACATGACACTCTCCTCCAGGTAATTTTTGAAGGAAAAATGTTGGGAAAGAAACCAAGGGGATGACCAAGACAATCGTATCTGAAGAACATTGTCAAGGAAATTGAATGTGACTCGTATGTCAATATGAGGAGGACTGCTGAATACCGTAAGAAATGGCTGCAACGACAAGGCTTTTAGCCTTTAGAAACTGATGATGAGTTATGCTTACTATTATAATGGGATATTAGATTTACGAGTTTTGACCTTCAAGCGGTCATCGTCAGATGCTATCACTGTGCTGAGGTTTACATTTATATACAAATATTATCTAACTACAAAACCAATATTATAGTGCGATTTATTAGTGTTTATATTGATTATTTACTTATTATTCACATAGTATAGTACATTATGCAACGAGCCTATAATTGCAATAATTAAGACACGAGTATGTTTATAAATTTTATAATTTCCATACGAGTGTCTTAATTACCATTATAGGCGAGTTGCATACGACTGTTTATGTTCGACGATAATTATTATAACTATTTTATGTTCGAGCATAAATATTCATAAATATCTGTCGAGATTTCGCCAGTTTTATGTGCTGAACAGAGCGCATGGGACGCACAGAATGCCTTGTATTTGACCATGGCCTCCTCGATTGCCTCACGATGACACTAGGCCAGGCAGTGAAATTTAAATTAGAAGGCCTTGGAACTCAGCGCAGATGCGTTGCTCTCCTCACCTGATTGGTAAAACAACTGTTTCTTGAGCTCTGATTGGTGGGAGAAACTGTTTCATAATGAAAAATAGTGTTATTATGACCATCATTATGATACAGTTTTCTTACATATAATAGTCAGGTTCGAACATAAAATACATTATACCCCTCCCAGTCATTGGGCAAATTTGTGTTGACCGACTGAAGATTTACAACTGACTACCTAGTAAGTAAAGAAAATTGTTTTTAAATTTGGGACACATCCTTAAATACAGTATCGGTTAGCATCGTGTGGCCAATTTCATTTAATAAGCAGTGTTGTCTTGTTATTAAATGAGTAGGTTAGAAGCTCCAAAATAATGAAAATTGGGATGACCACAAATTCTTGAATTATGCATGGAACAGTTATTCACATTTGCACATGATACTTGAGAAAACAGGTGTTCAACTTCATGGTTAGTTTCAAGAGTCTCATGATCCGCTTGATCTTGCGAGTTTTGTTCCGTGCCTCATCTTGGACAATCAGCTATTAGCTCACCCGTCGCCATTGTAGTAAAATAGATGCCAGCGTAGTCTGTTCTCTGTTCTGTTCAGTTATTGTTAGGAATATCGTTCAATTTAGTGGTTCGAAGAAAACTAATTTGAAACCCCTAAACCCCGTGGCACCACACCCATCAAGGCCTTCACCTACCAAGTGATCGCTGCCCAGACATTTGGCCTACTGATTGTGAGGCGACGCGTCATCAGCGCGTCAGGTCCCTCGGCCACTAATCTTGGTTTTCCTGACCGGGGTGCTGCCTCACTGTCAGGCAGCTACTAGGCCTATGTGTTGGCCGACCATAAAAACCATACCCATGCAATATTTCCGCTTTATTGATTAGGTAATTTTTGCGTAAAGAAAATACTAACAGGCAAATATATAAGTATTAACATTTATATTCGTGTGTATTTTGACCATTTTTAATACATAATAGCGACATAGGTATTATATTAATGTAACATGTATCTACATACTTCAGGAGGGACATTATACACGTATTGATCCTCCTTCTCTCCTCAGACTTAACAAGCCCACTGAGCGCCTAAGTGCACTATTAATGTTGTGCTTCCATAAACTGTAACGAAATTATGATTACGGTCAAATAGTATTATTAAAGGCATTATGTAGGCTACTTACTTATGTACTTGTAATATCAAAGATATATAATTTTATTCACGTATTAATATCAACGGATGCCGGCCCCGTGGTGTTGGGGTAGCGCACCTGCCTCTCACCCGGAGACCCCGGGATCGATTCCCGGCTCCATCAGGGATTTTAGAAACTGACGTGAGGGATGAAACGGGGTGCACTCAGCCTCGTGAGGACAATTGAGTAGCTTCCTGACAGTGAGGCACCGCCCCGATCATGAAAACCAAGATTAACGGTCGAGGGGACCCGATGCACTGATCACGTGTCACCCCAATATCTGCAGGCCCAATGGTTGGGCAGCGGTCGGTTGGCAGGCCTAGGCCCTTCATGGGCTGTAGTGCCAGGGGTTAATATTTATTATGTATTATTATTAATATCAACGGAGGGGCCATACCATACTTACGTCATCACCATAATCATATATAATGTCAAGTGTTTAGAATTAGGAAAAAGGGTTTTATAGAGCTATATTAATAGTTAATTTATAAAGATAAGTCGGGCAAGGCTTAAATAAGTTTCCTACGATGAAGCAAGATTTAGCAACATAAATGTATTCCTGAACAGAAGCCAGACTGAATGGAGACACTGGTCTTGGAGGCAAGTTTGCGTGCAATTTAGCGTACCGGTAGGCACCAACAGAATACCGTTCAGGAGGTAGAACATTTAAAGAGCGCGGGCCTGAATTCCCGCTCATATATAATCAACGCGTCGCGTGAAGCTAGGAAAAGCTCAGCCGTGAATGGTCAACAGTACGACTATCTATAGTTTTTATTTTTTTTTTATTTTTTTAGCGTATGGCTTTTAGTGCCGGGAGTGTCCGAGGGGGACATGTTCAGCTCGCCAGTTTTGTAGCTGCTTCGAGACGGACACCCGATGGGTGAGCTACAAGTACCGTTGGGGAGGGAAGGTGGACTGTAAGGACGAGGAGTTGGAAGGTAGCAGCTGTGGCCTATAGTTAGGGACCAACCCCGGCATTTGCCTGGAAGGAAGATGGGAAACCACAGAAGACCATCTTCAAGGTTGCCGGCGGGGAGATTCGAACCTCCTCGCCTCCCGGATGTGAGCGACTGCCAACAGTCGTGCCGTAACGACCACGGCTAACTCACCCGGTTATCTATAGTTAATGAGACGCTTTGATCACGCCAACAGAGACTCATTAAGGTCTGTGTTCTCACACGACGGAACACTTTACACCATTCTGTCGGCCCAGTAAAATCTAGATAGACGCAAATGAGGTATGAGATTTTGTAAATTATGCCGCGAGGATCCTATGGACGCGTCATGACATGACTATTCAAAACGTATATAAGCTCTGCACCAAACAAGTCATTCGCACATATTTTTCAGTCCCTCAATGATAAGGATCAAAATTCATACAATTGATATTTACTACTGATCAATTACTTCGGTAATTGTGATCAATGATTATTGAATCTTCAGTGATTCAGAATCACTCAATCGAGTGTCCTGGTCTGTTCAAATTTGTTGTACCATGGCATTCAAGTATATAAATAATTCGCAACAACAACAACAACAACAACAACTACTACTACTACTACTACTACAAGGAGTACAGTTAGTCAGGTGAAACATATGTTTTTCACAGGTCGTTAAACGAGTGTAAGCGTGAGGCCTTACATCGACTTAAAATTAATGCCCGGGTCCAAGCTCCGTGACCCTGAGAGGAATGTGGATCGCGGTCGATGACGATATATGATGGCAGACGTGCTGGGTTCCCGGTCCGTGTGTAGTAACAGAACCAAATACATTGGCCGGTGACTCACTCAGTCATTCGCAACACCACAGTGAGCAACGGACCTATGTTAGCAGTATTGGAATAGGCAGGAATACGAGATAACACGGCGGACTGTTGTCAGACCCTTCTCTTCTCGCCTGCCCTTTCTCTGCCCCTTCCCCCACCCCGCAAGTTCACAGAACTTGGACCCAAGCAGTAGACTCCAAGCAGATTCATCGAGATGGACTCTGAACACAAGAGAACCAGATAATAATGCTGACAGGGAGTTTTTATCAGCAGCAAGATTCAGGGCGAGCAAGAAGATAGAATGTCTTGCGCAGTAATTAGGGATATGTTAATATATATTGTATACAGCTCGAAGCCTCAGATTGGATTCTATTGATAATTTGTTGTAAATAATCCAGTATTTGTTAAATATTTTATTCATTGAAAGTAGATATATAGAACAGGAATACAAAGGGTATTCCAAGGAGCAAGCTTAGTCTATTGTCCCAGCCCCAAGTAATAGATCTCAGCTCAAGCAAGGGAGCGGCCGTGGCTAAATCTAATTTCAAAGTGTTATCTATATGATGACTGGCACCCAGCAAAACAAATATAAATGAAGAGTATATGTCGTCTTTGAATTCAGACTAATGCTAATTAAGAACGGTGAGGTGGTTTTATTGGATTTGAAGGTAGCCGCGACGAATGATCGCACAACTATGAGTATTAATTATAACATCCGTAATAGATGGTCGCCCAATTAAGAAAGGCAGATTGGCGAAACGTTAAAAAACACGGACACATTTCTCAGGGTTTGGCTAATTTTCGTGATTTCTTCACACTGTATACCCGTCTTGTTGTTTTATGTGACTTTAATATCAGATGAACAGTCAGTAACTATATAAAACAATTACGTACGCTTTGGTATGCCTGCGTGTCTTAGGCGGCAGCACGCCGGCCTCTCACCGCTGGGTCCATGGTTCAAATCCCGGTCACTCGATGTGAGATCTGTGCTGGACAAAACGGAGGCAGACAGGTTTTTCTCCGGGTACTCTGGTTTTCCCTGTCAAAATGTCATTCCTGCAACACTATCATTTCATTTCATCTGTCATTCATTTAATCACTGCCCCAGAGGAGTGCGTCAGGCCTCGGCAGCCGACACAGTTTATATCCTCGCCGCTAAATGGGGGCTTCATTCATTCCATTCCTGACCCGGTCGGAGACTGGAAGCAGGCTGTGGATTTTCATTTTCACGTACGCTTTGGTAACTGAAGTTGAGCTTTTGGCCTGTTGTTTTAATTGGGTCGTAGTCACTGTGCAACAGTGAGACAATTCTACCTATTACAGGGAGCATAAAGTGAAATTTGTTAACTAACGAGGCTAATGACCAGGAGCGTAAACACGGGGAAGGGGTCATGGAGGGCATTAAACCCCCCCCCCCCCCCCCCCTAGTGTTAGATGCAAGACAAACTTATTAAGTAGCCCACCCTTAAAAATAAAAGTAAAATAACCAGGAAGTATTCTATACACGATTTAATACTACGTTAGGCGGTAAATGGGAAAAACTATCTTGTCTTGCTTAGTCGTAATTTCTTTATTCTACCGAACAAAGAGTCTGTCTTTGCCCCCTCTCCCGTTTCCCACCGAGACGCCAACTGAGCCGAGAGCCGAGGCGCTTTGAGCTCTGTCCGCTTACGATGACGACCCGAAGAGGTGCATTTTCGAACTATTGTTTTTGAGCCCTGGTTTAAAACTGAGCTATGCTACTGGGATGCACAAAAGCATTACTCCTGCCCGGAAACTAAGGCACGCTCGTCGTTTTTTGAAATAAACAAGGTAAAATAACATGACTCTTCCCATGCGCATCTCGCGTTTTAAGCACACCTTACGCATGCACCCTGTGTTGCGCCGACAAGATTAGAAAACTATGATGCACGTGACGTTAGAAGTTTGACGATTGGTGTTACGCTTGTGCTGTGTTAACCCAAATCGGTCGGGCTGCAGCATTCCATCAGTTTCTGCCTAAACTATGTTGATTATTTCGTGTAAATGTTGACGTTTGTACTTTGTCACTGTGATGACCGTGAATCTGCTTGTCGTACCTGCTTCAAGCTGTTCTGCGGAGAGAAGTTCCTCGATGATGAGAAAGGTTTAAGACCATCTCCGATCTACGATGGGACAAATCAGACGGAATCATTGCTGGCTACTGGCCACCTATTCGGAAATGGTTGACAAGCTCGATGACACGCGTCTTGCTCAAGAGTTTGTAAAGAAAGATCGACGGCAGTCAGTTTTCGGGTCTTTTGCTTGGCGTTGACAATTGTTTCATGTTTTGTATTCATATTCTGTTTGTATTTTAAACCTTATAGTACCAGGGGGCGAGATATCGACCAAGGACGCTTCTGATAAAAATGCTACGGGCTGGTCTACCGGCCCTGTTTTTGAAAATGTGTTGTTATTATTTCTAGCCAAGCGGTGTCATCCGTGTTGTGACCAAGACAATGTAGGAATTAGTCTCTCTCTGGATATCGATAGTTTTGTGTTCCATGAACAGCTGGTAAGTATTCTTTGAACATGCTGCAGCCAGCTGATTACCCAGACGTGTGATTTATTGAAGCTATGTTTGTTTATATTCTTACTCGGAGCTAATTAAGATACGTGGTGATAAGTATGTCTAGCTCTTTGAACGATGGGGAAATAAATTAGGTTTTAACGCTGAGTGAAGCGTATGGGAGTACGTTTTTTTGACTCGTAACGACGACTTTGAAAAATGTGCATTTCAAATTACTGTAGCCTATCATTTAATGCAGCATATGAAACACTGTTTTAATTATATAGCATCTTACATACTACAGTCAAATGTCAACATTCTATTTTAAACGTTATAGGTAGGACATAATCTTTATCCAAAACTTGTGATTTCATTAAACGTAGCTGGGCATCCGAAGGGTTACTTAGAAATTATAAATAAAATTACGTTTCTTTTAAATATTGCGCTATGCTTGTATCACCGTGTTATTTCAAGCTTTAAAGCCTAAAACAATAAAGAGTTCTCCTTGGTAGGTAGGTAACCTCAGTTTATAAATTTGACCCCACACCCAAGTTTGCGAGCAGTTTTACGCCGCTGCTAATGACTAACTGACGTGAGATCTCATTACCTGTTTCCATGTGGTTCAGAAATATGGTTGGATGCACTGCGAGATGAGACACCGCGACCTAATTAATTTGTATGACGGAACGCACTGTGCTCCCATCCTCGCTTCCCGTGTTGGGGCGGGTATCCGCTTGACCACAGGAAATGCAGAGTATAGCGAAGCGAGAGGATGGCTACGATTCTGTCAAGGTATTGCTGGAGAAGTTCTGGAAAGTTAACTACCTAGAATGGTGTAAACTAACTTGATCTTAACCACCTTTCTGTGGGGGTGTAGCGCGTCTTAAGGGGCCAATTAAGGTAGCAGTCAGCGGTACGGAAGAGCTCACTCAGTAGCGCTCCAATTTGATCCCACCAGTGTAGCAGACATTAACTCACAGCTCCTAAATCATAAATTTTCACAAATAACGAAAAATGTGTTTTACGTGCGAAATGTACATGTCCCATAAGTGGACATCAGTATTTTTAAGAACAATGGCTAGAAATCATTATTTATATTTCAGATTATGTTTGTTTGTGGAAAAATTACAATTATTTACAATTATTATTATGGATGATGTGACTTTTATTAATGACCTATGGAACATGTAAGTTTTGACAATAGCATTTTGGATCATATGAGTTTTGATACAGAGCTGTTTGGATGATGTTGGGTTTGCGAGAACTATTTAAATAGTGTTGCGACTCGATAATATGGAATACCGTTTGCAAATTCATAAAATGATGGTATATTGGCTTTCACGGCCAAGGAATAAAAATTAACATTTTTCTAGGTTTATGCCGTGTCTTGAGCGGGGTTTCCCCTGGGAACACCAAGATAGGCTCATCAAAGGGCTTTTGTTGGACGTGCCTGGACCCCCATAGGAGTAGCGAAATGCGCGCTAAGATGTGCACCTGCTTGAATCGAATATTCTAACTTCATTCGTTTGGCGTCCTGCCCTTTCCACGTTCCTGGATGCCGCAAACGTTTTCTTGGCCTTCTTCTTCTCCAATGGGTGAAACGAACAAAAAACAAGAAGTTCCGTGACGAAATAAAGAGCCTACTTTTCTTAATATTTAAGATTCATCCCAATAATTAATCTATATGGATCTATCTAGAATAATGACGAAATTAAGTTGGTAATATCGAAATTTCTAATTAGTTCGAAATACTGTACACCTGGCATAATGTAGCCTAATTGAGAACTACAGTTGGCTGCCCTGGTGACTGAATATATTCTTAGTTCCATCTCTTAAGGTACAGAATACAAAATTTGGTTGAAGTCCAATGGATAGCATGGACGTTACATGCAGTTAAACATTGGATCTAACAGCGCGCGTAAAATCATGTTGGCAACAATGACATACATGTATTGGTCAGAAATAATCTGAAATAATATGATCTAGTGTTGTGTCAAGTTTGAATGAAATCCATTAGTTAGTATAGAAGTTACATGCATTTTAAAATTGGACCTATCAGCAGGCTTAGAATCATGTTGGCAGCACTGGCGTAGGTCTATATTAGTTACTCCAAATTAATCTAGAATGCCAGGTACTATACGTGTGCAAAGTTTAGAGCTATTGGCTTGCATACTTTCTTATATATTGATATGAGGGTAACAAAAATAGAGACAGTATTTATTAACAGTTGGCAGCCCTGGTTACTATTAAGAATCGGCATAGCCATATCTGTTATGGTACACATAGCACACACGAA
Organism: Meconema thalassinum; assembly: GCA_946902985.2. Lineage (NCBI taxonomy): Eukaryota > Metazoa > Arthropoda > Insecta > Orthoptera > Tettigoniidae > Meconema > Meconema thalassinum. Next base: position 207,714,858 of record OX336389.2, on the reverse strand, counting down.
ATTTGGTTGAAATCCAAATGATAGTATAGAAGTTACATGTATTTAAAGTTGGATCTCTCAGCAGGCTTAGAATCATGTTGGTAGCTTTGACGTATATGAGTTACTCCAAATTAATATAGAATGTCAGGTACTATACGTGTGCATAGTTTAAAGCTGTCGGCTTGCATAATTTATGATATATGGGTACTTGGATAAAAAAATTGAGAGCAATTATTAACAGATGGCAGCCCTGGTGGCTCTTAAGAATACGCTCAGTCATATCTGTTTATGTACACATAGCACATACGAAATTTGGTTGAAATCCAATTGATAGTATAGAAGTTATATGCATTTAAAATTTGGACCTATCAGCAGGCTTATAATCATTTTGGCAACACCGCCATGTATGGCCTCCTGGAAATTAAACTGCAATATTATTATCGATACGTGTGCCAAGTTTGAAATAGCTCCCATTCATACCTTCCAAGATATCCAACATGGAGCTCAAATTTCAATTGCGATTTCTCAGCAGTTGGTAGCACTGACATCATTTTCAAATATGGCCGTGAGATATTCAGGTATAGATCTTTACTCCTACCAAATTTTGTTTCGATTGCTGCAGTCGTTTAGGAGTTGATAGGGGGGGGGGGCAGACAGACAGACAGACAGAAGGACAGATAGACAGACAGACACACATTTGCCCGATCTCATAAGTCTACTTTTTCCTCATTTTTGCAAAATGTGAAAAGTAGGCTAAAAATATATGTCACACGGGGGATTTCGTCAGACAAATTAACACAGACTGATATAAGTCACTCGGGTGATTTGTTCAGACACATTAACACAGACTGACATAAGTCACACATTGGATTCCTTCGCACGCGTTAACACAGACTGATATAAGTCACACGGGGATTTGTTTCGACACATTAACACAGACTGATCTAAGTCACACGGGGGATTTCTTCACACGCGTTAACACAGATTGAAATAAGTCACACGTGGCATTTGTTTAGACACATTAACGAAGACTGATATAAGACACACATGGGCTTTCTTCACACGCGTTAACACAGACTGAGGTAGGTCACACGGGGGCTTTGTTCAGACACATTAACTCAGACTGATATAAGTCACACAGGGGATTTCTTCACACGCGTTAACTCTGACTGATAAAAGTCACACGGTGGATTTGTTCTGACACATTAACACAGACTGATATAAGTCACACGGGGGATTTGTTCAGACACATTAACATGGACTGATATATGTCACACAGGGGATTCCTTCACACGCGTTAACACAGACTGATATAAGTCACACGGGGATTTGTTTCGACACATTAACACAGACTGATATAAGTCACACGGGGGATTTCTTCACACGCGTTAACACAGACTGATATAAGTCACACAGGGGATTTGTTCAGACACATTAACACGGACTGATATAAGTCACACAGGGGATTTCTTCACACGCGTTAACATTGACTGATAAAAGTCACACGGGGGATTTGTTCTGACAAATTAACACAGACTGATATAAGTCACACAGGGGATTTGTTCAGACACATTAACACAGACTGATATAAGTCACACAGGTGATTTCTTCACACGCGTTAACACTGACTGATATAAGTCACACGGGGATTTGTGCTGACACATTAACACAGACTGATATAAGTCACACGGGGAATTTGTTCTGACACATTAACACAGACTGATATAAGTCACACGGGGGGTTTCTTCACATGCGTTAACACAGCTTGATATATGTCGCACGGGGGATTTGTTCTGACACATTAACACAGACTGATATAAGTCACACGGGGGATTTGTTCGGACACATTAACACTGATTGATATAAGTCCCACGGGGGATTTCTTCACACGCGTTAACACAGACTGATATAAGTCACACGGGGGATTTCTTCACAAGCGTTAACACAGACTGATATAGGTCACACGGGGGATTTGTTCAGAC